>SJYO01048061.1:4578699-4824493 GCA_006410555.1 Capra ibex | reverse complement strand
TTTTAGTGACGTCTACCACTGACGTCGGTACTTTAATTTTCTGCGAATGAGGAACCTTCCTTTCAATACTGGTTGGATCTATCGTATAAGTTTTCGTCTCTGTAATGAAACGGTTGTTTCCAGGCCAGATCAGTTCCGATACCAAAAAGGTCACCAGTACATACCTATACTCTCAACCTGACACTTCTTTCGACTCACGGTTTGTTAACTACGAAAACTTGATACCACAACCTCTTCTGAGAACTCTCAGGGAACCTGACGTTCCTCTAGGTTGGTCAGGTAGGATTTCCTCTAGTTGGGACCCTAAAGAAACCTTCCTGACTACGATTTCGACTTTGAGGTCATGAAACCGGTGGAGTACACTTCTCAACTAAGTAACCTTTTCTGAGACTACGACCCTCCCTAATCCCCGTCCTCCTCTTCCCCTGCTGTCTCCTACTCTACCGACCTACCGTAGTGACTGAGCTACCCACACTTAGACTCACTTGGGGTCCTCAACCACTACCTGTCCCTCCGGACCGCACGACGCTAAGTACACCAGCGTTTCTCAGTCTGTGCTGACTCACTGACTTGACTTGACTACCTGAGAGACATAATTTTTTCTTCTTTTTTAAAATTTGCACTTTTTTTTCTACGAATCTTTCTTCTACATTCGGTACGACTTCCAGGTCTCCATGTTTAGGAGCAGTCAGTGACCACAAAAATAAAAAACTCAAATGAGACGCGGGGGACACGGTCCACGCCGACACTCGTGTCCCTTCCACTCGACACACGACCTCGACGGCGGAGCCTCGTCCACGACGTCGGGAGGGCCCACTACGCGTTCGCAGCGTAGACAGCGTACAGAAGATCTTCTACATATCGACAAATTATGTCTCGACATAATAATAATCGACAATCGATAATAATAATCGTTATAATAAACACCATTATTGATACAAGAATAATCGGGGACGTACTCGGGAAGAGTTCTTTTTCGTTTGTGTGACAGTCCTTGACGAAACGTAGAAAACGAAACCCCAAAAAAAACAGTCAATCTTTTACGGTCTTCCTATTCAAAAAATTATATATTTTAAAACTGAGTCCTATGTGGTCACGAAGGTGTCAGAGTAGTCTTTTACATTATATCGTAAAGATTTTAACGTTTAACATTCTAGTTACAGAAGAAAAAAAGATCTGAGTTGTGTGTAAAACGAATGTTCTTCTGGTCACAATATTTGTCCTATCCAGTGATTGAAAAGAGGAAAATATCGGACTCGTTAAAAGTCTGGGAGATAGATAAAGTTCCGGTAGAATATATAATAGTGTCCCTCTTCTTGGGGGTATCTTGAGACCAAGCCTGAGTCACGAGGGAGACGGTCCCCGAGACCAAGGTAGAGACCAGTCCCTTGTCTCTAGGACGTTCGACTCGCCGTACCGGTTTTATGGTAGAGACTTGCGGAGTTTCTAGTCTGCCTGAAGAGGTTTTAGAAAGGAGGAGAGACGAGGTTCCCGACTGCGAATTCGAGAATCCTCTGGATATGATCTAATAAGAGGAAGTGGACACTTAAAGGTAAACGAACAACAACAATAAGTCAACGGGTCAGTACAGGCTGAGAAACTCTGGGGTACCTGACGTCTAACGATCCGGAGGGACAGGGAGTGGTTGAGGACCTCAAACGGGTACAAGTGCAAGTAACGTAGCCACTACGGCAGGTCGGTAGAGTAGAAGACTACGGGAGAAGAGGAAGACGGGAGTTAGAAAGGGTCGTAGTCCCTGAAAAAGTTGCTCAACAGACAAGGGTAGTCTACTGGTTTTATGATCTCGAAGTCGTAGTCAAGAAGGTCACTTATAAGTCCCAACTAGAGGGAATTCTAACTGACTAAACTAGAGGAACGTCAGGTTCCCTGACAGTCCTCAGAAGAGGTTGTGGTGTCAAGTCTCCGTAGTTAAGAAACCGTAAGACGAAAGAAATACCAAGTCGAGAGCGTTGGTATACACTGGTGACCCTTCTGGTGTCGGAACTAATATACCTGCAAACAGCAGTCTCATTGTAGAGACGAAAAGTTGTGTGACAAATCCAGACAGCAGGAAAAGGACGGTTCTTCGTTAGTAGAAGACTAAAGTACCGATGTCAGTGACAGGCGTCACTAAAACCTCGAGTTCTTCTTCTTTTGAGTGATGAAGGTGGAAAGGGGGAAGACGAACGGGACGTCATTACCTCGACCAACGGTACAAGAATCAAATTATAAATCAGAATTCGGCCGAGACAGTGAGAGGACGAAGTGGGAGTAGTTCTCCGGGAAATTAAGGAGAAGCGAAAGACGGTAATCGCAGATAGTAGACGTACAGACTCCAACAACTACAAGGAGGACGTACAGAACTAAGACCGAACATTGAGGAGGTCGGACCGTAAAGAGTACTACAGGAGCCGCATGTTCAATTTATCCTACTATCGTCTGTCGGGACAGTATGAGGAAAGAACTAGAACTTGGTTAGTCAACAAGGTATGTCCCAAGATTGATCTGCTCACACTTATAGAGTAGTAGGTGTTAAAGTAACTTCTGATCACCTCAACTCTCTTAGAGGAGACACAATGGACCGTACAAAATCCCGAGATTATATATATAATTTGTCGTTGTCATTGAGAAATCGAACTAAAAGGGGTGATAACAAAACAAATTTTAAGGCACATTGTTTTGAAATACGGGAATTCGGTATTTCAGTGATAATTTATTTGCACCCGTCGACGACTACTCAGACCAGCCTAAAAGTTGTCAGTAAGCCAGTAGGTTGTTTATACTTAACTCTTTGATGGTACAAGATCCATGAACTCTAGGTAGTCACTTGTCTTGTTTCTAGGTGGGAGGACCTTGAATACAAAATCTCGGACTGTTGTTTGTCGTCTCTATTATTTGTCCATTTAGTACGTCTTAAAATCTTGTACCACTGTCTTTTCAACGTTAACTCGTTTCCTTTGTCCAGTCTCGTCTCCACCCTCAGTTTAACGGTGAATTTCATCCCACCATTCCCCTAAAGAGACCGACGGGTCACCAACCCTGACACACGAAAGTGACGGTTCCCGCTCTCGAGTTAGGAACCAGCCCCTTGATTCTAGGGCGTTCGGAACTCCGAACCGGTTTTTATTATTACTACTATTATTACTTTATCCCACCATTCCTATTCGGGTCGACTCTTCCACTTTACGATCGCTTCCGAACTTCCTCACTCCCTGAATACATAGAATATATATTTACGTATATAAACCCTCCTCTCGCGAACTCCGTTTCCCTTGTCGGGACACACAGGCTCCTATCGTGACTCTGAACACCTTACTTTTCCCAATTTTCGTTATCCTTTACTCCCCTCTCCACTGCCCCAGGTCTAGCAGTATTCCTAAAAGTGGAAATGAAGATTACCTCTCCTTTGGGAGCGTTACAACTTGTTTCTTCTCTGGACCATCCTAAGAAATAAAATAAATAACATAAAATTTAAAAAAAGTGACGCAGAGTACCGAACACCCTCGAATCAAGGGACTGGACCTTAGTTTGGACACGGGGGACGTCACCTTTGTACCTCAGAATTGGTGACCTGGGTACCCCTTTAGAGTCCTGAGTAAAATTCGGCTACGGAGACCTTAGATACCCCCCACAACTGACATCCCTTTTTCCCATCTTCGTCTCTTTGGTCAGTTTCCACCGACGGAACTCGGTCCACTCTCGACTACCACCGACTTTGGTCTCACCCTTCACCACTCTCCATCAAATCTATATAAGACTTCGTCTTCGTTGTTCTAGAGGACCACCTGACTTATAAAGAGTCAACATTTATTTTCTTCACTGTTCCTACTGACAGTTCTCAAAACCGAACTTCGACGAGAGTTCACTCTACCCTCTCCGATAACGTACTAAAAGAACCCAAACCCCTGTTCCTCTCCCCTCTCTAGTCAAATCGAAACCTGCACAACTTAAACTCTAATAGACGATACGAAGGGACCACCGAGTCTATCATTTCGCAGACAGACGTTACGTCCTCTGGACGCAAGCTAGGGACCTAACCCTTCTAGGAGACCTTTTCCTTTACCGTCGGGTGAGGTCATGAGAACGGACTTTATAAGGTAGCTACCTCCTCGGACCATCCGATCACAGGTACCCCAGTGTTTCTCAACCTGTACTGACCCGCTGACTTGTTGTCGTTGTTAAGTTCAGTTTCACCTCTACGGTTGAGTCGTCAACTTATATACCCAGTCCGCAAATCTTGCTCCGGACCTGACCTCTAGCCGGACACGTGTAACGATCGTATCTGCACCCTAAATTTCGTCATTCTGACCCGTCGTCACTCACGTTCCGACGTCTCGGTCGTTGTGTGAGGTTGTAATTCTCCACCCCACCCCCTCCACTCTCCCTTCGCCTTCCTCTCTTGCTGTTGATTCCTCTGCCCCAGGACCTTTAGTTCATCCTGTCACATAGCTCCCCCACCTCCACCACTGACACGGTCTGCGACGAACACGCCTTTCATTGAACCCTTGACTCTTGACCGATGAACCACTTAAATCGCTGCTCCGCCCCCGGCCCCCCGCCAGTGACCACCAGAGTAACCTCGTCTAAACCTCCTTCATACCAAAAAAACATCGAAAGAAGACCTCTTTTAAATTTATTTTCACATAAACCTCGTGAGTAGTCACAGTTACGAGCTGGGGCCTCGAAGATAACTTTGTGTGCAATTTCCCCGGGTCTTTGTAATACTAGAGACGAAATTTTTATAAACATATTGGAAACATGGAGGGACCACCGAGTCTACCATTTCTCAGGTAGACGTTAGGTCCTCTGGTCCCAAACTAGGGACCCAGTCCTTCTAGGACACGTCTTCCTTTACCGTCGGGTGAGATCATAAGAACGGATCTTTTAGGGTACCTGCCTCCTCGGACCGTCCGATGTCAGGTACCCCAGTGTCTCTCAACTTGTACTGACTCGTTGATTGTGTGTGCATTGTCGAAATAACTTGATATTGAATGTACGGCATGTTAAATAGGTGAATTTCTCGTGTCAAGTCACCGAGAATCAGATAAATGTCTCGACATGTTGGTAGTGGGGTCAGTTAAAATTTTGTAAAAGTAGTGGGATCTTTCTTTGGAGTACGGATAATCACCAGTAACGGAGACACTGGGAGTCAGGATCGGTAGGTGTGTAGATGAAAGACAAAGACATCTAAACGACGAAGACCTATAAAGTATGTCCACCTCAGTACATTATTGCCGAAAACACTCACCGAAGAAGGGGAGTCGTATTCCAAAAGTTCCAAGCAGACACAAGATCGTACATACTCATAACTGATGAAAAATACCGAGTTTTTATAAGGTAACGTACCTATCTGGTATAACATTTACGGTAACTAGCCGACTACCTGTGAACCCAACAAAGACGAAAAACTGAGAACACTCATTATTACGATACTTAAAAACTTATGTTCACAACCACACCTGTACACAAAAGACCCCATACAAGAATCCTCATCTTAATTTAAAGACGAAAGGATGATTGTAATTATAAATCGAACATAACCATGACGGTGTAAAGTCCCGAGTTCCACTTCTTTACTCTGTCCCAATTTTTCCTCCTGGACCTTACGTAGAGAAAGAAAAGGACCAGGATTCAAGGGTCTCGAAAAGTTTGTTGTCAATGAAACTTAATGACGTCACAAGTTACTTATCTATAAAAGGAAACAAGACAAAACCTTGTATTTTGACATCATTCGGTATAGTCTTTCCCATCTCTCACTCCCTCTCGCAAATGGACGTAACTGAATGACTTTTTAATACCAATGAAAGTCTTAGGTCCAGTAACAAAAGAAAGTCGACGTAGTTTCAGAAGTTCATCTAGAAGAACGTCGTAGAAGTTTTGTTTCTACTGTCCTTTCCGTCGGTTTATGTAACTGAAACTCCTCTCTTTTTTCCTGAATATTGACGGACAGTCAGGCACCTAAATGAAAACCCCTCGTGGTTAATTTTTAGAGTTTATACACCGTAAAAGTCACCTTAATATAATTATACTTTCTCAAAATAGTCTATACTAACGTACACACACGTACACGTGTACGCACACACACGTACCAAAATTTGTAAAGACATTACTCAAGGGTTCACGAAAAAACTGGCGCCAATAATTTCGAACACACGAACGCTAAATAAACCGTTTTACGGAAATCACTTCTTTCCTATATCACAAGAGAACCAAGAGACGGGTTTCATTAAAACCTCTTCAGACACTGACCCAAATCAAGTACAGTAAGTGACCTCTGTTCAGTAGCATTATTGTAAACTAGTGTTAGCCAAATGTCAACAAAATAGTACAAAAGTACGACTTGTAGATGAGTCTGTAGTATCGTCTTGAATTACCGATGACAAAATAAACATGTATTTTACAAAATATCGGGGAAAAAAAAGTCATGTGTAGTCCAAAGTTAGTAGTAACGACGCATCACTCTCCTTTCGTTACCTATTTCTCGATAGTTTTTAGGAGTTGATGTAATTCAAAATAAAGCCCAGTGGAACAGTATTTTCTATAACCTACATAAAACACCGAAAGGGGGACTGTGTAATCGGTACCATCTTCCCAATGTTACAAACCTCCTTTGGTATACTTTACCCCTTGAAGTGGAAACGCAAACAAAACGCAGCCTTCTCCCAGATGGTCATAAGTCTTACCGAGGACCCATCGGTATTTTCCGTCGTACAACAATAAGAACCGTAAATGTTATCTACTAGAAGCAGTGACATGTCGATGTGTAAAACAGTGACAACACAACGAGATTGTGGACGAAACACACGGTCCGAGTGTAGTGTCCTACAGTAAATGTTGGTGGTTTACGACTTCCGAGGAGAGTCTGTCCGATCCTAGAGGATTGACACCTTCGGAACGAAGTGGTCACTTAAACCCACCCAAGTGACGAATAGAGGTTTCACAGTCAAGAGTGACAAAGAAGAAAAGGGGTTTTCCAACCAGGGATCCGGAAGACTTTTGACGACAGCAAGATATACAAACTTAGAAACACCAACTTCTTCGAGGTCAATCTTTTCACATTAATTACCCTTTGAAACTGTAGGTCGACTCTTTTAATCAAACGTAGTTTTTTCCGTTCTATCTCCTAATTTCTTTAAAATCAGGATTAGATTAATTGTGGTTAATTTTCTACGTCTATTTAAACGTGGTTGTTTAACAATTAATACGTGGTTAAACGGAAAAGACGTTGGTTTGGTTTTAATCCTTTTATAATAATAGGAAAAAAAACAAAATCCTCGTCCAAACAATGTTAGTAGAAAACATATTAATTCTTCATCCGTCATTCGCAATGACACTTTATAAAGTAAGAGAACTATAAAAATACATCCAATTGAGAAATTTTTGTCTTTTACGTTCTATTAAGAGGGTCGCAAGTAAGTGAGTGGTGTGTAGATTACTCCTGACTGGGTTCACGACCAGGAACGAGGTCCGTCCCTTTTCAGACAGACGTCACTAACCAAAAAGAGTAAGTCTTATAAGTTTGGACAAACATGACGATTATACGACGAGGAAATCTTTTTTTCGAAACACTGGAGTTAACATGTCGATTAATTTGAGACAGGACTCATGTACAAAATTTCCCCTCTGACGTCACAAAACCCTCGTAGTTCTTCACGAGAAATTACAGGGTCTTGAGGAGAGATCGTTACACCAGAAAACCTCATAAGAGTGAATGTGGAAGGAGTGAACCTCCTAGACTCACTCCTTAGAAATGACCTCGCCATGAGTCTACAAGTGACTCGACCCTGAAAAACAAATGGAAAACTCAGTGAGAACCTCGGGGAGTCTACCCCTACACTTATCGACACACACACATACCCCCCCCACCATCACTTCGTGTCTCGGCAATATAGACGTTTCCCGGGCAGACAGGTCCACAGCACATCACTCATTGGTGTTGGGTAAAATATACTTGACATTAAGACGACGAATGTTTTACCCTCCTCCTATGACTCTTCCTCTACAGCCAAGCTTTACCTTTCTTTACAAGATTTCTGTTCTAACGAGATCGGTAACTAATATATGTTGTTAGTCGTCGACGGAAGTCTAAAGGTCCTGGGACAAGTTGAAGTAAGCCTCTTTTATAAACTGGGCAGTTCAGGACCACACACTTTACCGTAGGATTTAACATGATAAGAGGTCACACGTATAAATCTTAAATTTATTGTCATAGATTTACGGGTACAAACTAAGGACCCTGTTATAAATTATATTTTTAAATCCTAGAGTCAGACGTAAAAAGCTATAAACAAACCCTTTGAAAACGTAAGTCCTGACACTACCTTTGGTTTTACCATATATCACCGATTCTAAAGTGACCGATTACAAAAATACCTATCACCGTCGATTTTCAACCGGAGATTACCCTCTTATAGTTATACCGTTACGGGTGTTGTCGTCTACCTTCCGTAAGAAATTTTCGTCACAGAGGGAGGTGTACACATGTTCTCTTATAGACTACGGTGTCCACAAAATTTCCAAACAAATAAAAACCGAAGCGACCCAAAAACAACGACGCGGACCCGAGAGAGACCGACGTTACGTGTCTGAAGAGTGACACCGCCGAAGAGAACACCTCGTGGCCGAGATCCGCCTGTCCGACCCCATCGACACCGCGAAGTCGCGACATCAACATCGAGCACCCGAGATCTCATGCCCGAGTCATCAACCCCTTGTGTCCGAGTCAACTAGGTACCGAACACTTTAGAAGGGTCTGGGACCTAGCTTGGGTACAGGGGACGTGACCGTCCACCTAAGAATCGGTGACATGATGGTTTCTCTAGGACACTCATTAGAAATTCTTATTATATCATAACGTCAAACGACTCAGACTTCTCCACACTTTTGATTTACGTCACTGACTAAACCCTAACCCAGTACCCGTTCCTCTTTTTACCTGTATTTAATGTAATAACCCTGTCAAATACTCTATAGTTAATATAGATACCTTATCTATTGTCATACCATGGTTACAACAAGAACTAAAACTTGTAACACCACGTCAACACATCCTTTCACAGGAACTAAACCCCCTCATAAATCCCCATTACCCTGTGTTACAAATGTTGAATGTTTACCAAGTCTTCTTTTATATTCGTGTGTATAGTATCTACTTGTAGTCAGTTAGCTATCTCTCTCCTTCAGTATTATTTCGTTAACACTGTTTTACAATTGTGAACCACTTAGACCATTCCCCATAAGTCCTCAAAACACCACGATACGAACGTCGACAAGACAATCAAACTTTAATAAATTTATCTTTACAACCTAAGAAGGGAGTTTAATTATTTTGAAGAATACGCACTAAGGTCTTTCTCCAGTCTTCAAGAGGAATACTGTCCCCAGGAGTCTGTTTCCGACGGCGACACAGTGTACACCTCCCAGTCAGCGTGACTGAGTCAGTTTTGTCTAAGACTTCTACTTATAGGTGGTCCCGTCGTCTGACCAAAACAAGTTTTCAAATTATGTAAAGAATTTTTAGATAGTCGGACTACCTTGTCACTTGATTTGTTAGGGAAGACCCAGATATTTATTGTTCCATTTTACAAGGATTCAGGTAAATAAAGAGTGTGTAGGGAGGGGACATTCTGACTCGGTACCCAAATCCACTTGGGGTCTAGCCGTCAAGTGGCATAACATACAAGGGAAAGTCTGTCCTGAAGTGTTTCTGGGAGAAAATATTTCTTTTGTTGGTCGGTTATTTTGTCGTAATCTCATGTAATATATACACTGGTTAGTAAAATATTTTAGACTACATTCGGAAGTCCGTATTAACCTCAAGAATCGTTTTATGAAACCAAAAATTATAAAGATACTGGGAGATTCCCCCTGAATCGTTAATGAGAATTTAAAAGTTTCACCATGTACCTCAAAATCGACACACTGAAGGTAATTTCGGGTATCCTCAGAACAACGATTTTGTAGTCTGTTGAGTACTTTTACACGGGGAAGAACACTTTAACAATCTCCATTACCCACACCTTCACATCGGGCCATAAAGACCGTGTAAATGTCCGAAAGACGTGAACAAAGTTTAAAATATGAAAATATTTCTGAGTTGTCAAGATATCCTTAACACCCCCCCCCCGCCCCTCGGATAATACACATAAGGATTTCATTTCTCACCTTTTGATTTCCTCTTGACTAAAATTTTTCAAGACTTTATTAAGAAGTTCTTTTACGATCACAAATTTTTATAAATAGTAGAAATGAAGTTTTAAGTGTATACTCGAGGGTCTAAAATTTTCATACGGAAACAACAACACCAAATCAACGATTCAGTATAGGCTGAGACACCCTGGGGTACCTGACATCGGACGGAACGAGGAGTCCCGATCCTCTCGGGACTAGTACCCTAGAAGGTCCGTTCTCATGACCTCACCCAACGGTAAAGGAGGAGATACCCTAGAAGGGATGGGTCCCAAGTTTGGGTGTAGACGCAGGGGACGTAACCGTCCGTATAAGAAATGGCGACTCGATGGACCTTTCGGTTTCATACGGAGTTTCATTATGATAATTTTTACTGTAAATTACTGTTCGAAAGTCATATCTTTAGTGTATATTCCAAAACCCAAAAGTAGTCGGAGAAGACAGCTCTGGATGTACTGAATTCGTAGTAGACTCGTTTTGAAGTCAGGAAGTCTTACCTCCACCCCTCGCCCCCAGAAGGGTCTCCTATTCGAAATTCCAAACGACTCAGGGGAAAAGACGGTCCTTGGGAGGTGTATAAGAGTCAAGTCCCAGGACAGTGTCGGAGTCCATCACCGGAACGACCCCTGGGTCGGTTCGGGAGGGGTCCACGTGGGGTCAGGGAGAATTCCGTCTTTGTCGGGACTGAAAGACAAAGGAGTCGGAAACCTTCCTGCGGCCTCTGGTCCTTGACCGAAGGCTGTATCTACATAAACAAAATTGTGTAAGTTTCTCTCTCTCTTCCCTCCCACTCTCTCCTTTCCCCCCTGAGTCACTAATGAAGAACTCGATTAATAACGACCGAGTCAAAGTCACCACGAGACAAAACGACATCTAAGAAAAATGCTTCGTTATAACTTAATCAAAATAAATGCTCAGTCTGGAGTCTTTCTAGGATATCCCGTATGCAAAGAGGACTTTAGAGATGATTACACACTTCTCATCTAAAATCCTACCCAAAAAATTTACCCCATTGAACTACATCTTGGTCAAAAAGTTGTTTCGTAACTTACTCATCGTACTGAATCCGCACTCGATCCGGTGACTAAACGACACAGGGTCGACCTCAGTCTTAATCCCTGACAGATTTATTCCCTTAAAGTCTTTCCGTCTCCTCTTTTGGTTCCATGTTTACCCTCCTTTATTCGGTAACAAGAAAATTTTTCGTATCATTGGAGCTATTACTCTCCGATACTTTATTCAGAAAAATATTGTCATTGAAGAATTGAAGTGTCGGGATTCTCGAGGATCCCAGTGAAAACCTCGCGGGGTCCCGATGTGGACGGAACGTATCTAATCCCGGACGACGTCGACAGAAGTAAACGTTCTGATTCCACATCGGGCTACTCCGAGACCCAGAGTCGTCCCTCGCGAGGAAGAGCTAGAGTTATCCGACCGTAAAGCCTAATTCTACCGGTAACGTTCGGTCCGAGTCTTTGACGTTCTACTCCGTCATTGATAAAGGACCCAAAATACATAGATCGGAATGCTCCATACTTCGCCCTTGGGAACATACACCGACGGAACTTAATCGGTGCGATAAACGTTAGTCGGGACAACATCCCGTCGACGGATTGGTATCGTGTAGGTCCCCGGTTCCAAGGGAAACCGTGTGTCTGTGCAAACATTCCTTACACACCTACATATCCCAATAGGTGACTACTCCTGTTTTCCCTTACAGAAACCTTGGGTACGGGTAGTCACAGCCAGACACCCAACCTATGCGGAAGAGACGTTACACGTAAACAAAGTGTCTTTTATGTTAATCCTATTAAGAACACACAAGAGATGTCCTTCCTTCACCATATGACGAACACTTACCATCCGATTTACTCCCTTAGTAATTTCCCAAAAATTATCTGAAACCTTGGTCTTCTGTATTCCCTGATAACAATACAACGAAATTAACTCTTTATAAAACGTCATACTCCTCCGAATTAGTTTAAAAGTAATGTATGGACCGGTCCCTGATCGACTTACAAAGAAATTCGTTAAACTATTTTACGTGTACCGTCTGAACAATCAATACACTCTTATCCGTCCCTCCCGAATGCAGAGAGGACACCCACGGATTCGTAGTCTATGAACCAAATGACACAACCCAACTGACGAAGACAAGATTAAAGATTACTTGAAATGGTGGTCTGATGAACTAGTACTGATTTGGGTCCTTGTTACGTTTACCTTAACGGGGGACTACCCCTCCTTACCCGGGTCTACCGGGAATTTTCCACTATTAATCCTTTATATCGTATAGACTCATCGATCTTTCTCTCTTTGAACAATTTCTGTCAGTTAGACAAACTTCGTTACCAGAAAGGGAATTAATATACGTAAAAGTAAATCTCAACGAAATTTCATTTTAAGAGGGTCCTTTTAAGAAATTATCATCGACTTTGGATCTTTGGTGTGTAAAAAAACGATGAGACAAAGTCTAATAAATTTTGTAAGAAAGGAAGTATGTAAAAAACAAAAGAGCTAGACACATTGTCTGAACGACACACACAAAATTCCCCGTCAAAATCCAATAAAATCGAGAATACGATTTTGTCACCCCCTCACTAATTTTCACTCTTTTTATAACCATATATAAACATTTGACTCGAAAATTTTAATTTTATCAACGTCCTAAAATGTCAGACACTAAAGAATATGAAACATTCTAACGGAATCTTCATAACGGAAGAACCGTTGTATTAGAGGTCTAAGAAGAACTTATACAGTAATTTTATTAAAATGTATACTGTCCAACCTGAAAAATTCGGAATAGAAAAATACACTTAATCGTATAAACGTAAACGATTACTATAGTAAGGAATTCGAAAAGAAATCAGTTTTTTTTTTAAAAATTCGTATGTCTGAGTCGTAATGGTCCTCTTATCGTTCACTTGACTCTTACTCCTTCACCACTGTACTTCTCTCTTCGTCACACGAGTCAATTCACAGAGAAGGTCGAAGTTACACCCTACCTCACATCACTTTTATCGACTACGACCTTTCCTTGCATGTCTCGTTCTTTTTCGATATTACCGGTCTCCGTTGAAGAAGGAATAAACATTTAAGTCCTTCATTTTACTGCAATTTCGCGATTTAATGTAATAAGGTTTATAAAACCGTCAATATAAAACCGTTGACCCAACGAAAGGACTTTACTGAGTTGTGGTAGTAAGTAGGACTGTTTTCGGTCACCATGTCTACATGGAAAACCCTGACACCGGTTCCATTCCGGACGTGGAAGGTCCAGACGGGTGAGTCCACACCTTCCTACGAGGTATTTCATTCGGAGTGTGGGGTTCGTAACGGGGAGCGTGGGAATCGTTCATCGACCGACTTGAGTTGTGAGACTTCACATCCACCAGAATCGTAGGTCAGGAATCCCGAATTATGTTTAGGTACTTCATAGAACAAGATGAGTTACTGAAGAATAGTTCAGAAACTGTAAAATTCGGATCAATAACTTTTCACCTATACCAAGTAAGAGTTAAAGTCTTAAGTCTTCGTGTATATGGTTGTGTCTTACTTCTTCGTGACACGAAGGAAGTCGTTCGAAGTCCCCCTTTACCTTAGTTCTTTCTCGGCACTCGCGTGACAAACGTCCTTCAAAACTTAACCTAGGAACGCTAGTAACTGTCCAACAGGGTCTCCTTATCAGACCGTGTTTGAAGAGAACAATAGTCACTTTTTGTTTTTAATAAATCACATCCGTACGACGTCCCCTTCTTTTTCAGTCCTCCTTTTGACTTCTATTTTTATTAAAGATAGAAATTAAGGTACTAAGTGTCGTTCCTTCCTCATCCCAAATGTAGGGCACACGGTTGATATAGACGTTCACTTACGAAAAACTTCTAACATGAGTTAATAAAGTTGAAGTCCTTACGTTTTTAGATCGTGGCGAATACTCACCAATGCAAATAAATGATAATGAAAGATCTACACTGGGATGAACTTTGAAAATATCAACAACTTTTAAAATAGGTGGTGTCTTGTTCAAGACTCCTCTTTTCGTCGAAGTCGAAGTTGAATAGTTCCCAAAATAATTTCCCTGAATTTAAGCTGGTTTTGGATTGAACAGAAAAGAATCCTATAGCTTTGTACTAAACGACATTGTTATAAATCTTAAAACGAATTGTCGTTTATTTTTCTCGGGTCAACTTTATCGGGTCCTCTACCTACCGCTAATTGAGACGTAAGAAAAGATCTTCCAAAATAATTGATCGAAAGATTGAGTTTATCCAATGTAGGAAACTCGTCATTTAACGTAAAGTAAACGTTCGAGACGTCTACTTTAAACGTACGCCGGATTTACGATAGGCGTAACAACACAATTCATCTTAAATAGAGGGATCTGGAGGGGGCGTAGGGGGTCACCTTTCACAATGGGTGAAGAGAACGACCTTCCCGTCCAGGGTACATCAAACCAATAAACCGCGGTAGAAGAAAAAACAACAATTTAGGTGATTTCGGCCAGTACGGACCACCATGGTTCACTCGAGAAAGGCCACAAGACCAGACGATTCGTAAACCTCAGGAAACGACAAGTAAATGTACCTTACGAAAGTCGAAGACGGAAACGAAATTCTCGACTAAATCTCCTTGGAAAATTTTTTTAATTTTCCTCCATCAAAAATCACATCCAAAAGGGAAAGACCTTAGAAGGGGAACAGAGGTTGGGGGATGGGGGCCACTGGTGGAAGGGACCGGTGGGGTCGGAAGGGGTGTCGTACATAAAATTTTTTATTAATACTTCCATAAAATCCTTCGTGTAATTATTACGTGTCGAACCTCCTCTTCTGTCCTGACCCACTGAAGGGGTAGTGGTCAACTAGTAGTCTCAAGGTCAAGAACAGTAATACTAGACTGTTACAAGGACTTGTCGACGGGAAGTCTCTTGTGCCTATGAATCTGTGTGGGAGGACAGGGAGTAGACTGAATGTTCGTGTTAAGGAAACTTTCTCAGTTATAGTTTGAATGTATACTCCTAAATGGTAAATTACTCCACCTAAGGAAAAGGTATGTATGAAAAGTCGAGTTGCCCCTACCCCATACCTTTAGGGTAGATAAAATTTTTTAGTAATTAGTGTCTGAAGACTGTAAAAGGAAAACTTAAAGAAGTCCCCCCTTTCAATAAACTTATTGTTTGTTTATTTGTTTTTTGGGAGGAGTGTCTATCGACAGTTGGAGGATGAAGTTGTTTTCGAAAGACAGTAGGACTCTGGATGTCACAGGATAAACCAATCTCCGTCGTCCCACCATATCTGTCATGACTTTCCGAACCCAATTATTCGTGAAAGACCTAAGTTAGAGAGAGGACTAATTGGGAACCTAATGACGAAGCTCAAAGATTGCGGACAGCGGTGGGGCACGTCTTAAAGATCGTACCGACAGAGAGGACGGCTACGGAGGAGAGAAATCTACGGGATAACCATCCATCGAACTTTTAAACAGTCGTAATACCAAAAGTCACCTTGTCTCTCCTTTCTCGAATTCGTAATGAGGAATAAAAGAACTGGATTTCCAGTAAAAGATTCACTTATTGGTTCAACCAGATCTCAACATTTAATTGACACGTTTGATTAAAAATCTGTGCACAGAAATCCAGAAATCAAGTTTGGTTGAGTTATATCTTGGAGACCAAACAAAAAAACCTCCTCCATCGTCACGGTTGAGGTCCCCTATCTCCTTCTGTCCCCTTGGACCACCCGATGTCAGCTGCCCCAACGTCTCAGTGCTGAATCAGTGCTGAACAACTTGTCGTTGTTCCTCTCCTAGTCTCTGGGAAGCGAACGGAGAGTCAACCACAGGGATGCCTCGAAGGTCTCGGGGTTCAAGTTTTGTGTAAACACATTACTTTATCCTGACTTTACTATCAAAGAACACTGGCACATAATCTAACTTGGTATCCTTTGACGACGACAGACTGGTGAAAACTGTATGTTTTTGTCGTAATCTCATGGTTTTTAAAAATCACACTATTGTGGAGGACTATTCTTTTACCTCTTTATTCTTTCGGATTCCTTAATCTGATATTCGAGTAATATTCGTTTATTACTGGGGAAGGGAGGGAGGGAAGTAGGAAGGAAGGAAGAAGGTGTTCGTGAACAACTCAGGGGAGATAATATACATGACGACCATGATCCCCACTTTCCCTATCAATGACGGGGGGTTTGACGAATTTTCTGTTTATTTATAGTCGACGAGGTGTACTACCACTTTTGTCTCGGACCTCCCACCACCCTTGTGTCTTGTCCTCAAAGATCTTTGGAGTTTTGGACTTTGAGTGTGACGTGTCTCACGAGACTTAGGAACACAAAAATCTTACAATAAAGATACCTGAGATAGTGTCAATTGTCATTAGGTGTTTCATTTTTGAGTCCCAAGTAAGAAGTTTGGTCCTCCATAGGTTCACTCGTTACTTAGGTCATTGGACAAGAGTAGGAAGTAAGTACGAAAGGACAAATCTTTCAAGAATCTTAGGAATGACACAAGAATTATGTTCGTCTCCACCGTATATATTGTCAGGAAAAGGGAATCAGTGTAATGAGGGTTGGGATTTGAGGGTATCGTAAAGTTTTATTCTAAACCCTTAAGAGACCACCAGGTCACCAATCCTGAGACCCGAGAGTGACGACTCCCGGACCCCAGTTAAGGACCAACCCCTTGATTGTAGGGTATTCGATAGTTTTCTTTTCTTATTCAAAATAACTTTTACTTACACAATCAGAGAATCAGTACAGGTAGAGAGACACTGGGAAACCTAAAATCGGGTGGGTCCGAGGAGACAGGTACCCAAGAGGTCCGTTCTTATGACCCTCACCCATCGGTAAGGGAGAAGGTCCCCTAGAAGGTCTGGGTCCCTAGTTTGGACCCAGAGGACGTAACATCCATCCAAGAAATAAATGACAGACTCGGTGGTCCCTTCAAAATAACTCTATAGTAAGTTTATGGTATTTTAAGTGGGAAATTGTACATACTAAGTCAAAAAGTGAGACAAATGTTTCAACACGTTACTAATCACGACGAATTAGGGTCTTACAAAAGGAGCGGCCTCCTCTTCGGGGTATGGGTGGTCGACAGTGTAAGGGGAGAAGGGAAGGGACTCTTAGGGACCCAGGCGAAGGGGTTAGAAATCTAAACGGACAAGACCTGTGAAGTATATTCACATTAATATACCAACACAGGAAAGCACAGACCGACGAAAGAGAGTATCATTACAAAAGTTCCAAGTAGGGACAACACCCCGAAGGGACGTTACGTCATTTCTTAGACGGACGTTACGTCCTCTGGAAGGGACTCAACCCTTCTAGGGGACCTCTTCCTTCATCGTTAGGTGAGGTCGTAAGAACGGACCTCTTAGGGTACCTGTCTCCTCGAACCGTCCGATCAGGTACCCCAGTGTTGAGACTGTGTTGACTCACTGATTGTGATGATGTAAGGGACAACATCGTATCTAACTATAAAGTAATGAAAAATACTACAGAGTAACGTTCTTATATGACGTGAAATAAATAGGTAAGTACGTAGTATCTGTACACTCAGTAAAGGTGAAGAATCGATAACACTTATTACGGTGACACTTGCAAGTGCATGTAACACCTGTATACAAAAGTATAGAGAACCCGTCTGGATCCTCATTTTAACGACCCAGTACACTATTGAGACATAAATTGCACAACTTCTCGATCTTACTACCGTAAAACACGGATATACTACTTTGAACAATCCTTCGTCGATTGTCAGTCTATAGTAGTCCCGACGTAGAAGGTGACTGAAAATTCAAAGAACTCTGTTCCCAACAACGACAAGTAGGAACTTGGGGTGAGGAGGGTCAGGTCATGGGTGGTGCCCTGGGTCATCCAAGAGTCTTTCAAAAACTCTAACTTCGACTGGTCACTTTAGGGGTCGTGGGGACTCTGCGTGTGTGAGAGAGAGAAGGGACATTGTTCACTGTCGAACAGTCCTTACCTTCGTCGAGGGATAGCAGGTAGTTCGAAAGGTCGACCAATGACTGGGAGAAATATAGACGACCCCCGGAGTGGTCCCAGAACCCGAAGCAGGTCCGACGGACTCGGTGTGTCGTCGTCACCCCTGGGTGAGACCGAATGTGTCTACGAAACTTTCTTTCTAATAAAATTCGTGGTGACTCCGTGTTCGTCTCCAGCCCGACCATCTTGGAACGGTAAGTGCCCGGGTGCGGACAGACTGCACTGAGTACGTAGATGAAATACTCCTAAACCTGTTCCTCCGGGAGGTCACGGACGGGTCCGAAACTGAACCGTCGAACACGGGCCCCAAATTCTTTCGAATAAAATTCTGAAAGAGTCTTCCAGTTTCGTCGTAGAAATATTAAGTAGGACGATGGAAAACAGGTCTCGGTCGAGAAGGATTATTGTAGATAAAGTCCAACCTAAATTCTCTGTCTCGGTTGGAGACGACTTGCCCGGTGGAAACTACAAGGTCACGGATGGCTCCTCCCCTCCCTGCCTACCTTGGTTTCAACATTAACGGGTTTAAATGTTATCGAAGGGTCGTCTTCGGTCGTGTTTTCTTTACAATTACGTTATCTGACATTTACCTTCCTTCGACTCGTCCTAAATACCACCCGCGTTGGACGTGGTCCAGAGACCCTGGAGGAAGGAAGGGGGTCCTTTGTAAAGTTGTCAGTCTCCTCTTGACCCGGGAACCTTTCGGTCACCGACGAGACGTGGGAGGGAGGGAATAGTGAGAGTGACGGGTCTGTCTAAGGACGTTTCTGGGCCCCTTGGACTAATTTGTCAGCTCCTCACCCCTTTCATTAGTCAGTGACTCCCGAGTTTGGACTTTAGGACCGGCACGGTTCGCGGGTGTAGTGACCGTTCGTACACACAAGGTCGACGTCGACTTCGCACAAAGAGAAGAGGAGGAGACTCAACCCCTAGAGACGTCTATGTTGTCTACCGGCCTCACGACCGCACAGAGTCGGTCCTTCACTCTCCCGCCGCACACCCAGCGGTCGGTCCGCGCAGGGGTGGGCAGTCCCGGTGACGCCATTTCCCGACGACAGGTGGAAACCCGAGGACGCCGAGAGCGAGGTGAGTCCGAGTGCGCACGGAAAGGGACCCAACATTGCACACCGCACACGTGACAAAGGAACAGGTCTAACGACCGGGTAAACCAAAAAAATTAATCGACTCCTCATGGTTGATTTACCTTTTAACGAAAGACTCTAGGGTCACGAGGCCAAGGTACGACACTTCCCGAGGGACATTAATTTGTGTAATATTCTCAACAAGAGGACGCATACATGACCCTTTCCTGTAGTCACACGGAAAGGGTGATCGACCTCTCCAGACCAAGTCCGGCCTCTGAATTTATAATTATGATCCATATCAATTTTCCTTTGAACATATAGTTAATTAATTCATACCCGCTAAAAAAAAAAGGGGGACGAAACTATCAACCCCTTTCTTGAGGAACCACCTTTTCAGAAAAATACGGAAAGTCCCGATTCTTTTACCAATTCATGGTCCTCCTTTAACCTGTCTTCAGTCCTCTAGTCCTCGTGTCTACAGTCGTTTAAGAGCTTCGGGAGACAGAGTCGAAGGACCAGGGGTGTCACTCTTGCCTCGTGGAAGCCCCACGGTACCAGGGGAGTGTCTAGGTCTTAAGTGGGGTCTTAAGAGGGAAAGTTTTATTGGACAGGTACAAATCTTCAAGGACGATGTCAAAGTTTACGATATGTTCGTCGACCAATCTCGAGTCTGTGTCTCCCTCTGTACAGTATACCCCCTAATCAAGTAGTCATTAATTGTTTCCTACTTCCTTTGGAAATACTTCCAAAAAAAAAAAATATAAATTTCATTGCCAGGGGTTCAGTCGTATCGGTAATCTCTTTCAGACTGTAAGACACATCTGACCGTCCGAGAGGAGACTTTTTAGAAAAAGACTTTTTCTTAAACGTCAAAAAAAGATTCTTTGTGCATTTCGTTCAATACCCCGTACAGCTTCAGACCGTGGTCTTAGTACATTGTGACTAGTAAGTAATCCCTTTTTTTCATAACTTTAGTTTTAGATGAAGAACAACAACAAATCAGTGATTCAGCATAGGCTGAGAAAACGTCAGGGCACCTGACATCGGACGGCCCGAGGAGACAGGTACCCTAAAGGGTCCGTTCTCGTGACCTCATCCAACGGTAAAGGAAGTGGTCCCCTAGAAGGACTGGGTTCCTACCTTGGGTGCAGAGAACACAAAGGACGTAACCGTCCGCCTACGAAATGGTGACTCGGGAATCCCGAAGGGATTTTAGATGCCGAGTTCAGGATTGCACGTATTTTCTGTGTGTCGTGTGCCATTTTTAGTCAAACTAGTGAAGGACCCTCCGGATCTGAACCCTTTCTTCCTTTTTCTTTTCTTACTTTCGTTTCTGGGGTTTTCTTGTTTTATGGACATCTGTTTCCCGACATGTACGAGTTGGGAGAATAAAAAAGTGTTTGTACGTGTGGCTCTAGAGTACTGGATGCAGAAGGAGACTGTGACAGAAGGGAGACGAAACGTCGTCTTGAGCATAAAAAGGACAAACAGACGACGGCCATGAAAGGGTTTCGTATTCGGCAACATGAGATCACAGGTCTGGGTAAACCGGTTCGAGAACCTCGATCAAATAATAAAAACTCAGAACCGACGGCAAATCCCACACACTGTTATCTTTTGTGGACCCTACACCGAAAGCGTTTAGGAACTTAATCTCAAAGCCGTGAGACCAAAGGAGTAGACAGTTTACTCCTGTCAGTCTCAGAACTTTCTGACCAACTTTCTCCACACACCCCTGAAGGGACCACCAGGTCACCGATTCTGAGTCGTGAGGGTTAAGTCCCCCGGGTCCAAGCTAGGGACCAGTTCCTTGATCTAGGGTGTACGGTGTTGATTCTCAAGCGTACGGTGTTGATTTCTAGAACGTACGACGTCGATTCTAGGTCGTAACGGTTTCTTTATTTCTTTTTATTTAAAAAAAAAAAATTTTCTTTCTCCACACACCTGGCACGTCACCAAACGTTGTTGTCGGTTTATTTACTTATTTTTATAGAAAAAAATTTTTTCTCTAAACACCTGTCACCCCACTAAACGTTGTTGGAAGGGTAAAGTAAAGTGGACGTTTACAGTGTTCGAACGCTAAATGATCACTCTCCTTGTAGTCGGGAGAAAACACGACTACAAGAACGGAAACGAAATTGGGTGTCTGAAAGTTTAGAGTCCCACTCGTCCCGTGACCCAGTCGTCCACGTAATCCTTTTTACGAAACTAAATTACATATTATCCTTTCTCTACTTAATTCCCACAATTACATCAGATTAGATTTAGGGCACTTCGAAGCGTCCTGTACGTTTTCTGGTCTGGCATGTGGTGTATGTACAAGTGTACGAAGACCTGCAATACTTCTGCCAAACGGACCGACATCAAAAATTTAACAACCATAGTCTACCCGAACCCTAACAGTCCGGGACTACCTCAAAGGTCCTTTCCCTAATCACAGTAAAGACCCGGGGGTGATCTTAAGGTAAGTTCGATATTGGTCAGGGCACTTCAGCATCCAATTTACTAAACCCTTACTTTACAGTAAACTGCACTGTCTTCACTTGGGAGCCACCGGGTGCGAAGGGGACCCTGAGCGAGAGTGAATGCCAAGAACACAATTCATTAAAATAATTGACTCCGTTTCCCCCCATACTCCACTGTCCCTTTATAAAAAACGATTGTAAAATTAGGATTAGTGTTTTAAATAACATACACCAAAATATACGTGAACATCGATGTTTCCGGACCTTCTGTTACTTTCATTCTTAACCTTACACGATAAAAAGAAGGGTCCACAATAAATTTCGTAATATACTCAACAGTTTTTCTAATTAACAACAACGAACGTCGATTTGTCTACTATTTAAAATTTTAATATAATAATGACACACAGTCGTATTTTCGAGACACAGGGTGCACACAGTGGAAAAAGACAACAACAACTGTTCCAAGTGCAAAATATCGTGCGGCGGTCTTCCACAACTGCATATAAGTCTAGTGACTAATTTACAAAAATTTTGCACGGTGAGTGTTTGATTGGGACTACAAGATACTTTCTCAGTAAAATTCCTCATTCTAAAAAAAAAAGGGGACGTAGTAACTGTGTCTTCTCTAAAATTCGTAACGGTAATTTTCCTTTTTTGGGTTGAGAGTACACTAATGTAATAGGTTAAAATTTAAAATCGTGGCTTCTCTTTCGCATAAGAGGAGCGAAGAGAAGAGGTGTCCTTTCCGTCCTCGCACCACATTTTTATGACCTTCCTTCCACGATTTACCAATGAACATTTGTGGGGAACAACCCGTGTCCTGGATGGCACATCCTCACTGTCAGGACGGTAGGCAGCATAACCACAGCATTTGAGACCTCAACACTGAGGAAGGCACAAGTTACGAGACTGTCGGGGGCAGATGTTCCTTAGTGTTGTCTGTTGAAAATGTGTCGTCGACTCCCACGTCTTCCGAAATACAAGGAAAAGTGTGACACTACGAACTTCTGTACCGACCAGGACAGAAAACCATAAAATACCTACCGGAAAGCTCGTTCCAAAGGTGCTTGGGTCTACAATAAACGGTGTCATTATTGCGAAATACGGAGTTCTTAGTTGTGACATTATTGAGAAGAAAAGTCACACTTCCATAAACACCCTAGGCAGTTATATAAGAGAACAGAGACTCGTGTCGTGCTTCCTTGAACTTTTGTTCACTAAATGACAAGCAATGCCCTTTCAACCTAAAAAAGGGGGTGGGACTAACAGTTCTAAGGAAACAACTACAGTCAAAGTCTCACACATAAAAGGGAAGACTCACGTCTCCTGCGACTGTGACGAAGGCACTACGACGCTTCCTACTACATTCTGTCGGCATTCGGGAACAGACAACAGAGAAGTCGAGTCGCACCACGTTCGTATCTCCACAAAGACACTGTCGACACCCACGGGAACCACCCCACGCCTTTGGTTTAGAGGTTTACTAGAGACACTGGTATTCATCGATCTCCAGTACTTATGAGTACCGTCGTTATTACTATCGTCGGAAAATACCTCGTGAATCACGTGTACCCCTTAGGAGTGGTCAAGTGTATCTGACAGAGTAAATTAAGGTCGTTGCATTGTCGTCGACTCTAATAGGGGTAAAATAGTTTCCTCACTTCGTCCTGAGTCAGTATGGGGACCATTTATCGTCGGTTGTGAACCTTGGTCCAGACAATCTAAAATTTTGGTGAAAGTGTAAGTAAGTCGTTGATGGATAACCAATAGACAATACACAATCCGTCACAAAAGTAGTATAGACAGAAAATTTAAACGAAAAATTTGAATTAAATGAGTAAACCTCGAAAATTTTTTAACCGTAAATCTTTGGAGTGGAGTGTGACGTGGATCGTGTACGACGTTCCCTGCGTAGACAAATGTAATGGACATTCTTTTTATGTTACTTCCCTAATTTGTACCTTAAGGTATACTAGGTCGTTAAGGAGAATACCCATATAGTGGTTTATCGGGGTTTTCTTAGTTTTCGTCCCTGAACTTGTCTATAAACGTGTGGGTCCATTATCGTCGTAATAAGTGTTATCAGTTTTCCACCCTCGTTGGGTTCACAGGTAACTCCTTACTTACCTATTTGTTTTACTCCACATGGATATGTTGTCTCATAATAAGTCGGAATTTTTCCTTCCTTTATGACTGGTTCCGATGTTGTGCCTACTTGGAACTTTTGTAATACGATTCACTTTGTTCGGTCTATCTTTTCCTGTTTTTGACATACTAAGATGAATGGACTCCATGTTTACTTCTTTTGAGTACCTTTGTCTTGTATCTTATTACCACTGGTCCCTGGCCTCCTCCGCCTCTTACCCCTTCGTGACAAATGGCCCAGGTCTCAAAGTCTAACCTTACTACTATTTTCAAGACTTCCACTTACCACCATTACAAGCGTATTGTCACTCTTACAAGAATTACGGTGGCTTGGTTTGTAAATCTTTACTAATTTTACCAGTTAACATACAATACATACACTTACTTTCACTTTCAGTGAGTCATCACAGGTTGAGAAACGTCAGCGTACCTGGTATCGGGTGGTCGGAGGAGACAGGTACCCTAAGAGGTCTGTTCTTATGACCTCACCCAACAGTAAAGGAAGGGGTCCCCTAGGAGGACTAGGTCCCTAGTTTAGGGCCAAAGGACGTAACGTCCATCTAAGAAATGGTAGACTCGGTGGTCCCTTCGGGTACAATTCATATAAATTGGTGTTAATTTTCTTGTGTGTGTGTTGCTTCTGTTTCGGTGACCTTTTATATGTTACACGAGGACCCGGTCTATACGGGTCTTTCATACTTTGGTAGAGTTTCGAAACAGATGGTGAGAGGTCCAGAGAACGGTGCAGAGTAAGACTCTCCAGGGAGTAACTTACCGAGGTCAATAATACTCCGAGAGCACCCACTGTGTGACCCCGACGTCTAATCGCTTACCTAAAACCGAAGAATCATCAAAACCTACTGAAGCAAGACATGAAGACTCTGTTTTTGAATAGTTATCTCATAGTAACATACTTTCCACTAAACCTCATTGACGTGGACAGAACCCATAAACCGTAATTTTGTCAACCTTTTCCCTATCAGTATATGTCAGTTCAAGTTTAGACAACACGACAATATAGTTTATTATACAGCAATTTAACCGGTGTCTAAATAAAAACCGAGATCGTCCCCCCGTCTAGAGGTAAGGAAGTCGATTTACGGTCTCCCCTCCCACCGATGTAAATCTCCGTCTGAGAACCTTTTTACGTATCAAACGTTAAGTCAAAATTTGGGTCCGTAGTGTGAATCGGGGGTTCTGTCCTACTCTCCGAGTCCCCTGGACCCCATGAAAGTATCCGACTAAATGTAGAAACAAGAATCACTCAATTCACCGACCGCCTCGGTCCGTATTTAATATGATAAATTTCATAAAGGAAAGTTGAAAAAAGAAGGTTCGTGTACGT
Source organism: Capra ibex (assembly GCA_006410555.1). NCBI lineage: Eukaryota > Metazoa > Chordata > Mammalia > Artiodactyla > Bovidae > Capra > Capra ibex. The sequence continues at coordinate 4,799,241 of SJYO01048061.1, read as the reverse complement.
CAACTTGAACTCATGAATTCACGTTCGGACTCAACTGAAAAAATCTCTCTCTAAACCAGAAGTAAAAACCTAATTACTAAAACTCTCTAGCAAATGTTACCATACTAGATACTATTTTGTCTAAATCTTCAAACTTTGTGATCAATGATTTTTTTTTCAAGAGAAACATTACCGTCAATTAGAACAACGACAACTTTACTACCAACTGGAACTTAATCCCCCAACTATCTCGACGTACTACACACATGAACGGGTTCGACATAAAAATGGTCCGATCGAGGAGTTTGAGTAGTAAAGGGAATACAAGTTTTTAGTAAAGTCTTAACAAAGAAATCTTGACTCGTGTGTCTTTAGTAATTGTAAATACAGACGGTCGTGGTTTGTCCAAGACAGTCCGAGGAGTCGGACACATAAAGGGCCGTGCACGGTACATCGTGCACCTACATGGTGCACCTGGATTCCTAAGATGACCTTTACACTCACGACACCCACTGCCGTCATGAAGTAGTCCACTACCGCTTCAAAGTAGTCATGAAGGAGCTACCGTTATGGAGTGACACATCTTAGGAGTCGGTGGGTGGTTAAACAAGTAGGGGGTAAGTACATGTAGTATGTAAGAAATCCCGTATATAAAGAACTAAGGTAGTGTTTCTAAAGGTTTTCTCACTTTGTGACAGAATAATCTATGTCTCATTTCCTATTACGAATCGTACCACCTAGGTAACCTGGTCCAAGACTTTAGAATTGAAACAATAAAAGGTCGACACTAACCTCGAACCCATTTAATGAATTAAAGAGACAAGGGTTAGAAGGAATACATATTTTACCCTTATTATTAAATTCTCTTAATGTACTTTACGCGTAACACGTCACGGACCGTGGGTCATTCTTGGGTTTTTTATGGTCGACAACAATATTCGACTTAACACAAGGAGAGGTTTTACGTATATAACTCCAACGTCCTGAGTCTTACACTGAAAGAAACTTTCATACCAACAACATCTACTTTATTCAATTCCACCAATTGAATTGATTAGAATTAAATTCCAATACCCCCTGGGATTAGGTTACACTGACCACAAGATTTATTTTCCCTTAAAACCTGTGCTTTTTATCGGCTCGTATCACCCTTCTGTCACACTTCTCTCTACCTGTCTTCTACCGGTAGATGTAAGGTTCCTCTCTCCGACCTTGTCCAGGGAGGGAGGAACTAACGCCTGAAGACCAGAGGTCTTTACACATTCGGTGAATCAAACATCTTGAAACAATAGTGTCGGGATCCGAAGGGTCCACCGCGATCATTATATCTTGGACGGACGGTTACGTCCGCTATATTCTCTGCACCCAAGCTAGGGACCCAGCCCTTCTAGGGGTCCTCCCCCGTACCGTTAGGTGAGGTCATAAGAACGGACCTCTTAGGGTACCTGTCTCCTCGGAGCACCGGATATCAGGTACCCAACGTTTCTCATCTGTGTTGACTCCGTTGAACCGAGTATCACGTGTCGTGGCGATCGTTTATGTCGCCTACAACAGTAGGAGACGGGTGACATAAAGAGAGACTAGACTCTTGGTCGGAGATAAAGGACCGGTTACCCCTTAGGTAAACGAAGGAAAATCGAACATAAAAAAAGGAAAAGACAGAGTACGTTCTCGTACGGTTTTTTTTTTTTTTAGGATCGTTCTTGTCCACAAGTTCTTTTAAAGGTACGGGAAGTGAGGTCACAGACAAGGTTTTTAAGACATCAACTTTTCAAATAAAAGAGAGAAGGGTGTAAAGAGGAGTTGAAGAGTCGAACCGACAAGAGAAAAACCTTTCTATTTAACAATTGAGGATCTTTAACGACGTTAAGGTTTGAGAATTGCTCTCCATCCTCAAATAGTCATCCGAAAATACACATACAAGAAAGTTATTTTTCCTTTACGTCTACTCGTGGACATACTTTACTTCTACTTTCTAGGATCAACCTCTTCTCTCGGAATGACGTAAAGACATTGACTGAAGTAAGAATTGATAGAGATTTAACCACCGAACCCAAAAAGAAACACACAAACAAAAATTCTTTGAACTCTAACCTGTCACAAAGAGGAAAAGGGGAGGTCTCCGGGTCTCGTTACACCGCCCAACGTAAGACCTGACCCGTCACGATTGTAAACAAGAAAGGCCCCTGGCAGACGACGAAAAGAGACGGGGTCACCTCGACCCCCTTATTATTTCGACAATAATAAATGTGACGTGGTGTAAAAACAGTCACCAGAAACAGTAACTCTGAATACTTCAGTCGTGTCCTGAACTCCCTTAAACACTGACAAATGGGTCCGTCCTCTCTCTCCATTTCCTTCCCCAATAGAAGGGTCCGTACAACGAAAAGATTTCAGACGGTCAAAGGGACCAGGGAAAGTAACGGGAAAAGGATGCGACAAGAAAGTACATGACAATTCACTGGAGCCTTGAGTGACTAAGAAAAAAGTCCGTATAGATTGGATGACAAAATGAATAAGTAAAACACTGATATAAAAAAGGGAAAGTTTTTACGATTTAAACTAAGAAAACTTAATTAAAAATAAAGGTCATGACAGGGTTAGAAAGTTACCAATGAGAAGGAAGGACACAGTGAAAATTATTGAAGTCTATATATAAAGTATAAGGATGACTCCAGAAAGTGAGTAAAGATCAAGTCAGGTCAAGTCAGAGAGTCAGCACAGGTTGAGAAACGTTGGGGTACCTGAAGTCGTGTGGTCCGAAAGGACAGATAGTGGTTGAGGGTCTCGGATGAGTTTGAGTACAGGTAGAGCATCCACTACGGTAGGTTGGTAGAGTAGGAGACAACAGGGGAAGAGGAGGGGAGAAGTTGGAAAAGGTCGTAGCCCCAGAAAAGGTTACTCAGTCAAGAAGTGTAGTCCACCGGTTTCATAACCTCAAAGTCGAAGTCGTAGTCAGGAAGGTTGTTTATAAGTCCTGACTAAAGGAGATCCTATCTGACCAACCTAGAGGAACGTCAGGTTCCCTGAGAGCGGTCTATGGATAAGTGGGAAGTCAAGTCAAGTCAAGTCAACGAGTCAGCACAGGTTGAGACCTTGGGGTACTTAGCGTCGTGTGGTCCGGAGGGACAGGTAGTGATTGAGGGTCTCAAGTGAGTCTGGGTGCAGGTAGCTCAACCACTACGGTAGGTCGGTAGAGTAGGAGACAACAGGGGAAGAGGAGGACGGGGGTTAGGGAGGGTCGTAGTCTCAGAAAAGGTTACTCAGTTGAGAAGCGTACTCCACCGGTTTCATGACCACACGAATCACTCAGAGGGAGGACCACCCAATAAAGGAAGGTACCAACCCTAAGACAACACTCGAGTAGAAATCTTCCCCAACAAAAGTGGAGACCTCCAAGTACATGGGACCTGACACCTATGTAAGAACGTCGTGACGAAACGTAAAGAAAAGACGTCTGATTTCGAGTCAAAAAAATCTCAGAATTTGAGTTCAAAAATTAAAATTAAAGAGACAGACACTGAAGTTTGGGTAGGTCCACCATATTTGAAGTACGGACATGAACGACAATTGTGTCCGAACACCAAAATTACTGAGTATATTTTTCAAAATAAATAAAAGTATGTCGGGTTCGGTCTGGAGGCTGGTAGAACGACAAAGAAAGACCTTAACAAGAAGAGTCAAGTCAACGAGTCAACACAGACTGAGAAACGCTAGAGTTCCAGACGTCGTACAGCCCGAAGAGACAGGAAGTGGTAGAGGGTCTCGCACGAGTTTGAGTACAGGTTGCTTAGCCACTACGGTAGGTTGGTAGAGTAGGAGACAACAGGGGGAGAGGAGGGCGGAAGTGAGAAAGGGTCGTTGTCCCAGAAAAGGTTACTCAGTCAAGAAACGTAGTCCACCGGTTTCATAACCTCAAAGTCGAAGTCGTAGTCAGGAAGGTTATTTAAAGTCCTGACTAAAGGATATCCTAACAGATGAACATAGTAGAACGACAGGTTCCCTGAGAGTTCGCAGAAGAGGTTGTGGTATCAAGTTTTCGTGGTTAAGAAACCGTGAGTCGAAAGAAACACCAGGTTGACAGTGTAGGTATGTACTGATGACCTTTTTGGTATCGAAACTAATATGTCTGAAAACAGCCGTTTTTAGAGACGAAAAATTATACGAGAGATCCAAGATCAAGGGATAAACACCTAATCTAACGAAAATTTCCCCAGGTCAAACAGGTCAAGGGAGTGGAACGTGTTCGGGTTCAACCACAGAAGACAGGGTGTTCCCACAACTGTGAGGTCGGGGATCAGAAACAAGGTCCCGACTACGGGGAGACATCTGTGCCGTAGTCGAGGTCCTTGAGGTCGAGACTTTAAGAACGAAACAAAGTGGTGAACTTCTAAAGGAAAGACAAAGTTCGACTCTATACATAATTTGGAAACGAAATAAAATACATATATAAATAAGAACCGGCACGGAGAATCGAACACCCTAGAACCGAGAAGTTGGCCCTTAACTTGGCTCCGGTGTCGTCATTTTCGTGGCTCAGGATTGGTTACCTGGCGGTCGCGCAAGGGAAATTGAAAACGAAATCTAAGACGTTATAAAGACACGCAAAATTCGTCCTCGTCCCAGACGTAAGTGAGTCGAACGACACTTGGAATAGGCAGAGACATAGCGGGTCGAGTCTCCTTACTGACCGGACATGGTCCACGACCTACTGACTGACTAACTGACTTATTTAAATAAAAAGTACGAGTCTTCGTCTACCTTCGTTGTAAGATCTCTCATTACAACGGACAGAGAGGTCCCCGGGGGCTCGTTCGTCTTAAATAAAAAACTACTCCTGTATTCACTTCTCTCTAGCGTCATTTGTTTTACTTCTCTCTTATCCTGAAGAATGCACGAAAAAGAATTCAGAACCCTGTTACCCTTGTCAATTCACCGAGTAGACGAGCTGTAGACTTTCACCTGACGTTCACCTACCTGTCCGTCAAGGGTTGGACGAACGACTGAGGTGTGTCCTGGGGAATGGTTCTCCTTCCCAATTTCTGAGTGTCCCGAGTCCTGTGATCCGGACAAATAAAGGGTCAGAGAGGGGAAACATTCTTTTCGCACGGAAACTACTCTATATCGGCGCCCGAGAACAAAATGTAAAATGCAGTTGGTGAAAACAATCTTCGACCAATAACTACGACACGGGGGAAAATTAAGTGTGAAGAAACGATTAGTCAATGATGCAAACAGGTAATTAGTCCGTAGGACTGTCCCAGTTATTGACGAAAACCCCAAAGTACTCCCCGACGTACAATAGTTCGTTCCTCATTGCGAGTCCTCGAGTGAATTTTCGTCACACTGAAGGGTCCGACCACCTGAAGACCTCGTTATTCGTAGCACACTCCTAAAGTATACCACAAAAAAATTTAACTATTACATAAACCAACTATCCTAAAAAAGTGACTTGTGAAATAATCCTCCCGAGTTGTACTCACTTCACACCTGTCCGTACGGAGACAAAGAATTCTTTTTGTCTTTGTAGGGTTTCACTAATAAGGGTAGGGTAATGTTTACTGTCGTAAATGGATTTTCATCGTAAGCTAACACTCGAAGTAGGTATAATCCGCAAACGTTTGTTATATAAGAACCATCACCCCAAACTCTTGTTTGTTTGAATTACGGTTTTATAAACCTCGACGATAACCTACTTTTGGTTACGTTTTAAGTCTCGTTTAGAGAGATATTGCACTCAGTTCCTCTCTCATAAAATGTTTGTTTTCGACTCAAATATATGGTTAAGGACTTCGGGTAGAAAATGTATCTCATAAAATTTGGAGACACGTGTGTATGTACGTATCTATGTGTAAAAGTCATGGGGAGTCGGAAATAGTAGACAAAGTTGTATAAGTCTACAACATTTCGCAGCATCTTCACTTGTGAAAAGTAAAATCGTTCCCACTCTTCGTCTCCACCGCCGCAAATTAACCTCTCAATGTCAAACCCGTCAACTCACATGGTATGTATTGCTACCATTGTCCAAAGTCACTAGAAAAGATACTGTCTACACGGTTGTAAATTAACAAAAAGTAGTCCCCACCTCTCTTCTCTGTGAAGACATCTAAAAAGTTAAGAGGGCGCACAGTGAAGCGACAGGAGCGGTAACAGGCTCGAGGAAAGAGAGTAGGAAAAGCGACGTTACTCAACACAGTAAGGGAGTACTAGTCGTGAAAACAACAGAAACAAAAAACGACATGGAGTCTTCAGGTAGAAAAGAAAGTAGAGGAAGGGTAAGTACGTACTCCCTTGTCAACACGGGACAACACCCCTACAAGGCGACCCAAAGTTTGTCATCCCAAAGAAAAATAAGAGAAGATTCATCATGTTACCCCGACTTACAGACAACGTCTTACGTGTGTGATTATACGGTCCAATAAACCAAAGATTCTTCAGTTATTTTTATGATGTAAATCCGAGCCAGGAACCGACCGAAAAAACGACAAACGGAAAGTTCGGAAGCCAACATTTAGACAAACAAACAAAGACTAGAATTTTATATTAGAAGGTATAATTTCGCTTCGCGCCTCAGTTGTTTGTGCGTCTTTTTTACAACGACCGCAACCTGATAAAAGCGTGGTCGTCTAAACCGTCAGACTCGGGAGGGAACTATTCTCGGAGGCTTGTCGGCGGTCCCGATTAATTACCGTCGAGGTTGAGCGTCCTCTACTTTTTTCTCACCTAGGGTTCAACCAGAACCGTTTTGAAAGACCACATTCTTTGATCACGTAGAGACGTAGATCTCCACATGTCGAGATTGAGGAAAGGAGGTCTAGGAGAATGAACTAAGAACAAAATCCTCCCCCTCTACTCACACTCGTATTCACATGGATCAATATTTGTGTCTGGATTTCCGGTAGGGTCGTCATTTTCCGATTTTCTGTGTTTTTCGTCTCTACAGAATTCTGTGAAACAAGAGTATAAGTCCTTGTTAGAAGTTTTAGGAGGAATTACTCCAGTATTTTCTTTTTTTACCTTGTTCACAAGGAACACACAGAGTGATCCCGGACGGTAGTCCCAGTGAACGGTGGTCATAGGATAAATTTTTCCCTAACCCCATCAAGTTAGTTCGTAACGTAATTCTCTCTCTGAAACTAATTAAGGAAGAGAAAAGAAAACACGGTGTCTATTAAAGTCATTTAAACACTATGAAAGACGAATCGGTAACGCCTCCGAATTTCAAAAACTACGCAGTACGACTCATAATCGTAAATAGCCCGGATGAACCGATACCACTTCTCTTCCCCGACGACGTCTGTCGAGCGATTAGAAACAGCTCGTCCCGGTCGGAAAGTTGTACTGGTCATAGACTCTAGAACCGAGTCACTTCTCGGGCGAGAGTCCAACCACCGTCTTTCTTTAGAAATGTATTCTCTTCCTCTCTTGATTGTCATTCATGCTACCACGAAATGGTACCACTTGAGAAGATCTCCGTGACCTAGACGGATACTGAGTCTTTGAATGTAGGACCCCTTCAACGTCCGTCCTGAGAGTTTCCTTTGTTTTCGTTCTTTTCTCCGTTCATTCCCGCTGGTCACGAACGAAAGGGGCTCCGACGAGACCCTCTCAACTTCGAAACGGGACCCGACCGACCAGTCCTAGTCCATCCTTTGACCTAAGAAAACAGTAGGCGAGAGAAAATAAATGGTCGAAACAAATGTTCTCCGGTAGTCTCGACGTTCCCCTGGAAACTCATGACATGACATCTTTGGGTCCCCACCCATCAGTGAGAAAACCGACAACATTGGGTCTTTGTCCAATCCTACATAAATTTCGTGAATCAATCTTTGCATTAGTCCATAAATGACACAAAATACTCGACTAAAACCTTTCCATATGTTAAAAGAAATAACGTTTACATTTCAGACAATCCATACGGACGTAAATTTCGCGGTAACTTTGCAATCTTAAACCCAAGACTACCTGGCCTTACCGAGGGTCCCCTCGTAGCAACACTACCAAATTTAGGGGCGAGGAAACACCAAATGAGTGATCCATGTGACCCGGTCAAGAATCCCGACGCCGAAGGACAGGACAATTAAGTCGGTGACGTGTACGAGTACTTCCGTTGTCCAGGACTGAATTCAGGACTGAATTCCTCTCTCAGACCCTAGACCCCCCATGTTGACGAACCAAAAAACCAAAAGGTAAACTTTTACCCCATCAACCCGAATCAAATTACTTAAATATACACTCTATACGAATACATTTCTTCAATTCGTTCTAAAGTCTTGATTAAAATCTCATACAAAGTACTAGTAACACCGCTATGACGATTACCAATTATCGGTTAGTATTTTCAAAAATTTTAACAATAGACCCCAAACAAAACAAAACCGGTGTGGTGCGCTGTACACTCTAGAATCAAGGGTCAGTCCCAAGCTTGGGGACGGGGGACGTAACCTTCGGACTTTAGAATTGGTGACCTGTTGGTCCCTTCAGGTTTTTAACAACAAACTTTACTTATTCTACAATCGAGGGAGAGCAAACACACACACACAAAAAAAAAAAAAAACCATAACAAGGGTCTAATTCTTGGGTTTCTGTTTGGACAAGTAAGTAGTGTACAAATAATTTGACGACAAAATACGACCTGAGTATCTTAACATAGTTGTAATAATATTAATAGTCACATTAACCAAAAAATAAATATAGATGTCACTAATAATGTTTATGACCTTTGGGAATGCACAGGATCAAAAAGAAACAGTATTGGGATATGAGGAACACTTCCACCCACACAAGAAAGACTTCGGACAGACACGACACACGACACGCATCAGTGAGCCAGCACAGACTGAGAAACGCTGGGGTACCTGACGTCGGACGGTCCCAGGAGACAGGTGTCCCTAAGAGATCCGTTCTTAGACCCCATCCAACGACACGGGAGGAGGTCCCCTTAGAAGGGATGGGTCCCTAGCTTGGGTCCAGAGGACGTAACGTCCAGCTAAGAAATGACAAACTCGGTGGCCGGACAGATACTTATCCAATGAGTTCGGACTGGTATCGAGAACCTTACGACTGCAACGAACTGACTACCTAAAGAGGTCTAAACTTTAAGTTCGCTCGGTATCTCCGTCTTACCACAGTACCTTTCTTGTGTTCGACAGTGAATGAAAAGGAGGGGACTTTCCGTCCTCGAGTCCCGAACCACGCACTTGGTTCAAGAGACGTATACCATTTCACCGATCGTGCCCCGAACAGGGTGCACCTTAGCAGTCGTTTAGAGTGAGGATTAAGGGGTCTTTATCCCCTGTGACTCCATGGGTGTCCTGGAGTTCGTAGTCGTAGGGGAAGGGTAGTACGTGTGAGTCCTCGGTCCTTTAATGGACGAGTAAGGGAGAACTACGGGGGTGGTCTATCTCTTGTCCCTACTATGACTCTTGAAGTAAGTCACCTTTTCTGACGTTTCTAAAAAGTCTAGGTCCCTTATGGATGGAGTAAACGAATAAACTTCGTATTAACGTCTATGTCACAAACTTTGTAAAGACATGTCATCTTTAAAAGGTTTTAGTCGTACCACTAACGACTCTTCTTTCTCCGGCGTCGGAATTAAAGAATGGTTTTGGTTCGGTGTAAAGAAGGTCCCGATATCGAAGAAAAGTCTATTTCCAGAATAATCTCCCGTCCGCCCCACCTTCCAGTGACCATTTTACCCTCCCAACACCAGTAGACCCGTGGAATTTGGAACAGAAGGCTTTGGTTCACCTTTTTTTCTCAGTTGTCTTCACGTAAAGTCGGAGACGGTGAGAGCCCAGTCTAGACCCTAGGTCTTTCATCGTCCTCATCCGGTGGCTCGTTCACTTAGCAAAGGAGACTTTGTGTCCGAACCATTGTCTAGCTCCGAACTTTTGGGGGGCTAAGAGAGAGGGTGTCGATTGACATGTTTCACGAAGGCCTTCTTTTAACAGGAAAATGGAATATTATCTAGAATGTCTTTTACTATGGAAAACCAGAAATAAATGTCTCTTACAATCTTCATTATAATGTCTAGGGTAATATGACGAAAATGACACAAACCACTCACAAAGATTTTTGGGTAAGTCATATTATACCCAGAAAGAATTATGTATAATTAAATCTTATCGTCAAAACCCCACAAAAAAAAAATTATAGGTTCTGTCAACAACGTAGACGAAACATTACGACCTTTGAAAGACCTATTCACACAAGACCTTCAAGATACAACAACAACAAGTCAACGATTCAGAACAGGGTGAGAAACTCTGGGGTACCTGACCTCGTGTGGTCCGAAAGGCCAGGAAGTGGTAGAGGGTCAAACAAGTTTGAACACAGTCACTACGGTAGGTTGGCAGAGTAGGAGACAGCAGGGGAAGTAGAGGACGGGAGTTAGAAGGGGTCGTAGTCCCAGAAAAGGTTACTCAGTCGAGAAGTGTAGTCCACCGGTTCCATCACCTCGAAGTCGAAGTCGTAAGCAGGAAGGTCACTTACAAGTCCCAACTAAAAGAAATCTTAACTGACCAAACTAGCAAAACGACAGGTTCCCTGAGAGTTCTCAGGAGGTATCAAGCTTTCATGGTATCAAGTTTTCGTAGTCAAGAAACTACGAGTCGGAAGAAATACCAGGCTGAGAGTGTAGGTATGTACTGATGACCTTTTTGGTATCGAAACTGATCTGTCTGGAAACAACCGTTTCATTACTTAGAAGAAAAATTATACGACAGATCACTCCAAACAAGCCTCTTCCGTTACCGTGGGGTTAGGTCATGAGAACGGACCTTTTAGGGTACCTGTCTCCTCGGACCATCCGACGTCAGGTACCCCAGCGATTCTCAGCCTGTGCTGACTCGCTGAAGTGAAAGTGAAAAAGTGAAAGGACGTAACCTCTTCCTTTACCGTTGGGTGAGGTCATAAGAACGGACCTCTTAGGGTCCCTGTCCCCTCGGACCACCCGACGGTAGATACCCCAGCGTGTCTTAGCCTGTGTTGACTTCACTGAATCGTCGTCGTCATCACTCCAAACAGTATCAAAAAGAAGGTTCCTCGTTCACAGAAAATTAAAACACCGACGTCAGTGGTAGGTGTCACTAAAACTTCAGGTTCTTTTATTTTAGACAAAAGTGAAATAGAGGTAGATAAACGGTACTCCACTACCTTGACCTTCAAGATACCCCGGAACAATAAAATCTCGAACTCTTTCGTATCACCATTCCCGGTAGGTCAACAGAAGAAGGACATCTAATCCTATTTCCTGACGTAATTTTCAAGAGAGAGTAGTATTCAAGTCTTGTTCATCGTGACTCTTCCAAAGACGAACTAAAGAAGACAGAAAATTTGCACACTCGGGACTCAATCCCTCCCACAAAGACGTACGACGTCACAAGGAATGCGTGACAACCACTGGCCGTCTACATGAGACGACAAAGATTCCTTTAGTACCTATATAGAATATATGTGTGTATATATATATACATATAGAATATATATATATATAGTAGAATATAGAATATATAGTACATACTAGAATCGGTTTTTCCGGAGGTGAATGTTCAGTCAATGACTTAGAAAGAAGGTGCTGGAAAGTCTAATCTGAGGAAACAGTCAGTAGACGAACTCATAGTGAATCCGAATTCCTTTTCTGTGGCCTTCACCTCCGACCACCACGACCGGTAGTCACAGAGAGACTCCGTATCAAGGTAGACCATTCCACACATGAAAACCTGTGGAACCAGTCAAACCCCGACTTATAGAAGTCTCAAACTACCCGAAACCTTTACATACATCTACCCTTCTCCCCGGTCGACCATATAGGAGTGAGGAAGGGAGGGGATCTCTCCTGGTCTCTTTAATGTCTACCGGAAACCGGGTTTCCACCCCTTGAGTTCTCAACAACTGTCCAAGAAAAAGAAAGAGACAGTCAATTGGTTCACTCTAAAAACTGACACCTATGTCAAACGTACGCACGATTCGACGAAGTCAACACAGACTGAGAAACGCTGAGGTACCTGACATCAGACAGTCCGAGGAGACAGGTACCCTAAGAGATCCGTTCTTATGACCTCACCCAACGGTACGCGAGGAGGTCTGCTAGAAGGACTGGGTCCCTACCTTGGACACAGAGGTCACCGAGGACGACACGTCCACCTAAGAAAGGACGACTCGGTGACTCCTTCGGACCTATGTCTTATCCTTATCTCCTTCTCCTCGCGACGTGGGACCCGGTGAAAGTCGGGTAAGAACTTAAAGTTCGCACACCGACAGGACTGACGTGGGGGTCAGTCTCGACACGATGCGAGAATCACGACAAGGGTCTGGTCGGGGACCGACCTCTGCGTCCACGACATTCCGGGTAGAAAGGTTTCGAACAGTGGAACCGGCACCTAGCGTCCCACGTGGACACCAACGAGTCCTTTGGTCGAAGAGTTCACCCACCGGCTCCGGAAAGTAAGGACACAATTACCTGAAGCAAGTCGTAGACTCAAACGGAAAATATTAAACGGATCGTCTACACCCTCTTTATCCGAAGGGACCACCGAGTCTACCATTTCTTAGACTGACGTCATGTCCTCTGGGGTCCAAAGTAGGGGACCTCTTGCCTTCCCGTTGGGTGAGCTCATAAGAACGGACCTCTTAAGGTACCTGTCTCCTCGGACTACCTAATATCAGGTACTTTACTGATGGTGGTATCGGATGTTCACGGTCCTGTCCCACCGTCCGGGTCACCGTCCGTCCTCCGTGTCTTTTGCCCGGAATCGTCCCTGTCGGGGTAATGACTAGTTCTGACCCGCCTTTCGTAAACCGGCGGAATGACTGGAGAAACGATTAGTCTTGGGCCCTGCCGGCGGAGTTCATGACTACGAACGGGAAGTAGAAAGGAATCCTGACCACCCAGGGAAGGCTCACCTCTGTCACTCTGAGTCCTAGTCCCGACGGAGACTCTCACCACGTGTTCCCGGGGTCTCCGGGGCCCCTAGTCGTAAGATCGGGGTCTACGAAGAAGTCCTGTGGTTCCCCGTCTGGGGTACCTCCCCTCCCGGCACCTTAGGTACCGACCCTCCCTCAGGTGGGTCGTGGTCTCACACTCTCCTTCGGGCGGTCCTGGGTCTCTCGAAGTGACCTCCCGAAGTCCCTCCCCGCAGCTCCTAAGACATAGAACATGAAACAGTTATATCCGTCCAGTGTGAGACATTTCTTTGTACTAACAGTCATCTTTTCAATCTTCCTAACCGTACCAGTTTTATCCCGATCGTTCGAAAGAAATATTTGACTTTCACTGAAATGAATTTACTTTTTCGGAGTCTCGTCTTTTTTACTGAGAGATCGAACGGAAAAAGTTTAATTAATGAATTAAAGGATCCGAACCGAACATAGTCGACCATTTCTTAGACGTTACACCCTCTGGACCCAAGCTAGGGACTCAACCCTTCTAAGGTACCTCTTCCCTTTCCGATGGGTGAGGTCATAAGACCGGACCTTTTAAGACACCGACATGTCAGGTACCCTAGTGTTTCTCAACCTGTCCTGACTCGCTGAAACTGAAAGTGAATTAAACCGACAAGTCCCAGAATCAACGCCGGGTACCCTAGAAGCTAGAATCAACGACGTGCACTCTAGATCGACGGACTGGTCCCTAGTTTGGGATCGGGGGACGTAACCTCGAACCTCAGAATTGGTGACCTGGTGGTCCCTTCAGGGAGAGATCGAACGAAAACTTTTTCCTTCTTACGGAGTTTCGTAGTTTGGTGACTACTCAAGTGGTTTTCTTGTCTTTATAACGTTAAGAGTTACACTGCTCACTACCTCTTCCCTGAACAAAGTCTTCACACTACTCTATCTCCGGCACTCCACCCTTTTCCAACCTCCTCTCTGTACATTACCTACACAGATTACATGTCTCACATCCCTTTGTGTCTACCGCCACTACGTCTCACTACCCGTACCCCCTCGGAGGCTGAGAGGACTACAAGTCTTCCGGAGACGACAGTGAAGACTGAAGAAACAAAAGATCGATTTTTCCTTTGAGGTGGGGTTTGAGGTGGGGTTTTACCAAAGTGTAACGAAATCGTAAAGTCCTTGGCGATGAACTAACAAGTCATCTTGGACAGTGAGTGAACGAAGAGACAACCTCAGATTCGCCAACTACGTAAAAGTTTGTGTCTTTCACATACATATAAACGTACTGGTCACAGTCTTCGAAACGTAAAAACGTCATATAAGACGACCCCGAAACAAAAACGACCCTCATAGAAGGAAAAAAAGAAACAAAAGGGAGAAAAGACCTACGTCATATAATACATTTCTACGGATGTAGAAAGTCTGGTTTAACAAAATTCCTAAAGTTGTAATATCCCGTAACAAAATTTCTCCAGAAAAGAAAGAAGTGAAAAGTCTCTCTTTAGCCAAAGGACACACAAAACTAGATACAGGTGTCCTCCTAATACTATTACTTAGTGACAAAATATTAAAACGATAAAATTCACTCAAAATTTATTTTGAACATGGGGGACAAGGAATAGAGACTCTTGTATCGGTATTTGAGTCACGATATTTATAGAACTCTCGAATTTTTATCTCGATTTTATATTTTTGTCACACATCAGTTTCTCCGTAAGTAGTGGGAGTGGGTGGTGGGAAGTCAAAGATGTCCTGAAATATGAAGTGAGTTTCTATAAATTTTTATGTAACTGAAGAAATCTTTAAAGGACTGACACAGTCAGTGACAAAAGTAAACGTACTAATTACTTCATGTAACCAATCATCCCTTCGTCATATTAATATGAACGAGAAGATTAAAAATTTTAAGAAATGTCTATTAATAATAGTGATAATTTACTAATTCCCCGTCTATAAATACATTTCGATCAAATTCTAAACCTCGAAAATGTTTAAGTAAAAAATGAGTAAATATACAAATTAATCGCAGATGACATAAGTTCCATACCCGAAGGGACTATCGAGTCAACCATTCCTTATGTGGACGTTATGTCCTCTGGGCCCAAGCTAAGAACCCAACCCTTCGTTTT
Organism: Capra ibex; assembly: GCA_006410555.1. Classification (NCBI taxonomy): domain Eukaryota; kingdom Metazoa; phylum Chordata; class Mammalia; order Artiodactyla; family Bovidae; genus Capra; species Capra ibex. The sequence goes on along the minus strand of SJYO01048061.1, from coordinate 4,784,236 downwards.
GAAGGATTTTAGTGTTGAGGGATTTTAGCACCAAGAATTTCAATAAAGAAACAGAGAGAAAGGGGGAAAGTCTATAATGGAGGACAAGAAGGAATAGTAACACCGGTCAGTAAATCTAATTCAGTAATTGTGGTACATCAGGGTCACTACATGACACGTCCTCCCTATCAATTTCTCTTTTAGAAATTCTTTAAAATTAATGACCCCTCAACCGACATAGTCCGCTTAGTTGTCTGAATGACCACATCTGTTCCTCCCGACGAGTTCGACCTAACTTGCTTGGGACAACATTAAACTTGGGAACTTCGGGAAAGGTGAAATAACAGTTTTAATGACGGAATTGAAGGAGGGAGAGGAGGAAACGGATAAGGGGACCGAAAAATAGAACCCGTGATGGTCACACGTTGTGTCACCACAAATTGATGAAGGACTTTCGTACTAATTAGTAGTCCTCGGGAATAAGGAAGACCTACCTCTATATACCCGTAAATCGGATAGTTGATCTTCAACCTGATTAAACCTTTTAGACCAAGGAGAGGAGTTTTCTTTGTCGAGTACAAGGAAACCTGTGAATATTTAATCGACGCACGTAAAGGGACAAACAGGACTTGTTGACCTTAGTCTTACAGACCAAGCTACGATCTTGACCTTAAATCGAGAGTCACCGCTCGTTCGAAATGGATCTTACAGACAGAGGAACTTTCCGTCCCTTTTCGACATGGTCCAGTCAGAGGGGAGCTCAAGACCCACACAAGGGGTGAAAAGAAGAGGCACCACCAAAGGACTCGCCTCATATTGGGGTTTAGAGAGTGGTTTACAGGGTAATAGAATTTCCCTTCTGCTATTAATATTATCCTCAAAACTTACCCGGGCTGGAAATAGAACAAGTCTGGATTTGACTTACTCCGTTTTTCAATTGTTATAACAAAATAAGGCAGATTCATTCGTACGTTTAGATGTTAGGAATTAGGAAAGTTTCTTTTTATTGGAGGAGACAAACACCCTAAAGACTAAGCACAGAAGATGGGACGAGACGTAAAAAAATCAGTTTATGAGACCTGAAAATATTCGGTCCTAGAAAGGAGGAGTGGAGGAAGGGGCGAGGAGGGGATGGGGATGGGACACCAACGTGTTTGTCGTCCCCTGGGTGTTTCCTGATTCAAAGATCCCAAATATAAATTTTCCTCCCACTTTACGACGTATGTGAATCCTTGTGTTTTGACTAGACAATTTTGAAATGGTTTTTCCTCTAAATAACCACAGTCCTATTCCCCCTATTCTCTTTAGCTCAGAAAAATTACGGTGTTTATGTCCTTTTATATGTGGTTTGACTAGATACTAAATGTGTTTGACTGAAGAGATGATGTCGTGTTGGATCATCCACACCGTCACTGAAGTTTCGAGGGTTGAATTGTTCACTATAATTTTTTACTCTTAGGTACCCTTCCCTCGGTCCCCGGGACCTCCGAAAGACGAACAACTACAGAGACCTATTATTATTGGTCCTGACCATGGGACCGGACACTAAGTCTCGACTCATGAGGAGACACGGAACCCGGGACACAGACGTTTTGAGCTCAAAGGTCCCATATACCCCGAAAGGTCCACCGCGATCACCATTTCTTGGGTGGACGGTCACGTCCTCTGCATTCTCTGGGCCTAAGCTGGGGACCCAGTCTTTCTAGGGGGTCTCCACCCGTACCGTTGGGTGAGGTCATAAGAACGGACCTCTTAGGGTACCTGTCTCCGATATCAGGTATCCCAGTGTTTCTTAGCCTGTGCTGACTTCACTGAATCGTGTGTGCGTGGTCCCATATACTCCAACAGATACCGATTTGAGAGTCTCTTTATAAGATTTGGTCCCAGCAACCCGGTGTAAGATGGACGACAGATAAAAACAAGTCGAAAGTTTGATTCTTACCAAAAAGGTCTACTTACTTAACTCTTCTCCCTTGTAACGGAAACTTGAAGTCAACTGATATAGACGCGCACGCGTGTGTGGGGGGTGGGGACGTTTCCTCACGGTAAGAGTGCCCATCTTGGAATACTGATTTTTTAACAAGAGTTAAATTAAAACCTAAAACAGTAATGGTTCACACACCTTTAAACCCAAGGGAGAACAATGTGTTCAGGGACAATTTATGGGAACTCAAGTAGAGAGTGGAGTGTTTCGACTTTATTAAATAGACCGGAAAAGTCTATTTCAAACAACTCAGGACAAGACTTGACAGTGTGTCTCTTTAAAACTTCCCCTCTTTTTCTATAGAAATGACAGTAAGAAACGGACTTAGAGGTAAAGTCAAAAGAAAAATTTGCACTGCGGTCATACCTACACTTAATTATAAGAAACCGAACACGTTACGGGACTTTTTTGACCGTAATCAACACTTTACACCGTATTACCACAGTTGACGACGGACAAACTTTTAAATTCCAATGTCCTATTTTATCTGGATAAAGGAATATATTTTATCTACCGTTATTATCATGGATAAAGTATCCTAAAACCCTTCCTAATTCACTCTATTATGTTTATTTCCTGTGTTGTCTACAATTTTTCTTTTTTCGACCTTGTTTCAGATGGTAACTCTTGAACAAACAAAAGGAATCATACACACTTAGCACCATGGAAAGTAAATTTGTAAAACAGAGACACAGTCTGTAAGACAGGGAACGGGTGTCCTTCGGGGGTTTATTAAAAGAGTATTCGAAGTCTATTACGTTTTATATTAGACCAGGAAAGTTGTACTAAGACTGAAATTTCCTTGTGGGATAGCCAAATTCTTAATAATGAATTATAAATTCAGGTTATATAAGGTTCCACTAAAATTTCGTATTTATTTAGAGTGGCCTCTCATTTTTTCCCTCACAAAATGCAGTCTTTTAAAATCTTATAACTCACAGTGACAAAACCAGTGGTAGACACTGTCTCATGTCCTAACCTTTGTCCTGTGTGACGGAACCATAAAGTTTATCGACCACAAATATGGACTTTTAGGCAGGGGGTGTACGTCCTCCCGTTGTCTATTCTTAATTTCCGTCCGTACCGCAAATGTTTCTTTCTTTCAGTGACCACTGGGAATTCCTCCACCAGAGTAAGAAGGAGTAGCATGACGTAGGTGTTCCGTGAAAAACGAAGACCTCAAACAGGAGGGGGAAGGTTCCGAGGTAAACAACAGTGGTGGAGACTCTTCGGAAGAGTCTTAACGGGGAGGGTGACAAGGTTGATCACAGTCTTAAACGGGAGAATGGAACCTCTAGGGTCTGAGGGGTCGATCTGAAGCCAAAGAAGGTCCGGTTAGGAGAGGAGACGAAAGTTTAAAGAGACGCACCGAATACACAGGTCATAGACAAACAACTTAGTCTGTTTAAAAATAAGGTATACAGTGATCGTAATTTTATTTTTCACCGGTTTAGGAAAACTAAAAAGAAAGAAAATCTACATTTAATGACACGTATTAGTACTTTGTAAGAACATCTCGTCCACTGTGTAAGTGTCTATTCAGGTTTACACATATATCGAACCGGTCGATAACTCGAGACTTTTGAACTCCCCGTAGTCTTTCCTCTCTCTTTAGACTGAAAAAATAGAAGACACGACGGCTGGGAATCACACCTCCGCCCGAGGGATCACGGGGACCGTCCACACAAAGGGTCTACACTGTCTCACGGGGCGTGGTAGACAGACACACCCACACTCGCCGTACGGACATATCTTAGGATCCGCTGTCAGATAGGGTCTGGGTGCACAGATCGAGTGTCTCCAGTCCCTTCTCTGTCCCCACAGAATAGGAATTGTCATCATCGAAAAAAAAAAAGAAAGGAAAAGATAGAAAACCGACACGGAACACCGTATACTCTAGGATCAAGGGGTTGGTCCCTAACTGGGTAGACGGGACGTCACCGTCGCGCCACAGAATTGGCGACCTGGTAGTCCCTCCAGACTCATCCTCGATAATAACTAACCTGAAGGACACACATGCTCTATGAACTGTACGAATGCCACAGTGGTCTAGGTTCAGACGAGACTCAAGTTCTTTTCGACTTGAGAGTCTCCTTAAAGTAGGACCAGTGGTGCAGGGGAACAACGATGACATTGAGCTTCATCCCCGTAGTGTCTATGTACCTGAACCGATCCGACGTTCGACTCCCTTCGCTCACTCGTTCACCGGGTTGTTCTGAAGGTTGAAAATCTTTTCCGACCAAGGATACATAGAACCAAGGAGGAGTGGGAAAAACTACCAAATACACCTTGGTGTACGTTCAATTTCGGTGACCCATGGTGCACAACTTTCAAGGGCCGTTACTCTTTACTCGAAGTACCATTAACTCTTACTTCAATTCCTTCTTTTAAAATAACAATTAGTTCCCGAATTAACGGAGACCCTGTGAAATTTATTTACGGTGCGACATGAATTCGTCGTGACAAGACATTCACTCTACGTTTTTAAGAAATTAATTCGGTAGCACCCATAAGGGACTAACTTTATAGACGGAAATAGAAGTATCAATTAGGAAGTACTAAGTACATTGTTGAGTTAGTCCCTAACTCATTTAATTCCCGAGGAACTTTCTTGTTTAGTTAACATACTTTAACTAACTTTAATAAAGACCTCGTCAGAAGTAACCTGGATAAACATAACTAGTGTCGGATAAAAACCACGTAAAAGATAAATCACCCGAACATCTTATTCTCTCATTCGAGACAAAAAGTCGGACGTCCCCTGTCTAAATACGGATACCATACCATTTATCCCGTCTGTTAACAATCTCTTTAAACAGACTCTTTCCTTTGTTTACATTCACATAGAACCGGTAACTCTTTGGGTCACGACCACTGAACCTACCAGGGATGTTAATTGGTCCTTCCTTCTACCATTCGTTCAACCAGGTATGGGCACTCACACCGGGGCTCGGTGCGGAACGACCTATGATTAGTTGAACATAATCACAGGTGTTCGGTTTCCCGGCTCAAGAAAAAATACAAAAATAACTTCATAAAAACTAAATGTTACAACACAATCAAAGACCACCATGTCGTTTCACTAAACCAATATACACACACACACACACATATGTGTGTATATAAGGAAAAGTCTAAGAAAAGGTAAAATTCAATAATGTTCTATGACTTATATCAAGGAACACGATATGTCATTTAGGAACAAATAAAACACATATTACCACACATAGAAAATTAAGACATGAGGATTAAATAGGAGGGGGAAGGGGAAACCATTGGTATGTAAACAAAGGACACAGACACTCAGACAAAGACAAAACAGTTATTCAAGCAAACATAGTAATAAATTTCTAAGATGTACATTCACTATAGCATGTAAACGGAGACTGACGGAAGTGAATTATACACTAGAGATCCAGGTAGGTACAACCACGTTTACCGTGACAAAGTAAGAAAAAATACCGACTCATCATAAGGTAACATATACACATGGGTAGAAGAAATAGGTAAGCAGAGAGCTACCTGTGAATCCAACGAAGGCACAGAACCGATGACATTTATAACGAGGTCGCTTGTAACCGTACGGACCTGGAAAAACTTAATCTCAACAGAGGTCCATATACAGGTCCTCACCCTAACGACCTGGTATACCACCGAGACAAAAATCAAAAAATTCCTTGGAGGTACGACAAGAGGTATCACCGACGTGGCTAAATGTAAGGTGGTGGACACATCCTCAGAAGGGAAAGAGATGTGGGAGGGGTCGTAAGTAATGGACATCTACAAAACTACTATCGGAAAGACTGGACACACTTCACTACGGACTAACATCAAAACTAAACGAAAAAAAATTATTAATCCTTACAACTCGTAAAAAAGTGCAGACGACAGGTAGACATAAAGAAGAAACCTCTTTACAGAAAAATCCACAAGACGGGTGAAAAGTCAACCCAACGAACAAAAAAACAAAAAACAAAAAAAAGTAAAACCTGTAACTCGATATACTCGACAACACATAAAATCTTTAATTAGTTTCCCGGCTCAAGAATAACGATTGACTTGTCTGGGTCTAAGTCTTTGTCTGATTCCTCTAAACGACCAAGAGAGTACTATGTGTCTTTTTTGTTGTTTTTTTACTTTTGAATTACATAGGGGTTTAAAACTAACCAGTGAAACTCACCGTCCTCGAGGACTGTGTCTCGATTCATTTAAAAAATTTACGTCTTTACCAAACGAAACGATTGTGACTGAAGTAAATTAGGAATTCTCCTCTTCATGGGTAAACTCCAATGGTTTTTAAATTTTGTACGTCAGTGAAGACAAAAATTTTAACATAAATCTAACTCATTAGTCGTTCATTCAGTAGTTTATTACCACAAGATATCTTACTCAAGTATGACTTATAAAATACAAGATAGAAGTCCCAAGAACTACAATTTGTTGAATCGGGAAATTTTCGCCAAAGTAAAGGTTTATTTGTGAATGTGTGTGTGGAACACTTGACTCATGAATTCCTTTACTCCCCTCCTTTCTTTTTATAAACTTCAGTGTAAAAGTATTTCCGGGACACCACAAACGGTACACAACCGACTAAGTCCCGTCCGAGCTTTACTGTCAAGTCCAAAACGGATGACAGGACCCTGGGGTGAACAGTGGTTTCACAGGGGACTTTTTGGAGAGGAAGAGTCTTCGGGACGAAACCCGTGTTTAGTCTTTCGGGCACACCACAAGTGGTCGACGTGTTCCCGAGAGCACTACCCAATCTCCGCTTTAGTGTGAGTCGAGAAACCGTCGCAGATCTTTGCATCGTAACACTACAGCGGTGTTCTTATCTTTAGGGAAATCTTAAGACGCACTCCTAAGTCTCGTTAATTAAGACAAGATTACAAGTACGGGGCCCTTCTTAAGATAAACATATACGAACCAGTCCCTGTTCGTATAGACGTGTAATAGACACCTCTTTCCTTTTACTCGGAGCACCAGGTCTCTTGATCGACGGAACGAGGGGTCGGACAAAGGTTTCCTCAGTGCACATACATTTCTTTACGACCACTCGGGTCCTTTTACGAGAGTGTAGTCGCAAAAAAACCTAAGAAATTACAGTGTCTTTGTAGAAGTACTTTAGTGAAAGAGACTGAGGTGATGCAGACGGAAACCCTCGAGTCACCATTTATGTGTCGGCCGTACGTAGGATTCTCCAAGTCCTACGAGTCCTGTTCAACCCGGGGTCGAGAACCTCCTGCCTCCTACGGACACTCGTGCGAGGAAATTCGGGGGTGATTGACGGAGTCACTCAAGTTTCGTAGAGTTTAGTAGAGTGTTCTTAGTGGCAACTCGTAGTCCAACGTTCCGGCCACAAACACTACATACACCGAGACACCGAGACGACCAGGAAAGGGGAGACGCAGAGAATTCTTGTGAAACACAAGACCCGAACGGAGTCAGTATATACCACGTGCTCTTCCATAGTACTTGTTGAACTGCGGGTATAATATTGAATTGTTCAATTTCAGGAGCCCATATATCTAAGATGTAGAGTTTGACTCTGAAACCTATGTCTCTATCCAGAGGACATCTGTTGAAGGGTCTCCGACGAACTCTGTGTCTAACATTAGTGTCATTAATCGTGACTTAAAAGTTCAAGACGAGAGGTCGGACTTGGACCATCGTAAATCGGTCGTACGCGTGTCGACCTAGTTACCGTCCTTAGCTTCCCGGCCAACATCCCGAGGAGGACCGTGGGACACCACCCGTGGTAGGGGCCCCTTAAGGTCCCCTCGTGGTCCCTGTCCCCTCGGCACTCGTCTGGACCCCACACTCTGCTTTCTTTATACTATAACTACTCGTGGACAGTCACCCTTCGCAATGTCCTCTATCTAGTGTCCCGTCTGAAACCGGGCTATGAGTAATAGTCACTTAGACAAAAAGAGGAGGAAATCACGTCAAAACCCAAGGATTTTACAGGGAGCAATTTTCAAATGTGAAGGAAAAGGACTCTAATCCAAGGACGGATAGAACTAAGTTTCCGATCACTTTATTTTTGACATCCTGTACTTGTCTATGAAACCATCTAGTTTTTACTTTTAAAAAACAACCAAAAAAACAAAGTCGAACCACGGACAGAAAAAGATCAAACAAAGTCCACGTGCGTACGTACGATTCAGTGAAGTCAGCACAGGTTGAGACACTGGGGGTGCCTGACATCAGGCGGTCCGAGGAGACAGGTACCCTAAGAGGTTCGTTCTTAGGACCTTATCCAACGGTAAAGGATGAGGTCCCTTAGAAGGACTGCGTCCCTAACTTGGGCTCAGAGAGTGCAGAGGACGTGACCGTTCGTCCAAGAAACGGCGATCGCGGTGGACCCTTCGGGTAAAGTTCATCCCGTCGTGTCAAACACCGTTTCTTTGTGAACACGGACTAATACTTCTTCATTTAATGGACCCGGCAAACCACCGCTACCTTTCTGTCCCTTGGTTCGAGTCCGTTTGGGTCCCGAGAAGACAGTGGGTGTAAAAGAAGAATAAGGGAACCTCACACGGTGGAGTGGTCCCGTTCATCTTCCATCTCCACTACTCTTATGACGTCACTTCTCCCACACAGTCTGGGGGGGGTTGGGGAGTGGTGAGTAACTCCTATTACTAAAACTTGCCTATGAACTTCTGACTTACGACTTATTATTATTTATCCAAATTTACATAACCTATATGAATTGAGTGCTGTACTTTGACGAACTCGTGTATATCGTAGAGATTGTGATACTAGGTATATTAACTTCTTCGTACCAGTCGTCTGAGAAAATTTACTATCTAAAAACAAAATTTCAAACCAAGAGAATTTGTCCCTTCGTTTTAGGAAAGGTAAGACAGTAAACCGTGGTCGTCGAGCGTATTCCAATTCGAAACGCCTTCATGAAAACGCAAAAAATCGATCCGAAGACGTGAGTTTAACCATCTTACAAACACACCTTTTACTCCAGTCAAGATACAAATTTACTTGATAACAGCTTATAGAATAAACTGCTAGTAAAACACTACACTTACAATTCAGTATGCTGGGAGTGCACACGTATGTATTACCAAAAGTCCGGTGTTATTGCAAACGGTGATTCGACATAAAACCATAAATATCTACGACCGCACTTCACGACACAAGACCACCACACCTCATAAAGGAGATCAGTAGACAAAGGTCTTACGAGGAATAGGACCCTCATTTGACCACAGAAAGACTTTTCAAGGAATTATAGGTTATCGAGTGAGACCGTGTCCGAATCGTAAAAGGGGACTTTAAGAAAGTATTTAGTTGTCCTTCGGAAGGAAGGGTAAAAATAATATTTCCCCCTTTACTACCATTTTGAATTTGTGTGCAACAATAAAATTGTAGATCAGAATGTAGACAACTCCTTAACACAAAAATGAATTTATATAAAATCGGTTCTTAGTTTTGGTCTCTTAATACGGAAAAGGGTCGGAGGACAGTTACTACCGAGAAACAATTTTCGTGTGTTGTCTTTTATCATACAATTTCAGAACAACCGAATTTTTCAGTATATACTTCGGAATTTTCGGTTCTGTGAATCAAAACAATTTACTGAATTTATTTAGTGTAAAATGTATAGACACGGTTTGAAATTTTTTCATGAAAATTGTACAACGGAAATATTCACTGATCGTAATCTGTATGGTATATAAATGAAACATAAAACTCAAAAGTCTGTCGGAGACCAACAATATTATATCTAGGTAAACAATGTCTAGCAGTTTCCGACAAAGTAGAGTTCAACTTCTCTGGGTCGGTTATAATACTGTGAAAAAAAAAAAGAGAATTTATGTATTCAACTTAACCCTGTCCCTGACAACTTAAACCTTTTGTAGTTAAGAAAAGAAAAAGAGAAAGGGAAAAAAGATGTAAATAAAGTGAAACATCAACACTAAGTACCCAAAAAAGTGAAGTCTGAAAACGACTAGAAAAAGAAATGTTTAGCGTGGTCCTGTCCAGCACCCGAAAAAAACAACAGACACAGAAAGTCCAAAAAACAAAAAACAAAACGTAGAAGGAAGGAAAGGAAACCTATAATGACGCCAGGTTTAAATTTTGTGATGTTACAAATCCTAGGGACGTCCCGGTAAAATTCATAAACCTGGGCATTTCCCGGGGTTCGTTATTCATGGACTTAACGAAAATTAATGTGTTATATCGACGTAGCAAAATGAAGTCTAAGAAAAACTAACTACGACGTTCCGTTAACATTGGCCCCTACTACCCTAATTCACGGAGAACTTCACTGAAATCGAAGAACACCCTTGTTTCCCTTTCTCCTCTTGTGAATCAGGGAAAAACGGACTCGACGGAAAAAGAAGCGAACGCATATTTCTTTATGTTAATTGTTTGTAATAGGGGTCTCCATTTAACTTTACATGTACGTCTGCTCTTGGCGAGAACTGACGTTAATCTGTATATACTAGGCTCCATAAGACTGGTAAGTAATCACGATTAACAAACTCTTTGTTCGGGTCTTGTTTACTAATTTTACATCCGCGGTATTGACCCTAATAATCGTACACACTAGTTTACACACGAGACGTCGACATGGTTATTTTGCGAACCCCTTCACCGAGACTAATCTGTTTACGAACCAAACCGAGACGCCACTCGAGAACCACAAACGAGTTCTGGACCACTACAAATATTGTTTGTTGAATATAGAAAGAAAGCATTAATCGCCCTTAATGATACATTTACAACCACAAAACATTCAATTATAGGACACCAAAAAAAAAAAGAGGACGGAAACCCAACAATAACGGCAGATGACTAGAACGTCCCCTACTCTATTTGACTCAAGAACTCAAAAGGAGGAAAAGAGACAAAAGAAATTTCACGACCTACTGTACCTCCTGACACTGTTTCAAACGAGAAGATAAACCAAAAACTTGGCTTTATCTAGGAGAACACAACTCACGAACACGACGTCAGTGTCTCTGGACCGTTCCCCCTTGAATCAGTTTGATTTCATTGCCCCCCGACGAACCGAGGACGCCTGTCAGTCGTAAGACGATTCGGGAGGTCGACGTTGGATCGATTCGCTCGTCTTGGTCCTCCTTCTGTTTTCCCTGACAACCCCGTTCCTGGTCAAATCTCTCCGTCTGACGTCAACTTAAGGGACACCTTCACGTAGGTCCTCAAACCCCAATCGTTCCTTTACACTCGAGTCGATTTACACCTCAGTCACTCTCTCGACCCTCCTTCCCTTGGTCCCACGGTCCCTTGACACGGTCCATCCGTCTCCGGTTTTAGGTCACAGTCAAATAGATGTTTACCACCAAAGTCCGGAGGATTGAACATCGAGTCTCAAGGGGACAGGGGACGAACGTAAAGACTTCGGTCTTAGTCTCCTTCGTGGTAAACCTCTGTCAGGTATACCGCGGTACTATTGGACGTTGTCGAAGAGTCGGAGTGCACCGGACAGGAACAGTGGATTGGCCGAAGACTCGGTGGACAGGGAGTCGTATAGTCAGTGTGTACGGTTACCTCCTGTCTATAGCCACAATTGAGATCTATCTTTGTTCTAATTTGAGCAAAAACTTTAATCACCTACGCAAGGTTTCTGTTTGTACTTTTTACCAGAGGAATAGAACCAGAGACCTATCGGATAAGGAGAGAGAAGGGTAATCGTATCTTTTGGGGATGTAGTTCAGTGTTTATTTGATATTGTATCTAACAATACCCGGATATCGAACGTCTTTTCTAAGTGGAAATTAAAATTAAAAACAAGGAAAATATAAATTTTATTTTTCATAATGAGAGACTCAGACTGGTCAAATAAGGTGTCTTTTGATTCAGTGTTATGTATAAGTCATTCTCACCTAAATCCCCCTAAATTTATATTTCCTTCTTCTCCGACAAAACGTAAAACCGACCACGTAACGTTTTACATCGTAACTTATTCTTTTTTTTTTAACATTCGAGGGGATTTTAATCTCGTTCAAGATCCTTCAGGAAGGAATTTATAAATTTCCCCAATCACGGACATCGTGTAATTTGTATAAAATTTTTTTTCTTTTTTTTTGGATATAATCTCTTGCAGAAGTACTAATGTAGGTATACAAATCAAAATTAAAAGTAGTGTGAATCGAGACTTATTAATTCTTCCTTTTTTCGTTAGAATTAGAATAACACCCAGGGTGTGTTAGTTTCGGTGTATGTGCACTAAGCACTAGTGTCGAACATAAGTGTCGAAAGCACACACACCATGCCCAGACCGTTAATCTGAGTCTGACCCAAAAAAGATTTTTAATAAGTCGCGATCTCTCTCTAGTTATAATTTTAAAGGGTTTTAGATGTTTAGTCGTATTAGTCTTCTACTATCGAGTGTTTTATGGTTTTAAGATTCGACACATTGTAAAACCGGAGTAAAGTAACACTAACTGTGAACTTTCCTTGAAAACTCTCTTAAATCCCTCTTTTGCCTCTAAGGAAATTGGATTCACTAAAAGTACTGTCGATGGTTTTTTTAATTATTATATTTTATGTATTCTACGCCTCTCTTACAAAAGACTTTTAACACTAGGTAAAAGACCTCCTTCTTTTAAGAGGGAACTAATGAAAGTATGGTTTCTTGGGCTCCGTACCCCTTCTACGGAACAAACTGTGAAAATCGTCGGAGACTCGAAAACTTCCTGAGACATTTACTTAGGTACCAATGTAGACAGTCCGACTGTCAGAAGAAAACACTGGAAAATTTTCTTCAATTCCTCTTTAAATAGACAGATCAAGTGCAAACGAGTCAATGAAGATCTCAAGACGGGTTCGGTCCTTTGTCAGTAGAGTCGAAATTTAATAAAAAAACTCTATCCTAATGGGTCATGATTACCTTAGAGATTCACCTCTTTAAAACATTTACTAGAAAAAACACAACACAAAAGTACCTGGACCACCATTGTTATAAAGGATATGAGAGGTAACGGACAAAATTATTCCTATGTAATTGATGATTTATAACAGAAAGGACGTTGAGTAAAATCTTAGTCTAGCGTCCGTCCTTACGGTCGTCACTTGTCAGATTTGTATTCCGAGACGAGAACCCACAAGTCGAAACCGGTCCTCACCTTGTTTATTCGACAAATAAGGAATGTTAGTCTCAAAGTGGTAGGTTTTGGGGTTTAGTAGAAATGTCTCCGATTCCTTTCAGCCGACCGTACAGGAAATTCAAAATTAATGTTAAATCCCTTTCGAGGTGCAAGACACGAACTGTCCACGAAGGAGACTCCCAAGGGTTGTGACCCTTTAGGTAGATAGTTTAGTGATACCCATCTCACAGGACTCGTAGCAAGGACCTGGTTCGAGAGTCGCTGTAGTTGTCAATTGATAATTATTTGTTGTAGGAAATCTGAAGAAACACAAAGGGGCGTCGGGGTCGAACTTTTCGTCGGGACTTTGTCTTCTCTACGATTAGCGTAACACAAGAATTTGCACAAGTCACTTCCTCTCGTCCAAAGGGAGAACTGGAGTCACAGTGAGACCCTCCTCCCTTTTTTTTTTTTAGGGAGGTCAAAAGGCAAGTCTATTTTGGAGACGAGGAGGAGAAGAGTGGTTTTCATCTCGTTCTTTCAGCCTAATGCCACTTACGGGTGATCGTCCGTGTACGAGATAACAGCAGGGGAGAAGTTGTCCTTAGTTCCCCGAAACGGCGTTTTGTTTCGAGGAGAGGGGAGGCGAGCAGGGTAGGGGGTGGAGGGAGCCGGGAGGGGAGGCGGAGGGAAGGGAGGGGGGGTGAAAGAATAGACGGAAGCATTGAGCATTGAGCCCTAGGCAGGAAGGAGGAGGGAGGGAAAGAGGGGTAAGAGGAGGAGAGGGAGTGGAGGAGAGTTTGTGGGAGTGGGGACGGGAGAGACGAGGGACAACCGATGACGCGACTGAGTCGGAATCGCCCGCAGTCTGAGAAGAAGTAAACGGAAAGCGACTTTCCCGTCACAACGGGAAGCTCCACGAAGGTCCAAGGGTTCACGGAGGCCCGTCTCACCACGAGGGCGGTGTAAATAAATATTTCTGATTACGCAAGCCCTATACTTGTACCTAGAGACAAAAGTACCTTTTGAACGAGAGAAGAAACCCTGGGTAACTTTCGTCAATCAACGAGTCAGCACAGGCTGAAAAACGCTGGGGTACCTGACATCGGGTGGTCCGGGAAGACAGGTACCCTAAGAGGTCCGTTCTTATGACCTCACCCAACAGCAAAGGAAGAGGTCCCCTAGAAGGGCTGGGTCCCCACCTTGGGTGTAGAGAATGCAGAGGACGGAATCGTCAACCAAGAAATGGCGATCGCGGTGTACCATTCGGAATTACCAGTGGGTCAACATACCCCAAAAGATACAAAGACCCTGTATGCGGTGGGTAAGTGGATGGACCTCTTGATGTCAAGACACCTGTTTCTTCGCCTAAGTCACTGGTCACTCCCAGAGACCTGTGTACTAAAGAACAGGTATAAACGAGTCGGGAACTAGACTCCCAGCCGAGCACCATCTGAGGCTCGTAATTGTCATGACGTAAGGTACTCATGTAAACACAAATACTTTGTTAGCGTGTCTATATTGTCTATACCATATTTGTCTAAACAATTGAAAAGTAAAAAAAGTGACACCATTTTACATGTATCGTATGTTAAATGGTAAAATTGATACATTTCGGATTCACCGTACTTCATCCAAGAGTGACAACACGTGGGTAGTTAGTGGTAGGTAGAGGCCTTGAAAAAGTAGAAGGACTTCACCTAGAGACATGGGTGGTTTACCATTGAGGGGAGGGGAGAGGGGGAGTTGTACGATGAAGGCAGAGACTTAGTAGACGAGAGTCATGGACCGTCTCACGTCAGTATGTGGGGAACGGGAACATACAGACCGAATAAAGTGAATCCTCTCATTATTAAAAACTAAACCTACAAACAAACGAAAGAAGACAACACACTTTCTTCTTTTTCTGAAGGTAGTGGCCCCAGTGAACGAAAACGGGAAACCACAAGACTACCAGATTCCTCCTTCTCTAGACGCGACTTTGTCTTAATGTGGGTAAAATGGTCTCACTCGTTTTTATTCCTAAGACGAAAAAGGAGGTAAAGACTATTTAAACAGGGAATAAACTGTGAGTGGAGAGGGACCCCAAAGGACCCGTCCGGACCTTCTGCAGGGAGTGGTCGTAGGGAGGAGGGGTACGTGGCGTGTCTCCGGTTTTCTGACTCGGTGTCGGGTACCCAGAGGGGGTGGTACGTGGGACTGAGGAGGGAATCTTCACTTGGATGTCGCCGGCGTTTGCCGTTAGGACACACACACACATAGACGAAACCTGTGTTTTCTGATAGAGAAGGAAAGTCATGTTTTACCTCGTGAGCTAATTCCACACTATATTAACGCAACACTCTCTCAACCGGGACTTTTACAGAACCACAAACACTTCGCCCGGCGTGCGAGCACACATAAACGTGGGGTACGATTAGAGTGCTTACCGGGAGAAGACGACCACCCCCCTGTCTATCGACAAGAAAACGAGACCGTGGGTTCACTTCGAGGGGTGAAGAGGAACGGGACAACGGTATCATTGACTTTGTAGCAAGAAGTTTTGTCCCTTCCTTAGAGAGACCCGTCAACCCTTGGATCGTTTCACTCTTGTATGCACCCGACGTCAATAATGTCTACGACCACCTTTGTGGATCAATAATTATCAGTCTTCGTGCCGACGTCAAACATCGACTTAAACTGACAGTGAACACCCCACCCAACATTTTCTACCTCCTTACCCGAGAACAGAAGTGACATCAGGGTGTACAAGAGGGTACTCGTAGTCTTAACAGCATGTTCCAGTCTGGTGTCCAAAATATTCTCTCTTGAGTTAAAAAGACTGACAAAATAAGGGTCATATATCTGATCAGTCACATCCATACGAGGAGGTTGGGGGAGTTTTCTGACCTCTATGTCGGGGTTTATCTCCTTAGGAGATTCTTAGTCCTAAACACGTAGAAAAGGACACTCTTTAAAAATAAAAAGTTGGAATAGTCGAGAATCTCAGTATTAGAAAACCTTTCTTGAATATCCCGGTAGACTGAAGACACACGACAAGATTTATCTTTACATAACTACATAACAAAGTTTCCCCACGAAATAAACAAGATAATAAAAATACAAATACTTGTTAACCCTTAAATGGTTTTAAGGAACCGTCAACATTTCTATCAAGGATTTCCCGTTTCCGTGTGCTTTCCAATAATAATGGTAAAAAACGAAAAACCAAGTGTTGTGGGAAAATCCCTATTGACCTGAACTTACATCGTATTTTATAAAATTTTATTACAAACTCACCTTTACATTTCATTATATCGGTTATACCTTCCGTTATACCAAAAAGGAGTTTTTCAATTTGTCTCTCAATGGTATACTCCCTGTAGGACCACGAATTCCTGAGGGTCGTCACTTCTGAGACGTGAACGTGACGTCCCCAAGTTAAGGACCAGTCTCTTGATTCTAGACCGTGTAGCACGTCACATCGGATTCCCCCTTTTTCTACTTAATGGTGTACTAGGTCGTCAAGGTGAAGACTCTATATGGGTTTTCTTAACTCTCGTCCCGGAACTTCTCTATAAACAAGTATCGTCGTAATAAGTGTTAACGGTTTTCCACCTTTATTGGGCACAGGTAGTCACCTACTTACCTATTTGTTTTAGACTATACATGTACACTACCTCATAATAAATTGGACTTTTTCCTTCCTTTAAGAGTGTATACGGTGTTGTACCCACTTGTAACATCGGTAATACGATTATCTTTATTCGGTCGGAGTTTTCCTGTGTAAGACATACTAAAGTGAAATGTACTCCGTGGATCTTATCAGTTTAAGTATCTCTGACATCTCATCACCAAAGGTTCCCGACCCCCGTCTCTCTTACCCGCCCAACAACAAAGTACATGTGTATGCAGAGTCAAACCCTTCTACTCTTCAAGGTCTCTATCTACCACCACTACCAATGTGTTGTTACCCTCACATGAATTACGGTAACTTAGCATCCGAATTTTTACCAATTTTACCATTTAAAATACAACACAAACAAAATGGTGTTATTCTTCATTATAAACTGGTCGTCTCCACATTTTGCTACCCTATGTCTAGTCAAGTTCCACCCTTTATGACTAGAAAGGACTCATGATTTAGAACTTCTGAATTGTACTAGTCATCTAACAATCTCTCGTAGTGACTGAGGTACCTGTACATAGACTCGTTTGAGGTCCTCTGTCACCTCCTCTCTCCGCAGACCACACGACGTTAGGTACCCCAACTCTTCTCAGTCTGTTACTGAAGTATTGAAACGTACACACGATTGAACGAAGTCAACACAGGTTGAGAAACGCTGGGATACCGACTATCGGGAGGTGCGAGGAGACAGGTACCCTAAGAGGTACGTTGTTATGACCCCACGCAACGGTACGGGAGGAGGTCCCCTAGAAGGGCTGCGTCCCTAGTTTGGGTACGAACAATTCAGAGGACGTATCCGTCTGCCCAAGAAATGGTGATCGTGGTGGACTCTTCGAGCTGAATCACTGACTTGTTGTGGTTTATCTAACAAAGTAGCAACGAGTTTATTCCGGCGACATTTTGAAGTGGGTCCCGAAGTCGGGAGGTCGGGGAAAGTACTGGCGGAAGTGAGTGAGGTAGTACGAGAAGGTGACCTTACAGGTTTCCGGCCCCCTTTCCTCACGGTCCGACGCGTACTCACGCACCAGTCGAGTCGTAGGCGTACGAGACGACCACCCTCCTATTTAATCGTGTCGGGAAACCCTTCTGTCAGGTCCCTTCAGACACTTCTCGTACTACCACTGGTGAAGGTGGGGAAAATCGGGAGACTCCTGTCGTCGACTACCTTTGTACACCGGGAGAGAGGAATTTTCGAACGGTCGGTTGGTGGGTAGGTCGGGACTCAAGTAAACAAGGAAGTCAAACGAACTCTCAGGTCAGGTCAGGGGACACGACCGGCCCGTCCCCAGACTCTCGATGTGTGTCTCGACACAACCCAGTCCTGTCCCTCCACGTCACACCTCCATACACCTTTCGTGGACCAATTGTGGTTATACACAATTGAGAGATCAATCATTACACATTCACAGAAACAGTCCTAAGAGGTCTCTCCGTCTTGGTTATCCCATGTAGGTACACACACACACTCACACATTATATATTCTCTACATAATATTCCGGTTTTTCTAACACCTCCGGCCGTACTAATTCCCGTACTAATACCTCCGGCTGTTCAGGATTCTCGCCGTCAGTGTTTCGACCCCTGGGTCCTCTCTGAAACCACATTCAAGGGCAGACTTCGACCGTTTGAACTCTTGGTCCTTCTTGGCTACAAAGTCAAGTTCAGACTTCATAGTCCCCCCTTTTTTCTGGAGTACAGGGTCGACCTTCGAAAACCCGTCCTCCTCAAAGAAAATTGACCCCCTCATTCAGCTGAACCGCACATGCGTGGTGACCGAACAAGTCATGGAAGTCGACGACCTACTCCGGGTGGGTGTGATCCCTTCCGAGATGAGTCAGAGGACTGGGTGTACAATTAGAGTAGGTGTATATAGACGTTCTGTGTCGGTCTTACTGCGAGGTGGTTTGCAGACCCGCGGGACACCGGATCAGTTCAACTGTACATTGCAATTGGTAGCACCACAATAGGTAATTTTATTAAATCTTAATTAACACGACGGATTTAGTAGTAACATCAGGTGTAACGAGAAATTGAGTCGAAACTTAAACTCACTGTACTTTTCAGAACTTAGTTCAAGAAAAGACGTGGACCAACTCAGACCTGACGGTAACTCTATTAGGTTTTTTTTCATAATCCGGACCTTGAATATCCTAGCTATGTGAAAACAAACACTTCACTATCACACACACATTGTTCTTCCCGTTGAACCTTCAGGGAACCGAAGGGACGAAGGTAGACTCGGGAGGTCGGATCCGACGACCGACTCCCAGTAGGTGCCCACTCCGTTCTCGTAGAGGCTCGGTCCATAGTCCCAGTTCCGATTCTATACCTCAGGAGCCAATCCCAGGGCCTGAGACTAGTCGTACAAGGTGGACCGGAACCGAAGTCTCTCGAGACGACGAACACTTCTCTCGAGTCGGGTTCGGAGGTGGGCGGCAGGGTGCGACGAGTCAGTTGGTTCGGGGTCTAGGCCTACAAAAGGACCCGAGGCCGCTCGACGAAGAGACAGACACAAACGATATTCAAACCACCTCGGGGGTAGGCCCGGGAGGTCTGGGAGTCGATGGACCCGGTCTTCTCTCCTCACCTCAGACCCGTCTTCGAATTCCCGTCCATCCTAATGTACGACCGGTGAGAGTTTCAGGTCACTGGGGGCTAAGAAAGATCCTAGTTATTCTGTGAAACCACCATGAGACTTTGGCACTACGTCTCCAAGAATAGAACCGACGTGGAACTTTAGAGGGACCTTCGAAATTTTTTTTGACTACGGACCCTAAGTGACGTTCCGAGACTAAATTAACCCAACCTCACACCGGACCCCAAAAGAGAAAAAGATTCAAGGGGCCAGACATTACACGTCGGTTTCATCTCTGGAGACACGATCGTCAGTCGATTCATTTCTTTGGTGATTGAACCCACTCTTCAGTGTATGGTTCGACGTCTCAGAGTTTACCTGTAATCAAATCAACTATTAACGACGATAAAGTTTATGACAGTAAAAAAAATTAGTCCTTCTGAAAAGAAATTTGTACTCAACAAAAAAAAAAAGTTCAAACGACGTAAAAGTCAATACTGAAATAATGAAAGTGTCGTAGATGAACATATACACCTGAAGGGTCCACCGAGTCACCATTTCTTAGACGGACGGTCAAGTCCTCTCCCTGTGCCCAACCTACGGACCGAACCCTTCTAGGGGACCTCTTCCTTTACCGTTGGGTGAGGTCATAAGAACAGACCCTTTAGGGTACCTGCCTCCTGGGACCACACGACGTCAGTTACCCCAGTGATTCTCAGTCTGTGCTGACTCACTGAAGTGAAAGTGAAAAGTGAAAGTACGTAACCTCTTCCTTTACCGTTGGGTGAGGTCACAAGAACGGACCTCTTAGGGTCCCTACCCCCTCGGACCACCCGACGACAGATACCCCAGTATGTCTCAGTCCGTGCTGACTTCACTGAATCGTCGAACTAAACTAGCGTCACCCACCCCAGGTCCTAAACTGTTTAAAATGTTCGAGGGGTCCACTACCAATACAACTTAGGATCCACCTATTGGGGTCGTCGTGACCCCGGATCGAATACGGAGGACACAATATGTACCAATTATTTGCCATAGACGACCTCGTCCTTTTCCCTCTTCTGGTTTCGTTCCGGTCCTCCTTCGGGGGAGGTCGGTCTTCTCGGGGACTTGGATGGTTCCCTACAGAATAGACTTTATTCCAGGGAGACATCTCTCTTGAGTGGTATTCCGGTGGTCTAAAAAAAGGTGAGTAGAATACGGGAACAAAACGTATGACAAACTTATGTAAATGTACAACTGATAGTTCTCCGGGATTAAAGTTTATACATTCTATTTTATTTAACCTAGAACGTGGGTGGCGTTAACACAAGTATGCGTCATCAGTCACGACTCGCGTTGACTTCAGCCCTTGTCTAAAACTTTGTCGGACTCCACCCCCTTCCTCTCCTGTTCGGTCCTCCTGTCCTCCTCCCGCCGAACCCCTTCGGTGCTGTCTAAGGACGGTGTGGACGGCTCGCTGTCGGGGGCGGCCCTGGAGTCTCAGACGCTGTATTGGACTTCGGACTTGGCACGGGGGATGTGGAGAGAGGAGGAGTAATAAGGTCTGTCAGAATTGGTGGACACTAGAGCGAGGGACTTCGAAGTAAGATATGCCCGGATATCAGACGGTCTCGACGAACACCCGGTAGAAGACCCACAGGGACCTGGACGACCTGAACTGGACGTAGAAGACACGGTGGAGGGGCGTCACGGGTCGTGTCACACCTAGTCCTGACGGGATACGCCAACACGTCCCACACGGGACTAGTTCCACGGATTGTTTGACTCCGGTGCGCACCCCGACTCAAAGTCGAGTAGAGATACGTAGTTTCGACGGTGGAGCCCTCGTCCTCCGTGGAGAGCCGGGAAGGTGGACGACCGTCCGAGGTCCCTCGTGGAAGATTAAACGTGTTTCCCCGGACGGGTCCCACGATAGTCTCTCGACTACGTCCAGTGGGTCACACACGAACGATTCCCGAGTGACTTACGTACTTGTCTTCTTGTTTCATCTACGTCCCTCCCATTTATTCTGTGAAGGTACCAGAAGATTCATTTCCACTTCTTCCAGGGTTTACTCCTGTAGGTGACATAAATATTTTTCCTCATTTGTCTCTTCGTTGTCAGACACCGAACCCAATTTCGAAGGTCTTACCGTTTCCTCTCTCCCTTATCTTTTGCCGGAGGATGGACATTGGTTGTGAATTCGAACTGAGAACGGGTTCTTCTCATTCCTGTCCCACCAGTGTCTTCTCAGGGTGAACGACCTCTCGACCGAAACCCACCCATTACGACGACGACGACGATTTAACGAAGTCAGCACAGGCTGAGACACACCGGGGTATCTGCCGTCGGGCGGTCCGAGGGGGACAGGGACCCTAAGAGGTCCGTTCTTGTGACCTCACCCAACGGTAAAGGAAGAGGTTACGTACTTTCACTTTTCCCTTTCACTTCAGCGAGTCAGTACAGGCTGAGAATCACTGGGGTACCTAACGTCGGGTAGTCCGAGGAGGTAGGTACCCTAAAAGGTCCGTTCTCATGACCTCACCCCACGGTAACGGAAGAGACCCCACCCATTACTCCATTGTCTTAACACACGGAGAACATTCGTTCCGGGACACGATTCCTTCCCACCCCTCTGGATTCTGACGGGAAGGTAGTCGTTCGAACACTAGATTGACTCCCAAAGACCACAGGTTGGTCTAAGGACTGTACCCCGACACGACTGGTCATGGTGGGCCCACAGTCTAGTAGTATCATCGATACGTACTCATATGATGAACTGAGAGAGGACATACCCTGTCGGTGATACCACGAAGAGTGGGAGAGAAGACTGACGGTCAGTGTTATACCCGAACTTGGTGTGTTTTAATCGTAAAAACCACCGGTTTTACCAGTCTACAGTCGTTAAAGTATATCCACCCAGAATGTGAGAGGTGTTATAATAGGACGGTGAACTTTGGAGAGTGTACTAAAATGACCAAACAAAATTCTGAAAGGACCACCGAGTCCACCATTTCTTAGGTGGTCGTTACGCCCTCTGGCCCAAATTGGAACCTAACCCTTCTAGGGGACCTCTTCCCTTACTGTTTGGTGAGGTCATAAGAGCGGACCCTTTAGGGTTCCTGTCTCCTCGGACCGCCCGATGTCACGCACCCTAACGTTTACTCAACCTGTGCTGACTCGCTGAAAGTAAAGTGAAATGAAGTTCCGATAATATTTTCCTAAAAAAATCTTTTCTCACTACCAACCTGAATGGACCACCATGTCACCTATTCTTGGGTGGACAGTTACGTCCCCTGTGTCCAAGCTAGGGACCGGGCCCTTTTAAGGTGTACGATGTCCCGTCAATTCGGCCACGCAGTGTTGTCGACTCAGACGCGAGGAGTTGTTCTCTTCGGTGACATTACGTCTCGGGTGCGCGACACTGACCTCTCATCGGGGACGAGTGGTATCGATCTCTTTCCGGCACTTTTAGTCACTTTTGGGTCGCGTTGGTTTTCGTTTATTTCTAAATCCTTTTATTTGGACACATTCTTTTTATTTCAGTACGAAATTTACGCGTTTTATCCTATTCTCACATCTTCGTCTCTCTAGAATTAGGACCTGACATGTCAAGTCTCCGTAGGGATTCTTGTAAAACTACATGAAATAAAGTCTACAAAAGGAAACGTAAAAAATATATTTCAACTCTACAATAACGTATATATTACAATATAAAAGACAAATATTTTTCTTGTCAGAAGAATATTGTAATTTA
This sequence comes from Capra ibex, assembly GCA_006410555.1. Lineage (NCBI taxonomy): Eukaryota > Metazoa > Chordata > Mammalia > Artiodactyla > Bovidae > Capra > Capra ibex. Next base: position 4,761,222 of record SJYO01048061.1, on the reverse strand, counting down.
CAAAAATTGTGTGAAAAATTACTACCGTAATTTTACAGTAACCAACATCCATAATATTAAATAGGACGACTACCTGGATTTCTAACAAAAGTCAAGAATTATAATATATATAGATCAAAATAAAGACTAGTAAAATTATTTATTTAAAGACAGAATTAAGTAAACCCGACGACATTGTTTAACGGTATCTGACCCACCGAATATTCGTTATCTTTAAATAAAGAGTCTCAAGATCTCCGACCCCTCAGGTTCAAGTTACGAGACCTTCTCAGTCACAGACTGTCCTTACGTGAAGGACCAAGTATCTACCGTCAGAAGTGATACAGGTCTCGAGGGTCTCGGTCGACCCTCGAAAGACCATGGAGAAAATATTACCGTGATTGATACAAGAGAGGAAGTATTGATTAGTGGAGGGTTTACGGGGGGGAGGTAGTAAAACCCCTAATACAAAGTTGTCCACTTAAAACCTCAACCCCTGTGTTCTTAAATTGGATGTCGTTAAGGGTCTTCCTTAACCCAACTCAATGAACTTTAATGACCTAGACTTCGTCCTTGGAAAAAATTCACAGAACCAAATATCGTAGGTAACCGAAAGGTCTTTCGTGCACGGAGAACCAATTGAAGTCGGTACTACTGTCTCGGTCAGGAAACGACTAAGACCAAACCAATGGTTACTATTTGCGACAAAAACTTGAACGCTCTCAAAGTTTTACTTACCAGTCTTTTCCGAGGCGTCAGTCCACCTGGGACTCGGTTCGACCTTCCTAGGTATTCAAAGTTTATTTGAAGGACGTCTTTGTGTCCATGTTACCTTTACTATACCGTAAAACACCTCTGTCAGTATTGGATTAAAAGGATCCCATCTGTCAACGTCGGACCCTATATTTAAGTCTTTTCCCGACAGTCGACTCGACTTAGGACATCCATTACCCCTCGACAACTGTCACAAACTCGTCCCTATTCTCCTTTTGTTGCAAAGTCACCAGGATCCTCAGAAATAGACCCTTTGGTCGTCTTTGTGGAACTCGTCATCGTCTTCTGAAAAATTTTACCAAAAGACAAAATTTTTAATATGTAGTATACTTGTAGGATTCTTACTAAACGGGAGCCCTACAAATTGCACTACCACCACACTGGACAGTCGGTACAGACACACCGAGGTCGAAAATGTGAGTCCACCGCACCGAACCTCTGGTGTCACTGACCTAGGCGTAACCGTCAGTCTTCGATAAAGTGTGCCTCCTTTAGAGTCAAAAGTACTTTACTTCCAGAGAAACCAAAAATGCGTACGTCAATGTTATTTAGGAGTACTCTTAACGGGATTCTTAAAGGACCATTTATTTTTAAAATAGAGAAAACTAACGTAAAAAACGGTAAAAATTTCCTTTATATATACAACGTTTAAGACCAAAGGTCATACTTATTCAGTTTGTACCAACAACGATAAGTAATATAAAAGAGAAAAATTTCTATTTGGTCTATGCAGTTAGTTATACTTTACTACTACCTATGAAAATCTTAAGAAGTTAATAGACCACATAAAATATAATTTATATGATCTATGTAGATCTATATAGTTTATAGATATAGTTTATGATTCATTTTACAGAACATTAAAACAACAAATCAGCGAGTCAGTACAGGTTGAGAAACGGTGGGTACCTGACGCTGTACGGTCCGAAGGCACAGGAAGTGATAGCGGGCCTCAAACGAGTGTGAGTACAGGTATCTCAACTACTACGACACGTTGGTAGCGTGGGAGACAGCGGGGAAAGAGGAGGACGGGAGGTAGAAAGGGTCGTAGTCCCAGAAAAGATTACTCAGTCGAGAAACGTAGTCCACCGGTTTCATAACCGCGATGTCGTAGTCAGGAAGGTTACCTATAAGTCCCAACTAAAGGAAATCCTAACTGACCAAACTAGAGGAACGTTAGGTTCCCTGAGGGTTCTCAGAAGAGGTCGTCGTGTCAAGTTTTCGTAGTTAAAAAGAACATTATGTGTATGCGAAAATTTTAGGTAGATAAACAGTGGTATGGAGTGTATCGTGTTACGAATACAATATCTTTTTATTCTGAGTCTGAGTTCAAAGTAATTCTAGACGAATTTTTTCGTTTATTCCCCCGGGAGTGTTTTGACTACCCGGTGGTTCCTCTAAGACTAAAAAGAACCATATGTAACAGTGTTCGATGTGATTATACCGTTTTACAATGTTGACATATTTTATAAACTACGTTAATTGAAGTCTATTGATGGTTTACAGTTCTCGAAAGTACCTCTCATATCGACTGTATGAAAATCTTCCTACTACGATAAATGAGACCCCCTCATTGTGTAATCCCACAAGGGTTCAAACGACCCCGAAATTGGAAAGGAACTGGCCCTAAAAGTACTGCATATCGAGGTAGAGAATTCCTCGTCCCGATCAATCATACACTGGACGTGCCAGTGTCTCCGGGATACGAATCTTCCCAGACCACGAAGCACACTACAAGAAGATAAAGGCAGAACTTTAAGGCGTATGTAAAACTTGTTCCCGAGACGTAAAAGTAAAATTTGTCCTAAGAACAACAATCCAACGAAAACGCTGGGATACCCGATATCGGACGATCAGAAGAGACAGGTACCCTAAAGGGTCCGCTCTTATGAATCACCCAACGACAAGGGAAGAGGTCCCCTAGAAGGACTGGGTCCAGAGAACGTAACCGTTCACCTAAGAAATGGTGACTCGGTGGTCCTTTCGGGAAATGGACATGTCCCATGGAGTTTACTAGATTGACCAGAACCACTCTTGACTAAAGTAAAAGGGAACGGCACATAATACCCGATTTTGTACCAAACAGGTGTCCTGGTTTGAGTCTGGTCCAATCCCCGCTCCCGACGTCACTCGATGTCCTCGAAAGTCGGTTGCGAAGAGTAAAGGCGTCCTCCGATTTGAATCATGTCATCCTCTTCGCTCCTCTCTCGTCTTAAAGGTTCGTCCGTCCGACGACCTCGACCTCACAGAGGTCCTTCTCGTCATCGCTACCGGCGGTACGGACGGCGTGGGTGTTGGTGTAGTTCGACTATTGGGGGTCCGAGATTGACTAGCGAAGAATACGTAATAAAGGACATTGAATTAAAAGAGTTGTTTGACGTTCCACTCATAATGAAAATGTGTACTTCTTAGACTCTAAAAGTCGTCAGTTCAACTGGTATTAATATCTCGATAATAATCATTACCAGAAAAGAATAAGTGGAAAGATGACAGAATTCTTCATCGATAAGGAGAAACAACAATTTTAACTTACGTTTAGTGAACAGATGAATTTTTCTAAGTGATAGTCCCTCTCTCGGTATCTAAAACGAATGTACATATCAAATGAAAGAAAAAGGAAAAATTTTTATAAATAAATAAAACCGTCAAGGTCCAGAATGAACGGTGAGTCCTAAAAGTCAAAAACAACACCAGACACCCTAATAAGATCAACACCGTACACCCTAGATCAAGGGACAGTTCCCTACCTTGGGTCCGGGGGACGTGACCCTAGTACCTCAGAATCGGTGACCTGATGGTCCCTTCAGGGATCTAACAAATAAAAGATGAAAAATGAAAGTATATTAACATCTATCAAAATGAGAAACACTCGAAAACCTATATTTAAACGAATGGAAAGAAGGTACCTACGATGGGTCTGTCATATAATTACGACCTTCCCAAAAAGGTTGTCCTCTATCCATGTGGGAGGAAGAAAAGAGTCTTCCAACATAGTCATTTGACACAATATATAAAAAATCTGGAGTCGGTTTTACTGTAAGACAAAGAACTAATAAAGATATTAATAAAAGGATCAGCAATACACACTAATACAGGACGCCATTAAGATTTTTTAATAGGTACAAGAGAGAAAATTAAAACGTAAATTTATTCCAGAAAGTTTTCAGATATTCATTTAAGATAAGACCTGATCGAACTTAATACAGAGGACGTCCTTTCGCAGGGACCGTCGACTGCACAGGTCCGAACCTACGTCAAGGAGTGAGTCGGTGTTCATGTAGGGGGCCTCCCGGCACGACATGCATGGACCGTTACTACTTTTCTTCTATTTGTTCTAAGGGAGGGACTTACATCTGACACGCCACGAGCTGACACTCCTACCACATCGACACTTGTTTTTCCATTGCCGTACTAAAAAGGAAGTTCACCTTTTGTCTTTACGTAACTTTAAACCATCGTAACGAGTGCTAAACCTTTCTCACAGGGTATAAGTGACACACGACTAATGATTATATGAGTACCCGAAGGGACCACCGAGTCTACCATTTCTTAGGCGGACGTTACGTCTTCTGGGTCCAAACTAGGGACTCAGTCCTTCTAGGCGACCTCTTCCTTTACCGTTGGGGCGAGGACATAAGAACGACCTCTTAGGGTACCTGTCTCCTCGGACCACCCGATGTCAGAAACTCCAACGTTTCTCAACTTGTGCTGACTCGTTGATTCTTGTTATATAGTCGTACGTTATATAAGAACTGGTCGGGAACATACCCAAGACTTACACATACCAAGAAAAGAGGTTCTCTGTCCTCCTTAGGTCGGTTTTATATAAATTTTGACACTAGAAGTCATATATACTAATACACACACACACATCTATTTCTCTATATACGAATTTTTCTTTCTCTTAAGCTAAGAGTTAGACAAAGCCGACACTATAAACGACCAAATTCATTTAGTCAATTAGGATCTGAACACCATACTTAAAAAGTCTAGTTATTCTACTTTAATCCTTAAATAAAGAAAAATGACGGTCCATTTTTCACATCACTCACTGGAATAGAAAAGGCCCTGTTCACGGTTATTGTTTATCAGAAGTTACCTATTCAGTGACAAAAGGGAGGTATTAATTTCCCTTTGATGTGTGTCTTGAAGTTTGAACGTCCAAGATCGACCAAAAGAGTACCGGACTATTCTCTTTACGTAGAATTTTTTATGGGTCAAACATTTGTCTATGTTTTCCAGGAACGACCGACCATTGTACTACTTACGGAAAACAAAGTAAAACCAAACGAATAGAAGTAAAAGATCCAAAAATATTACTTGTGTCTAAACAAGTTTATTAACCCATTTTGTGCATTTAGTAATATTGACTACAACCGTGCCTTGAAAAATTTAATTTTTGTACAAAAGGGAGCTGGAAGGGGACAGGTCAGGGAGCTGTCACTCCAACCCGACCCTTGTCTGACGCCCCGACCTCCGTGTCTCCTCGACCGGTAGACTTCAAAATAGATACGCCTATCAAAGAAAAGGAACCACTAGACTTTATCGTACAAACAGGACATGTTGAAAAAACTAATTAACAAAGGGACCTCTAAGATCGTTTGGTTATCACCGGAAAAAAAAAAAAAAATTTCAATCAAAGGTCGTAGAAAGATTACCACTGTGGTTCCGAAATGTTCATATACCATTTCCTAATCTTATTTGTACACCTTAGATTTCGCAGATGGGTTGTAGAAACCGTACGTGGTTCCTTTTATGTTAATTAGAAGAAAGAAGGTGTCTAATTCCATTTATCCCGAAAAGAACTTCCTACATTATACTAAGGTCATAAGAAGGAAGGTCTTGAGTGTATCGGTGAGATTCTAATCTATGATTTAACATCAAGATCAAGAAACACTGGGTCCCGCTAAGTGAGCTGAAGAAACGGAGTCAAAGAATAGACATGGTACCCTACTGTTTTTAGAAGAAAACAGTCCCTGTCCCTAATATTGTTCCTCATTCAAACTATTTTACGGGAGCTCATCAAACTAAAGGATATCCTTTATCTAATCTATTTAGGACATCATTAGTACTAATCTCCCCTTAAATAAAATCGTACATCGTGTCACTCGGTAAGCCACGAGACTATTTGAAGATTAATATAAAGAAGTGTTTGAAACTCCCATAGAAGGGTAAGGATGGGTTCCTACAAAGGACGGTGGGTCAACTCAACCTTTATACCAAGTAAGGACGGAGTACAAACGAATGACAATTAGACGCAAGACTTCGCGTAGAATTATGGACCTCGGTGATGAATCCTCCTTGGATTCCTCCCCGATCCCCTCTTCTCAAATCCCACCCGTTTAACACGGGTGACAGAACCACTTCTACAGGTCTGTCAGTCTTGTGACGTCAAGAGTCACGTGGATTTTAACCACAATTGACGGTCTGTGTGACAATATGTGTACGACTTGAACCTCAGTTGGTTTAAAGGAAAAGAATGGGTGTCTCTCAAGACCATTCGGTCCGGTCGTGAACATTTTGTGCAAAAAAGAGAATTTTAAAAATGGGTCCTGAATTAAAATAGAGTATATAAAGTAAAGTATCGGGGTCGGACAGTCACAGAAAAACCCAAAACTAAAGGAGTAGGTTGTAAATACAACAGACTCTTGAACTGGTCGTGGGACATGTTTTTAAACTGTCCAAAGACTATCTCTACAACTTCTCCAATCTCGGTTCACGATACGTTTGTACGGCGATCTTTGAAGATAAGTTCAAATAAATTGTTTGAAAAAAAAAAAAAAACCGGTGTGGTCCGTCTTACACCTCAGTATAAAAGGGTATTGGGGACGTAACCTTCACGTCCCGGAATTGGTGACCTGGTGGTCCCTTCAGGGAATTGTCTGTAAATATGTCATCACTGATTTACGATTCGTAACAAGATTTCCAAAGTTACCCATTGTAGGGTAACTCAATGATAATAATATGAGGTATATGTCTATTCCGTCCGAAGGGTTTACCGAGTCGCCCATTTCTTAGATGGACGTTCCGTCCTCTGTGTCCTCTGAGTCCAAGTCAGGGACCCAGTCCTTCTAGGGGACCTCCTCCCGTACGTTGGGTGAGGTCATGAGAACGGACCTCTTAGGGTACCTGTCTCCTCGGACCACCCGATGTCAGGTACCCCAGCGTTTCTCAACTTGTGCGGACTCACTGATTCGTGTCGTGTATACTCCTTCGACTTCGTACCTCTCCAGTCCAAGTACTTACTCAAGACACTTCTACCAATAAGTCAGTGGATTAAGAGAATTTTAGGTCAGAAAAGTGTTCTTCTCTGTTCTCTAAAAATGGATTACACAAAGTTCTACTTCTGAGGAAAGACTAGATGTACCAAATCGTTACGGAAGAGAGAGGGACATGGAGGTAGAGAGGTTTTTTTTACTCAAATTCATCTACTCTGAACTAGAACTTCTTGGGGACAGTCATGATGGAGCAGCAATGGTGGAAGTGAAACTTCACGACGTCTATCTTTTTACCATTATCGATGGTACATGACTCTTACATTCTCCACGATATTATTTATGAAATTAATAGAACAAATGAGGAATATAGTTTCAAAACAGGTCCCAGGCCCTTGTGTCACGGTAATATACCGTCTTGGTTCTAAACTTGGAGGACTTAAAAACGGTCCTTAGTCGGAGTTCAAGTGAACAACCGTATAAGTCAAGTCAAGTCAAGTCAGCGAGTCAACACAGGCTGAGAAACACTGGGGTACTTAACGTCGTGCGTTCCGGAGGGACAGGTAGTGATTGAGGGTCTCAAGTGAGTCTGAGTGCAGGTAGCTCAGCCACTACGGTAGGTCGGTAGAGTAGGAGACAGCAGGGGAAGAGGAGGACGGGGGTTAGGGAGGGTCGTAGTCCCAGAAAAGGTCCCTCAGTGAGAAGTGTAGTCCACCGGTTTCATAACCTCAAAGTCGAAATCGTAGTCCGGAAGGTTTCTTGTGGGTCCTGACTAGAGGAAATCCTACCTGACCAACCTAGAGGAACGTCAGGTTCCCTGAGAGTTCTCAGAAGAGGTTGTGGTGTCAAGTTTTTGTAGTTAACAAACCGTGAGTCGAAAGAAATATCAGGTTGAGAGTATAGGTATGTACTGGTGACCTTTTTGGTATCGGAACTGATCTACCTAGAAACAACCGTTTCATTACAGAGACGAAAACTTATACGATAGATCCAACTAGTATTGAAAGGAAGGTTCCTCATTCGCAGAAAATTAAAGTACCGACGTCAGTGGTAGACGTCACTAAAACCTCGGGGGGTTTTATGTCAGACTGCGACAAAGGGGTACATAAACGGTCCTTCACTACCCTATAATGTATCGAATATAATATATTAGAAAAGGAGGAAAGAGACTTTCAATCATGGAACCGAAGAGAAATAGAAAACAGTGGAAACATATGAGACGTCAAAGAGTTTCTAATGGCTGTCTTCGTAACATAAGTGTAGACGTTTAAGAAGGTCAGAGAATCCTAAAATAACGTAAATTTGGACCACTGAATTTAAGTAAACTTTACAGGTCTATTCAGACTTTGAAGATTACATCGAGAATAATAAAAAGGAAAGAACTTCAGTGGAAAATTAGTATAAAGAACAACTTATAATAAGGAGAACTACCTCCTCTATCTCTGGTAAAATTACAAATGAAGAATGGCACAATTTTGAGAGTAAAGTTTACTAGATCAATACCAAACCGATTTGACTTGAGAATAACGGATTAAGTTGAAAGAACCGTAATAATTTCGAATCAGTGAAGTAAAATATACAAAGTAAAATAAAGATAAAAATCATTGACTGGTTAAGGTATAAAGTAGACTGACCAAGATACCTCACACCCGAACATTACTTTTGTTCTCCGTGAAGTCGTCTCGTCAAATATTCATATATTATGGAAGGTCGTCAGAGATTAGGACAGGACAATTAGGTTAAACACAAATTCGTCGAGGAAGTACAGTCCCTACCGGATGGTCGAGTGGAAGGTTCGTACCTACTACTTTTCTGGTAGAGGTGAGGGGAGAATAGAAGAGGAAAAGGAAGAATTTATGTACTCCTCTATGTTCCGACAGATTCGGTGACGAACGACCCTGTGTCACTTTTCTTCGGTTCATTACGTCTCTAAAGACCACTTAGAGGTACTCCGACCCACTCCGGTTCTTCAATCCTCACTTTAACTATCTCCGTCCCGAGGACCCGACGATAATCGACTCATTTATAAATTGAAACAAATTGCAAAGTTACACATTTGACTTTATGAGTCATTTATAACTCATGGATGAGTTGGTCCGTGGTACCGTTCGTCCTCCTCTTGTTTCTCTCACCGTACCAGGGAACAGAGATTTGTTATGTGAAAAACTTAATAGAAAAGTTGAAGTCCGTACTATAACTGAGGTACGATACCCTTGATAAAGAGTGGGGTGATGGTGGGACGGGGGTAACGTACACTTGGAAAGGGTAGGAAGTCAACAGGATTATGTCAAGATACATTGAAACTACTCTAACCACAAGTCACATTTTTTATCGTCTCAACTCAGTGTATCATTATTTGACTAGTGGAAAGGAAAAGACGGTCGGACAACAAAAGGGACCTCAAGTATCAATAGAAAAAAGGTGGACCAAATATAAAGATAAGTCGACAACGATTACGTTTTGGGTGGAGAAGGATTAACAGACTTAGAGGAGAATTATACAAATTTTCGTAGACCATAAAAAAGTCAAAGTAGAAGAACCTCTTGAGAGAGGAACTGAGAAGACTAGGGGAGTTCAGACTTCATCGACAGGAAGTCCGGACATCGTGTCAACGTTAGGGTTTGAGTGGAAAGGGGGTGGGACCCTTAAGGAAGAGGAGAGTCGACCCAACCTATAGGACAACAGACTCAAAAATATAGACTCATGTAAACCCACTCCTGTGGAAGGTCCTCAAAGACTCTCCTCCAAAGGGACACTTCCTGTCTTCGTTGAATACATGTTAGACTCAAAAAGGATTAAACTAAACATTTCTCGCCCTCATATAAACCTCTCATCCTAGTACTCCCAGAGTGCACCTAGGAAGTCCTTCGGTTTCCTCCTCGAGACTCAACACTGAACTTCTTCCGAAAAGACACCCTTGGACTCGATCACTTTAGACCCGACAATTGAGTGTCCGTTGAACTAAACTCTGGTTGTTGGGTCAAGTCACCTTTCCCATCTCCCGAACTGTTGTCTGTTAGGTGCATTTCCAGGGTTAAAGTTGTGACAAATAGGTCCCTTGAACTCAGGACATCAGATACTCCGAGACAAAGAAATAGACGGGGTACTCTAACCATTATTACTTAGGACATGATTGGGTGGTGTCCCGGTCGACACTCCGTGTTTATCTTTTCGTAAAACGTTTGAACGTTCACGATCTATTTATGACGAAAAGATTTCTTCGTCGGTACAGTAAAAATTTTATTACTTCGAATCTTCTAAATTCTCTTACCTATAAATCGTATAAGGAATTCCACAGAGAAAGTTCATTAAACTACCAGTTCTTGTCTGATACCTCGGTCTGACAACCTAAGACCACAGACCTCAGACTGTAGTCGAACAGGATTGTCACACTGGAACCTGTTTACCTGAAATCGGGTAGAGAGACACGGAGTCAAAGGAGTAGACATTTTACTTCCGTCATTACCATTGTTATCATAGATGGGGGTGTTTTAATATAATTCACCCACCCATGAACATTTCACGAAGAATCCTGTCACGAACCGTATATTACGCAACTTACTCATCAACTATTTATGGAGTCTCGTTAACAGAATCGACGTTGGGACCGGTTCTCAGACTACGTAGTTGAGCTCAGTGACTACGAACGAATCTTACGGCTCCCAATGACCATAACCAAACATGAGACCTAAGGACTGAGAGTGTCCCATTACAAAACCGTGTCCATTCAAAAACGAGATTTACAGCGTCTCAAACGGTCAAAACGATAGTAATAATAATAATTAAAAAAAAATCGGAGAGACAGGTGATAACATCTGTTTCTTTTCTGAGATCCCTGTCGTTTTATTGGTGAAAAAGAAAGCTCGCGGAAGTGTCTAAAGAATCGTGATCCCCCGAGCTTTGTCGATAGAATCTAGAATGAATTAAAAAAAGGAGTCCTTTTGTTTCTCTTTTAATAGAAAGCGTTCGTCGATTCGTCATCTAAAAGTGAAACGTAGAGACACGACCCAGGAACTGTCTTTCCTCATTCTCTTCGCACCTCCTTCCACCGACTGAGACTCCCGGAAAGAGGGGACTCTTATGGGAACGTGTCGTGGTAAGAGTCAGGACCCTTTGTCTGGTCCTCCTGTCGGGGCCGACCCCGACCCCACAACCTCCTCCCCACGGGAATTGTCAACTCCCCTCGGGTACCAGCCACTCCCCAACCTCTTCGTCGAGGGAAGGGGAGGGAGGCGAGACGTGCACCTCGGGGAACCCGACGGCCCTCCCGATAGAGTACCTAACACTTTTCGTTCCCCTTCGATAAACGGAGGATTCATTGGCAGTCACGATGTCTTTGGGGTCTTCTAGTGACGGGGGCGGGGGGCGGGTCCCGGTACAAGAAACAACGAAAACAAACAACATTTCTGAATAAAGAATGACCGACACGACCCAGAACCAACGACACGTGTCCGAAAGACATCAACGTCACTAACCCGGCGAAGAGTCGACGCTACGAGTCGGAAGAGCAACGCCACCGAAGAGAACAACGCCTCGAGATTCTTCGTTCCCGAATCGTCGACACCACGTGTCCGAATCAACGAGACGCCGTGCACCCGAGAAGATCTTAGTCCCCAGCTTGGGTGCAGGGGTCGTGACCGTCCACCTAAGAAATGGTGACCTGGTGGTCTCTTCGGGATCCGGCGTAATAGACTAACGAAGGGAGGTAGGTAGGACCTATGTTCCTGGATACATTCCGGATTTCCTAACACCAACATCTCTCTGTCAACCTTCATTGTGGTATCTCTACTCCCCTCATGCGGAAACAAGGGGTGCTATTTGGTGAAAGAGTCATGAGACGTCTCTCTCGCGAAGAATGGTCCTGAGGACATCAATGGACAGTCTCAGACGTCTTGGATCCTCAGTAGCGTAAACGTTCGCACACACGCACGAGGTAGAGAAGTCAACACGGGCGGAGAAGCACTGGGGTACCTGACGTAGAGGACGTGACGTTCACTTAAGGGATGGAGACTCAGTGGTCCCTTCGGGTAAACGTTCACACTTTTCACTTTCACAATCAGTGAGTCAGCACACACTGAGAAACATTAGGGCACCTGACATCGGGTGGTCTGAGGGGGTAGGTACCCTAAAAGGTCTGTTCCTATGACCTCACCAAACGGTAAAGGAAGAGGTCCCTTAGAAGGGTTGGGTCCCTAGCTTGGACCCAGAGGACGTAACACCCGCCTAAGAAATGACAGACTCGGTGGTCCCTTCGTTGGTACTCAACGAGTAATTCTTTGTGCTTTATAACTTGAAGGGACCCTCAGGTCGTCAATTCTGAGACGAGAAGGTGACGTTCCCCGTGTCCAAGGTAGGGACCAGTCCCTCGATTCTAGAGTGTACGGTGAACCGTTTTTTTTGTTTTTGTTTTGTGTCTATAGTTATAGTTTATAGTTAGTTCCAACAACTGAATAGAAATTAGAAGTTCATTATATTTATACTCAAGGACTGTGAGAAGTGCAATTTAGTCAATTGGGAACTCAAGGAGACATTTCGAAAATTAACGGAAAAAAAAAAAAGATTGGGAAAAAAGAAGGGACTCGAATATATAAGATTAAACACGAGAGAGTAAACCGAGAGGACACGTTCACACACACGAGAGTGTGTATCCATGTATCTGTAATTCGGGGGTAAATGTGAATGATTGTTTAGCTGACCCAATTTAAAATTTATGAGGTTACGAAAGTGAAACCAACTTTATTTTATCATCTCACCGCTCCTCCACACAACAGGGTTGTCCCTCTTTCGATTGACTGTAAGTCATTTACTAAGTTACATATGCCCCACACCCCTCGGTTGCGGAGAAGTTATCCCCTCACTTTAATCCTACCCTTCCAAGGAGAGGGTCCCTGGAACGAAAATAATTTTCTGAACTCGCGAACCCTCTAAGAAGTTATCCTCAAAACCACAGACACTCAGAAAACCCTTGTCATACCTCTCTACTTTACACGAATCCCTGAGACGTTCCAGAAAAACTAGGAATTTCCAAGACTATACTTTTGGTTAGGTTCAAAAGTATTTTCGTCAGCTTATAAAGGTCAGAAAATAATTAGAGAAACATGGGAATTTATACAGAAAGGGAAAACACCTCATTAACCATTTTGTCGTTGTTGTTTTTGAGTGGTGGGGGGGGGTGGGGCGTTGAGGGTAACAAAATAAGAAGTTTGACCCGTAGAAGAATCACGTTCCTAAGTTTATGGAAATAATGTCAGAATTATCAGTCGTTAAAGGTAAAGTATTCGAGTCGTTTTAGAGAAATATGCCTCTCTATGTCCGAAGTTCAACGGCCAATGTAGAAAAGGTCGTTAAATATTCTTAGGTTAATTCATTCTACCTCACAGACATTGTACTATATGGACTGATACCTTTCGGGTCCAGATTTTAATTCCAACTTTCTTTCCTTGAATCGAATTTATTCGGTTTGAACTAGTTTCAGCTTTGACATCGGCGAAGGAGACTTTACTTCATTCTTTATCGAACCTCTGAGCTCACTTTTGGTCAGTCGAATAAATAAGGTTGAAACCAATGGTCAACTTCAGACAAGAAAAATTAGTCCCCTTGTGTCCACCCAAAGTGATTTCTTCGGGTTCTACAAAGTCAAACGATTTAGAGTCACTGGTTTCTTGGTTCGCGTGTTTCGGCGGTGGTCTTATGCCCCTGTGTCCGCCTTTCGTCTGTGTCGACCTTTAGGACGTCTCGTTCACGAACTAAGGTTTCTTGACCCAAAACAGGCCCAAGCGAATAAACCCACCGGTATCCAGTATAGTGGACTTATGAGCAACTTTCCTGACTACGATTTCGACGGTGAGGTCACCAAACCAGTAGACTCGTTTGTCGACTGGGTGACCTTTTCAGAGACTACGACCCTTTTCTGACTCCCGTCTTCCTCTTCTCCCGTAGTCTCCTACTCTACCAACTTACCGTAGAAACTACGTTACCTGTACTTGAACCCGCTTGAGACCCTCTATCACTCCCTGTTGTTTCGGTCCGTACGACGTCAGGTACCCCAACGTTTCTCAACCTGTGCTGACCCGTTGACTTGTTGTTATCGTCGAGTATAGTTTCATAATTTATGGTGATACAAAAGTCATTACTTAATCACCCATATAAAATTCCGTCTTAAATTTTAAGACTAAATCTCTCTGTTCTTTATTATAGGGATATGTGGACACCTATTAATTAGTAGCTGTTTCCTCCGTTCTTGTATGTTTCCCTTTTCTGTAAGAGAAGTCTTTTGTCATAACCTTTTCAACCTGTCGACGCCCATTTAGCGACTTTAATCTTGTGTGGGAGTGTGGTATGTGTTCTTATTCGAGTTTTACCGAATTCCTGAATTTATATTCTGTACTATGGTATTTTGAGGATCTTCTCTTGTATCCGTTTTATAGGAGACTATATTTAACATGGTCACAAAAGAATCCAGTCAGAGGGTTCCGTTATCTTTATTTTTCATTTGTTTACTTTGGATTGGTTTAAATGTTCTTAGACATGTCGTTTCCTTTGGTACTGACCTTCTTTTATAAACGTTTACTACACTGGTTGTTGTCGAATTAAAGGTTTTATATGTTTACCGAGTTTAGTGAAATATCGTTTGTTGGGTCAACTTTATACCTGCCTTCTGGATTTATCTGTAAAGAGGTTTCTTCTGCATGTGTGTCTACCAGTTGTCCGTGCACTTTTCCACGAGTAGTAACGACGAATAATCTCTTTACGTTTAGTTTTGATGTTGCTCCATGGTGGAGTGTGGTCAGTCCTACCGGTGGTAATTTTTCAAATGTTTATTATTTACGACCTCTCCCATACCTCTTTTCCCTTGAGAGAATATGACGACCACCCTTACATTCAACCGCGTCAGTGATACCTTTTCTTACACCTCCAAGGAGTCTTTTGATCGTTTCATTACGAGTTTTAAAAGGTTCGATCCGAAGTTGTCATACACTTGACTCTTACAGGTCTACAAGTTCGACCTAAATCTGTTCCGTCTCCTTGGTCTCTAGTTTAACGGTTGTAGGCGACCTAATATCTTTTTCGTTCTCTTAAGGTCTTTTTGTAGACGAAGTGACTGATGAGATTTCGGAAACTGACACACCTAGTGTTGTTTGGCACTTTTTAAGAATTTCTCTACCCTTATGGTCTGGTGGAATGTCGGAAGACTCTTTAGACGCACACTCAGTTCTTCGTTGTCAATCTTGGTCTGTGCTTTTGTGTGTGTGTGCGTATATATATTACCTTATAATGAGTCGGTATTTTTTCTTACTTTATTACGATAAGTATCGTTGTACCTATCTGGATCTCTAATAGTACGAAACCTTTCATTCAGTCTTTCCGTCCGTTTATGGTATACTATAGTGAATATACACCTTAGATTTTATACTGTGTTTACTTGTATGGATACTCTGTGTTTCTCTAAGGTCCGTATCTCGCGGTCTCTCCTCTCCCGCCCCCTCCCTTCCTAACTCTCGGACTTAAGTCAAGTCAAGTCAGCGAATCAACACAGGCTGAGAAACACTGGGGTACTTGGCGTCGTGCGGTCCGGAGGGACAGGTAGTGGTTGAGGACCTCAGGTGGGTTTGGGAACAGGTAGTTCAACTACTACGGTAGGTTGACAGAGTAGGAGACAACAGGGGAAGAGGAGGACGGGAGTTAGAAAGGGTCGTAATCCCAGAAAAGGTTACTCAGTCGAGAAACGTAGTCCACCTGTTTCATAACCTCAAAGTCGAAGTTGTAGTCAGGAAGGTTACTTATGGGTCCTGACTAGAGGGAATCCTACCTGACCAACCTAGAGGAACGTCAGGTTCGTTGAGAGTTCTCAGAAGAGGTTGTGGTGTAAAGTTTTCGTAGTTAACAAACCGCGAGTCGAAAGAAATATCAGGTTGAGAGTGTAGGTATGTACTGGTGACCTTTTTGGTATCGGAACTGATCTGCCTGGAAACAACCGTTTCATTACAGAGACGAAAAATTATGCGATAGATCTAACTAGTATTGAAAGGAAGGTTCCTCATTCACAGAAAATTAAAGTATCGACGTCAGTGGTAGACGTCACTAAAACCTCGGGTTTTTTTATTTCAGTCGGTGACAAAGGTGACAGAGGGGTAGATAGACGGTACTTCACTACCCTGGTCTACGGTACTAGAATAAAAAGACTTATAACTCGAAATTCGATTGAAAAAGTGAGAGGAGAAAGTGAAAGTAGTTCTCCGAGAAATCAAGAAGTGAAAGACGGTATTCCCACTACAGTAAACGTATAGACTCCAATAGCTATAAAAAGGGTCGTCAGAACTAAGGTCGAACACGAAGGAGGTCGGGTCGTAAAGAGTACTACATGAGACGTATCTTCAATTTATTCGTCCTACTGTTATATGTCGGAACTGCCTGAGGAAAAGGATAAACCTTCGTCAGACAACAAGGTACAGGTCAAGATTGACAACGCAACGAAGGACTGGACGTATGTCCAAACAGTTCTCCGTCCAGTCCACCAGACCATACGGGTAGAGAAAGTCTTAAAAGGTGTGTCAGTTTCCGAAACCGTAACAGTTATTTCGTCTGTATCTACAAAAAGACCTTGAGAGAACGAAAAAACTACTAGGTAGCCTACAACCGTTAAACTAGAGACCAAGGAGACGGAAAAGATTTTGGTCCAACTTGTAGACCTTAAAGTGTCAAGTGCATAACGACTTCGGACCGAACCCCTTAAAATTCGTAATGAAATGATCACACACTCTACTCACGTTAACACGTCATCAAACTCGTAAGAAACCGTAACGGAAACTAACCCTACTTTTGACTGGAAAAGGTCACGCCGCCGACGCTACCGCGTACTCGTGTCGTCGACGTGGCCACGTACTCGCTCGCGCCGGCTCTCCTCGACGGGACCCGGCCTCCAGTCCCCACCGCCGGCTCTCCTCGGACTTAATCGTCCACGTTTGATCATATGTATCCTACCTATTTATTGTTCCAGGATGACAAATCGTACCGAGAAGGGACCACTGAGTCGTCATTTCTTAAGACGGACGACTATGCCCTCTGAACCCCACTAAGGGATATAGACCTTCTAGGGAATCTCTTCCTTTACCTTTGGGTAAGATCATAAAAACGGACCCTTTAGGGTACCTGTCTCCTCGGACTACCCGATGTCAGGGACCCCAGTGTTTCTCAGTCTATGCTGATTTATTGTTGTTGTTGACATATTGTGTCCTTTGATATAAGTTATAGGACAATATGTGATCTTACCCTTTCTTATACTTTTTCATACATATACAAATAGACTCATTGAAACGATATGTCGTCCTTAATTATGTTGTAACATTTAGTTGACGTGAAGTTATTTTCGGTCTATATTCATGTAATCTTGAAGGGTCCCACCAGTATCAAATTAAAAATAAGATATGGTCGAGACATCAAATCCTTTCTACCACAAAATTTCCCTCTTCTTTTCCTTTCATACCTAATCAACCCTCGTTTACAGTTCAACACTTAATTGAGTTCCTACGGAAGATGACTTCTATACGACAGACAAAACCTATACAAAAATGTCAAAAAAAAAGGGTAACTATACTGACACGAGCGACAAGTGACTACTTTTTAATTGGAGGAGCCGGTCTAGATCAGATTTGTCGTCGTACAAGAACCCGTTTCATAATTAACCGAGGTCTATTGTTCCGGTTTTTCTTGAGGGATCTGTAACCAGTCTTCTCGTTTTTCAGTTCTCTCCTTCTACTCGGTCCTCCGACCGGACTCTAGTTGTACCCGAAGACAGCCTGAGGAGTTCAAAAGAGTCATACAGTATCTTCTCGTTTCGATCCCAACTCGTGGTTCTCCGACAAGGTGATCGGAAAATAGGTGTGGTAGATTGGGAGGAAGGGATCGTCGTCCCCTTACGACTTCCAGACTGGACGGACCACGTCCACAGTCTCGTCTCCCCTACAGTTCTCGAAGAGAAGGGATCTCAACACCTACCTATTTACGAACCCTCTTCCGTTTCATCTGTCTTAGTTATTTACGTTTTTTTTTTTTTGATAAGGTTTATCAGACACTCTCTTGTCCCTCGAACTTCACCCATACTTCTTGGGTTCAAACCTCAGAATTCTCCCAATTCCCCTTCGTCTAGTTCTTGACGGAGACCAGTCTGGTCAGTGCGGAGAGACCTGATTCGGTACTGACCCGAAAGGTATAGGGGGAACCTCTGTAAGACGTATGTATAAAAGTTGAAACCGGTAAGGACCCTGTTTTCCGTCAAGTGGCGTTAGTAAGAAAGGTCGAGACGAGATTGTTCCTTCTGGTCCGGAGAACCTCGACTGGTTCCACGACTTCTACCAAAATCTTGTCATAATCTCTTTCTGAACGTCAGGTACCTCAGCGATTTCTCAGTCCGTGCTGACTTACTGAAGTGAAGGTGAAAAGTGAAAGTACGTAACCTCTTCCTTTACCGGTGGGTGAAGTCACAAGAACGGACCTCTTAGGGTCCCTGTCGCCTCGGACCACCCGACGGTAGATACCCCAGCGTGTCTCGGGCTGTGCTGACTTCGCTGAATCGTCGTCTCTTTCTCACCGCGATTACCATTTCTTAGACGGACGGTCACGTTTCCTACGTTCTCCGTGTTCAAGTTGGGGACCGAGACCTTCTAGGAGACCTCTTCACATACCGTTGGGTGCAGTCATAAGAACGACCCTCTTAGGGTACCTGGCTCCTTGGACAGTCCGATACCAGGTACCCCAGTGTTTCTTGACCTGCGTTGACTCGTAGACTCGTATCGTGTTTCTTTCTCTTGTAAATGACTCATGTATACCTGAAAGGTCCACCAAACCACCATCTTCTTAGATGTACGGTCACGTCCTCTACGTCCCCTGCACCCAAGTTAGGGATCCAACCCTTCTAGGGGACCTCCTCCTTTACCGTTGGGTGAGAGGTCATAAGAACGGACCTCTTAGGGTACCTGTCTCCTCGGACCACCCGATGTCCCCAGCGTCTTCAGTCTGCACTGAATCACTAACTCCTACGCACGTGACTCATGCATCGTAAAAGACACACCGTCGTGATAGGGATTGACGAAACGTACCTTATTGAATAAAGTACCAGAGTCTTTGAGACACTTTCTTCACAACAATAATAGGGGTAACTAATGTTCCTATCACTTCATGTCTCTCTAATTGTTTGAATCGATTTCCGTGTGTCGATTCCTCACTCCTTCGGTCAGTCAAGTATGGGATACTACGTGAAAACCAGTGATATCAACGATTACTCTCAATACTTGTCTCGGTGTCTCTTGGACGGTGTAAAAGTGCTCATAACGGGATTGTCTTAACTCAGTGTCAAGGGATGGAGTTCAACGGTTCCATCCATCGAAACCCAACAGTGGAACCTCTCGGTCCGTATCGTCATTTCTGACGAATCCACGTATATGCTCACTCACCGAGTGTATGGGATAATATTATCAGTAGTGGGGAATTACCTTACTGAATAGGGTACAGACGAAGGGACAGTCGACAACATTTCTCCCACGGTGCCATAGGGGAGGGGGTCGAATAGTCTCTCGGATCATACATCGTTCACGAGTCGTTTGTAAAGTTCTTATTCACTCAATGTACACTAGTTATCTTATCATTGACAATAATTGGGAACATAGTAATCATAAAGTTGTAATCATCTTCGTAACAATGTCCTGAATGTCAAGGAAACATGAAATATAAACTGTACGGGACAGAACGTTCGATACCCTTGAAACCTCACATAGAATTAAATAAAGAAATAAATTAATTCACATAGAATTCAATGAAGGAAGAAGGAAATTCTGGTCGCGTAGACCAGCATCAACACCGTACGCCCCAGAAGCAACGTAGTACGTCCTAGAAAGTGACACCACGCACTTGAGAGATCAACACAATCCCCTTCGTGCGACTAACTTTGACGGGCGGGACCGGTCCGTGGTATCATTGGTAAACGTACTCAACAAAATGCCGTCCTCCAGGACCATTCCTTGTCCCTTGATTATTCGGAGGTGGTTAGTCTTCTCAAGTCCTTTCCAGTTTTCCTCTGTGGTGGACAGACTGGTGGAGGGTCTTAGGAAGAGAGACCGTAGGTAAAACCGACTTGTTCCGCACGTGACGGTCCTTCCTGAGGTTCAGTCTTACTAACCGATTTCTGTTGGACCTTTGATTAGTTTAGTGGTATTTTGGACTCTGACGTTCGGCACACTCTCTCGTCAAGAGGACCCAAAGGAATGGGATGACTAGAGGTGGACCCACGGAAAAGGGTTATTTTAGAGAACGAAACAGTCGTGTACACAGAGGAGCCTGTTAAGTAAAGGCTCACAATCTGTTCACGGATCAAAACCCGGGACCTTCCCCAGGGGGAAGGACGTCGTCAATGCCACGAACCCGAGTCATCATCGAGGTGTCTTACACCCTAGAACCAAGGGTCTGGTCCTTAACTTGGGCGTAGAGGACGTAACACTCAGCCTAAGAATTGGTGACCTAGTGGTCCCTCCAGGGGAGAATTAAAGAGTATGTCGTAGATATGTCTGTTTTACTTTGTTTGTAGATTCCAGTGCTAAACCCGTTAAACTTACGGATTTGTGTACATACTAATTTAAAATAACGTACAATCTAAACTCTAGAACGTGATATAGAATCTAAACCCTAAAATGTTATAGAATCCGTCCCTCGAGGTGACTGTACTTTCATTGAAACTTGTAGAGAAATTTTCCCACATGTTCACAAGGCACCATTGTCTCGAACGTCACCGTTAATATCGTAGAAGGTTAGGTCAAAGGGTAAAGTCTCGGATACACAGTAAACTATAAGTAGTTTGGTACAAAAACAACACAACAGAATGTACATCTTCTGAAGGTATAGACGGTGTGATTGAGGCCGCACACACACAGAAATTTGTCGTGAGGTGTCGACTCGGGAACCTCTTGGCCGGATAAAACTGTCGAGGGGAATCAGGTACATAGTGGTTCGAACAAGAGACGGTTATACAAAGTGTACTAAGGCCCCTGTACACATCGTGCGGACACGTTGAACGTTTGTGAGTATGTAATAATGTTATTATTAACCCAAAACTACGTTGACCTTGAGTCATGATGGTTCGACGGTCGTAAAGGAAAACCGATGGTCACGATCCGTTCTTTTAATATCAGATTGACAGAAGGACAAATAACTATTTGTTTCACCGGTCGGGTCGTTACCTCGGACTAATCGTCAAACGTGGGAAACACTTTCCTATTTGTCTTGGGATGACAAAAGACACAAACTGACGTTAAACGTAGAAATTTCTCCAACCCAACGGGACTCTACGTACAAGTTGAAGGGCCACGGACCTATCAGAAACTATACAATGTACAGTCGGAGGAACAAAAGGAGAGGAAGAAGAACTTTGTTATAAACGGTCTCGTAGAGACCAGGGTAGACCGGATGGTATTCGAAGGGCTATCAGTGGACAGACTTCCTCCTCCCCCACCCGTCCCCGTGCTCTTCTTTATACAGAGGCAAAGTGGCGGGAACTTAAAATGTAAGGGTCTTCCGGGAAATTACGGCTGAGATGACGTGAACACTTCTCTCCTACTATCCTCTCACTTGTCGGTTTCTGTTTTCCCTTAGACGAGTGGTGAGAAAGACCGGGTGTCCTAGTAAAGACCCAGGGGAGAGAAAGAGAATAGAAGTGAATAGGAGATCTTTTACGGGAGGTGGAAACATTTGACTTTGTGTCACAATCGGAAGATGAAACTCAGACCATGTCACAAGACTTTAAATAAGATTTGATTAATCCCAGACTTCGATTTACCATTCTCTGGTTCATCAACTGAGAGAGGGATATTAATAAAAGTTTACTTTCTTTACTTCAAGTAAAATTGAACTTAAACGTACTACCTTTTCCCTCGTAATTATGTACATTTGTACCCAATTAGACAAATTTATTTGAAAGGGGTATTAGGAGTGGTATACATTTGTTGTAAACAAGACGGAATCTCTATAACGTACTAACCTGGGTGCTCTGAGGACAATAGGGTGACTTGTCAAAGGAAAATATTGAAGTTTTCGTTACAATGTATAAATAACCTCCAACATCCCACAATTCACCTCAATATGTGTTTAACATGGAGCCGAGAAAGCAAGTACGGTCATCCCTAATTTAATCTAAAATATCGACAACATCTTCAGATAAACCATCGATTGTTCACCCTAAAAATTTAGGACCTTTTGTATTAGGATAATATTTTGTCCGTCGACTTAATTGTAATGGGTCCTTCCAAGAGAAGTACCTAATCGTAAAAAACTGTTATTGTTTCTTTTAGTAGTGTAAGATACCCCTATAATGTACGGAAAGAGCTTTCAGTCTTGCCGCTTAACTCCTTTCCCTTGTTCTATTTACTGGCTTGTACGATACTGAATCTGACAAAGAAAAAATTCTTCTCGTCACCTCCGACCCTCCATTTCGACTCGCACCGGAACAGACATTAAGACCGTGCGCGGGAGCTTAACCTTTACACCGGAACGACTAAAGGTACAGTCACGAGGTCGAAACCAGTATCTACCAATAGACGTAGTCATTAAAGGACGAGGACCAAAGGAATATACTAGTGATTTCCCGTGTTTCTCAGGTAATTAATGTCGTGTTTAACCACCACCTTCTTTATAAAACGATGAGACACTTTAGCGGTTGTGAAGAAGTCAATAGCAATCTGGGACTCTTAGACTCTTAAAATCTCGACCCTTCCTGGAACTGTAAATAAAATAAACTAAAAACATCAGGAGCAGGTTCAAAATGAAATTCGTGGTGTCCTTCTACCTAGAAAGAGAGTATGTGTGTGTGTGTTTGTATGTGAATTATCACATGCTCACTGAAAAAATAAAAATTTCTTCTTGGAAGGCATTCAGAATCGGTAACCAAAACCGAACGACCATTCCCAATAATAATCTCGACCGTCCAAAACGGTTAAAAGTAAACGTACCCATAGTAGAATCGTCTATTAGTGTACCCGTAGTTAGTCACCGTATAGTAACACACTCTATTAACGTACCCGTAGTTAGTACACACATAGACTTCGTCCAGTAGTGCACCCGTAACTAAGGTACATAGGCCTCTTTCCATTAACGTAATCTTCGTCCCCTCCCGCACAGAAGTGCCGTCTATTAGTGTGCCCATAGTTAGTGAAATCCATGACTCCATCCATTAGGACACGTATAGACGGAGTACATGATTACACCTATTAATACACCTATAGTCAGTACAGTTGTGCGACCAAAAGACCAGCTCCAAATGTACGTCTCGTTAGTACAGTATACAAGTGAATACAACCGTTCCTCCTGGGCACAGGGACCCGCGTGTGGTCCCGACCACCGAACCACCCCACTTCTTTGTCGTGGTAGGTGTTCCGAAGGGGTCATCTCGTGTCCTTTTAAGTACCAATCTCTCGGAAAATTCTGAGAACAAAATTCCGAAACAGAGGATGTCCTCACCTTTGTAAGGGACCCTTCTTACACTTGGTCACATCTCCTGTAAACACCAAATGGGAACTGGTAGATAAAAAGAAAGGAGTCTCCAGTCGAGAAGTAAAGATAAGGTTGAGTCTAATAGATCCACACTAGAGTCGGGGGTTCCTTAGATCCCAAGTTCTGATTCGTTAGTCACTGTATGGTGACCGGTGCGACTAACCGAGTCCCTTCCTGTGTAATCGGTCAGGTTAACTGCAATCGGTCAGGTTAAGTGTAAAAATCGCCCATCTGAGGTTCGCTTCAAGTTTATTTGTCATCTACCAATTACTCTTGCTCCCCCTTTCCGAACCGAGTAAGTGTCTGATTAGAAGAAAATCCATTCAGGAAAAGTGGTCACTACATATGTACAAGAGAGTGGACGACGTCCATCTATGAGTACTTTACTTACGCACACACTTACTTTCCGACTTGTTTGTGAACCAGGGACCGGCCCTCCACAGGGGTACTGAATTCGAGATCCCGACCGCGACAGGTCAGACAAGAGGTGAGGTCAGAAGTGTACGCGGGAGGGAAGACGAGTCGTAGGAGGGGCTCAGAGTATCCTCGTAGACAGGAGCCTCCGGAACGTCCTGGTGACTCTGAGTCACTGAAGGGGCCGAGGCAACGGCGGACACGACATACTTGAAAGGCAAGACATTTTACGTAGTGGGGACATTATGAACATGTCCCGAAGAGAAAACGAGATCTGACCTTCGGGGTCCTCCCGTCCTTAAGTCAGACCTAGGAATCGCTGGTCGACACAAGGGCGTACACGATGAAACAACCAGAGTCACCTCCACCCTCTCCATACCGACACCATCCGAGAGGAGACTGTGACTCGTAGTCCTTTACTTAAGCGCCTTGGGTAGGACTGAGTTCCCGATTCGGTCTGATCCGGTCCCTTCCGATTAATTCAGGAGACCGGTCACTGGGCACGAGTAACAGTCACACCATACACCTTACCAAACGGCTTCCAAAGATCATTTCAAAACGAAGGAGAATCTTCTCTTAGTCCCCTGAAGGGACCACCAGGTCACCGCTTCTGAGGTGCGAGGGTCGCGTCGTCCGCACCCAAGCTAGAGACCAATCCCTTGATCTAGAGTGTGCGCCGTTGTTTCTACCTTCTAGGATGTACGACGTTGATTCCGGGTCGTGTCGGTTTATTTATTTATTTATACGTAAAAATTTCTCTCTCTAGTCAGAAAGGAAGATTATTGTTGTTTCCCCACACAGTGTTGTCAATGATGACTCCTGGCAGACGGAATCCCGTTTCTGTTGCAACACCCACCGTTTCCCCCATGTCTTCTTTGACCGTAGGAACTGTAACGACTCGACAACCGAAGTGGTCGGGTCTTCGACGGGGTACCCTGAAGGGACCACCAGACCACTACTTCTTAGGTGGAGCGTTATGTCCCCTGTACCCAAACAGACCAGTTCCTTGGTTCTAGGGTGTACGGTACCTCTTTCATTCTTTAGGGATCTTACAGAAAGGAAGAATTCCGACCTTATTATAGGGTAACATATATATACGATGTAAGACAAATAGGTGAGTAGACAGTAACCCGTACCCAATAAGGTAGAAAACAGATAACACTTATTACGACGACAAGTTCAGGGACGAAAGTGAAGAAAAGCTATGTATGGGTCTTCACCTTTAGGACCTAGTATACCATTGAGATACAAATTAAAAACCCTCTTGGTGGTCTGACAATTTATGATTTATGAAAAAATTTTTTTCGTTTTTTGTTTTTGGTTTTTTGTTTTGGTATACAATTGGTTTTCTTTTCTTCAAATAAAACTACTCTCTTAGTCTTTCATAATTTGCTGGTCTAGAATAACTCGAGACCTTCAGTGTCTATTTTCGTTATTCTTTCGCTTTCTTCGTGAGTGTGACTCTTTCTCTCACGTCTCCATGGTACTCGGGTCTCAACTACGACGTCAAAGTCCTACGACCTCGACATTCCTTCCTTTCCACTCCAGTTCTCCCGTCCCGCCCTCTGGACACCTCACGGACGTCCCCGACAAGGATCCTCGAAAACGTAGGTAATTGAATAAATCAGTAGTTTTGTTGGGTCGTCCACGGGAATAAAAATACCTGTTCAGTACAGTCGATGAAGTTTAAAAATTGAAAATAACGAAAATTGTTGGTATTTCTTATAAAAATTTTCCCTTCTTTAGTAAAACTTAGATGGCCAGAGTGCGTTTTAAGTGAGATTATGAAGGGACAAGAAAAAGTCCGAAACGATATTAAGGACATACTAACTTATCAATATTAAAATATAAGACGAAAAAATAACGATATCTTTAGAAACACAAATAATAAAATTATCTACATATATACGTAGTTCACCAAAGTCAAGTCAATTGGTAAGGGGATGACGACTTTTACATGTACCAGAGGTCAAGCAGTGACGTCAAAATATTATCAATAATATCTTAGAACAACACATTAATAATATATCGAATTGTAGAACATTAAAATCGTCATTTCACGAAGTAGATACATTTAAAAAGGAAAATCTGAAAAAAAAATCTGCATAAAGAACACCCTACAATCAAGGGGCGGGTCCCTGACTTGAACCCGATGTCGACACTTTCGTGGCTCTGGATTTGGTACCCTAGCGATCCCTCAAAGGACGTAAAACGAAGAAATGCGGGAGACGGGTCAATAGAGGACACACTGAAATCGTCAAGACGTCATTTTACTTGCGGAATCTATGGCCTTCGTTTTTATCTAAGTCAAGAAGAGCTAATGAAGAATTAGAACCCGTTCAATATAAATTAAAGTAATTCGGAGTGTGAAGAGTAAAAGTTTTTGTCTTTGTGATTATCATGGATGGAGGAACCTAATAACACTTCTAATTTATTCTAGTACATATACTTAGTGGAATCATGTCACGGACCACGTATCTTATACGAGTTAATTAAAATTGGGAGAAGCAAGTATGATGAAGTCCAATAGGGGGATGGACTAAAGGAAGAGAGGAAGGCATAGTAGAACATAAAGGGAAAAAAGGGACAACGGAGGGTGAGAACTCACCGACTCGACGACCCTCTGTCAATTCCCACCCGCCCAACATGTATCTGTACTGGACTAGACTGATTTGTAACAACAGTGAGGCCAACAGACACAGAGGTAAGACTCCCTACCTACCAGTTGTCTCCCTGACGTCTTAACCTTCCTACATGTCTGTGGGACAGAGTCCACGGGACACGAAGAGTACTCACGAAGGATGCTCTCGACCGTAAGCGGACCCTAACAACTCCACTTTCCCTTCCACTTTCCGCGAGTCAACACAGGGTGAGAGACGTTAGGGTACCTGAGATGTCAGGTACCTTAAGAGGTCCGGTCTCATGACCTCGTCCATCGGAAAGGGAAGAGGTCCCCTAGAAGGGTTGGGTCTCTAGCTTGGGTCCAGAGGGCGTAACGTCCGCCTAAGAAGTGGTCGACTCGGTGTTCCCTTCGGGTTCTTATGACCTCACCCATCGGATAGGGAAGAGGTCTCCTAAAAGGACTGGGTCCTTAGGTAGACGCAGAGGACGTAACGTCCTCCTAAGAAATGGTTGACTCGATAGTCCCTTCGGGGATAACCGTTCCTACAAGTGCCCTTTTTCATCGGAGGATTGGAGGTCGACCAAGTCCGAGGCGACGGTGTCAACGTTTGGTGTCGACCGACAAAGAGGAGTCTCGTTATTCCTCGTCTTACAGGTCAGGTGCACAGAAATCATGGATCAGGAGCTCTCCGTGAAATATACATTCGAAAGAATGACTCTACACTTTCTTCAAGCTGTCGAACAGCGGTCTGGCGACTCACTGAGGTTCCGGATGTGAGAGGTGACGTATCGAGTAGACGTACAATCAGTAAAAAGTACATAAATTATAAACTTCTATATCATGTCACATATAAAAATATCATCTTTCTTTAAGGAAGAGTACACATGAATAAAGAGTAAGACAGACGGAGGAAACAAAAAATAAAAATTAAAAGGTACAAAAACGGAACTCAGGTCGGGGTAACCAAAATACTTCCGAGACTAAGAGTCACCGACGTCCCAAGAGGAGACTAAATCCGCGAAGGGGAGACCCGAGGGTTCTTAGTCCAAGTTCGGGACTGTACCCATACTGATTCGGTGTCTCCAGACTAATCTACATTTTAGGTCAACCCACCGTAATTTCACAGAGATTCTTAGTCTTGGGTCGTGTGGGTACAAGTACCGTCGTACCAAGTGTTATCGGTTTGACATCGATACTGGGTTCACAGGTACTGTCTACTTATCTATTTGTTTTACACCATATAGGTATGTTACCTTATCCTAAGCTGGAAATTTTTCCCTTCCTAGAGACTGTGTACGAGTTACACATACTTAAGACTTCAATCCATATAAAATGGTGTTATTCTATGAAACAGTTTCTTTTTTTTTTAACCCTGCGTTGGTTCTTATACTCCTTGTACTTTTCACCAAGTAACATTTTTCAATCGTCGTTGAACGCACTCTTCGGATGTCGAGTTTACTCTCCTTTCTTAACTCAATCTAATATTAAATCTGAGTTCTTTTGGTTGAGACAACCTTCCCATCTTTGAACTGTAAGGGGTAACAGCATCGTTGTGATTCTCCCCAGCCCTAGAAGAATCGTTCCTCAGTGGACCCGTAGACACACGACTCTCCAGTAGAAACCGGACACCCCTTACAGTCAGGGATGTCTATCATGGTCATTAAATTCTCAACGTTCGTGATGACTTCATAAACCTTTCCAAAACGACAAATCAAGTCAAGTCAGTGAGTCAGTACAGGCTGAGAAACGATAGGGTACCTGACGTCGTACGGTCCGGAGGGACAGGTAGTGGTCTCAAATGAGTTTGAGTATAGGTAACTCAGTCACTACGGTAGGTGAGAGTAGGAGACAGTAGGGGAAGAGGAGGACGGAAGTTAGAAAGGGTCGTAGTCCCAGAAAAGTTTACTCAGTCGAGAAGGTAGTCCACCGGTTTCATAACCTCAGAACCGAAGTTGTAATCAGGAAGGTTACTTATAAGCCTTGACTGAAGGAAATCCTACCTGACCAACCTAGAGGAACGTCAGGTTCCCTGAGAGTTCTCAGAAGAGGTTGTGGTGTCAAGTTTTCGTAGTTAAGAAGCCACGAGTCGAAAGAAATATCAGGTTGAGAGTGTAGAGAGTCGAACAATCCCGTTCGTAAACTTAGTGAATTTTTCTTTTACATAATTTAAGTACTTATGCCAAAAATTTCAAAGTCCCTTAAATTATTTCGACAATTACCATGGTCAACTCTAAACTTGAATAAATTTGGATAAGTTGGACTCAATTAGGTAAGAGAAATATTTATCTTATTATTCGAACATTTGACTTGTGGTGACGGATTTCTTCTATCTACGAAATGCGACCATTAAAATTTTTGGTTTCATTGGATGTACCAGAAAAGACACGTGTTTCCGATGGGAATCTGTAAATTTTTTAAATATGACTGACGGAGTCAAGATCCTGAAAGATGAGGTGTCGTGTGAACGACTGAATAGACACCCAAAGAAGGTGATCATGTGTTTAAGGAACTCCGGTGTTGGTGTAAACACAGGATTCGTTGATCATACCGCGGTCCGTGTGTTTTACACGGGTTGTCCACCAACTTCCTCCACCGAATCCCCCTTTTCTGTACGAACTTAAATAGGCTCACGATACGAACGATTAAAACATGTGTATTTTGGACGTCATCTATGGACGGGTCTATCCACGTCATTGAAGACAAAACTATAGATACACCTGCAAACGATCTACTTAGGCAGGTGAACGAAATTAGCTAATGATATTTATGTAATATTGTTTATGTTGACCTGTTTCTTTAATACTCCTGGTAATAATAGAAAAAGACAACAACAAGCAAGTGATTCAACACAGGCTGAGAGACGCTGGGGTACGTAATGTCGTGTGGTCCGAAGGGACAGGAAGAGATAGAGGACCTCAAACGAGTCTGAGTGCAGGTAACTCAGTCACTACGGTAGGTTGGTACAGTAGGAGCCAACGAGAGAAGAGAAGTACGGGAGGTAGAAAGAGTCGTAGACCCAGAGACGGTTACTGAGTCGAGAAGAGTAGTCGACCTAATAATAAAAATAAAAGGGGGTCAGTACAGATGTACTACTCAAGGACTAGACATAAACGGGTTATGGGAGGACTCTCTTTTTACAACGAAGACACTCTGAGGGAAGAAACCCACCGGTCACGGTGCGTCTTCTGACAGGAGACGGCACGACTCGAGCGCTAGTGTAGAGACCTCGGTCTCCGTGAGACATACCCGTTTTCGTAGGTCCTAAGTCCCGAAGGGACCACCGAGTCACCACTTCTTGGACGGACGGTCGCGCTCTTTGTCACCAACTAAAGGACCCATCCCTTCTATGGGACCTCTTCCTTTACCGTTGGGTGAGGTCAGAAGACTGGACCCTTTCAGGTACCTGTCTCTTCGGACCGTCCGATGTCAGGTACCCCAACGTTTCTTAGTCTGTCCTGAATCACTGATTTGTTGTTGTTGGTAGTTCCTAAGTTCGAGCCCTTGTTCATCTTTCTCCCGAGGGTTTCGTAGAACTCTTCCGACCCCCGTCTTTACAGGAGAGAGGTTCCGCCCTCGGTACAGAAGTGCGTACCAAAGGAGAAAACCGTGGAAAGGGGAGTACCGCCCCGTCTAGACCCTCACTTCTTTCCCCGCCCGGGAACCGACAGTCCGACAATCACTACTCGACAAAAGTCGTTAATACGGGAAGGTCGGTCCCACATTGCCGACCGTGGAGACCATTACTCTACTAAAGGTCCCGAAGAACAAATTCCGAGACGACCGAAGGAGACCCGGAAGCGAACGGCGAGAGGAACCGTCGAAGCCTCAAATGACTGTAATAATGGTTACACTGTACACGGAGAACCGGCTGTGTTTTTGAGTCCCTTCCGTACGGTCAGACGGTACTCTCCCCGGGGAACCTCCCTTTGCACTTCGACCCACGTCGGTGGTGTCGTCTGAACAGGGGTCCCTCATTCTCTGTGTCCGAGTAGTACGACGGAGAGTTCTTATTGGGTAGGGACTGAAACAGCCGTTCACCTTTAAGGGTAACGGGTGAACTCATTGTTCCCCCGAAAAAAGAATCTATCCGGATCGCAACAACCATTTCAACAGTATGGTCGATCTTTTTACTAAGTGAGTCATTGAGTAGTCCATTAAGTAAAAAAACTTAACTCTAAGAAAAAAAATTTTAATAACTAAATATATAAAAAACCGAGACGACCTAGAAACAACAAGGGTACCCCAAAGAGATCTACACCGATGAGAGATCAATGCCATGTGGTCGAGTAACGTCACCGAAGAGAACAAAGTCCCGTGTCCAAGACCTCACTCACCCGAAGTCATTAACGTCGTGTGTCCGAGTTATCGACACCGCACACCCAAATCAACGAGGTGTCGTACATATTAGAAGACCCTGGTCTCTAGTTTGTGTACAGGGGAGACAAAGGACCACCTAAGATTTGGTGACCTGGTGATCCCTTAAAGAGTAGTTCATCAACAACTCTTAGGTGACAAACCGTTCCCTTCTGACTACGACCTCCACTTGTTTCTTTTACGCCAGGGAGGACGGCACCTCGAGTACCCGACCTCTCTCTGCGAGTGTAGTCAGGTCACCAGTGGTACCAACTGCACATCGACACTATTTACTACCCTTCTGTTTCACGTGCATGATACCCGTATATGTTGTCCTGGTGTCCGACCTCTCTTCCTCAGGAATGCCTTTACTGTAATCCGAGGTTGTCGCTCTTGCTCTGACTCTCTCCCTATGCCCCGCCTCACGTCATCTCTCGGAACCCCCGGTCTCCTCTCCGTAGACGTTTCCGGGTCCCCCTCGTCCTTCGGACCCTCTTCCAGTACTCCGACCTCACGGGTCTCGGGTCCCCAGTACGTCCTACTCCGAGCTCCCCATCGTCCTACCCCACTACGTCTGGACCCATCCTTGGCAGTCTAGATGGGTTCATAAGATTCCTGTCTCCTTCCGGTGACTCCCGAAATTCGTCGTCTCTACTCTCCGAATATTTTTATAATAAGGCCTACGACACCTTACCTAGCCTCACCTACCACTCCGGTAGGCACACGGTAGTGTCACCAGTCACCCTTCTTTCCTCCACTACTCCCTGCGTCCCCTGTATCCTCTGGACCAGGGGATGGGAGGGAAGGAGAGGGGGAGTGAAGGAAGGAAGGAAGGGAGGGAGGAAGGGGAGGTTTGAATAGATGAAAGAGACGAGGTTTTCTGTCTTTACCTGAGAAAAAGAATCTTCTAGAAATGTCAAAAGTTCATTTTAAAGGAGGAGGATAGAAATACCTCTTGAAGGAGTTTCTTTGTCCATGGATGTCAAGAGACGGTCTCCTTTCTAAAATCCTTTCGGTACAAGTCAAGACTTCCTCACTTCCCGAAGGAGTATTTACGTCATCTGGGAGGACGAGGTGGGGTTCTCGGGGGACGGATCCGGGTAATCTTGGGGGTTTCACTAGACTAAAGGTAGTTAGGGTTTCGGTCGATTCGTTCCAGTGCAAATGTCCTGAGGGAGGGTCGCTGGTAGGTCTTTTGTTATTTTGTCTACGTCCGGGACGACACTATGTCTTCGGGCGAAACCTTTGGTCCCCCAGTTCACGGGTAATGGGTCCATTCGCCCGAGAGGTACCCTCTCGTCTTCACGTGCAGGTGTACGGTTCTCCTCTCCACGACCCTTGGTGGCCCCGGCGGACCCTTTCCCCCGGAGTAGGTCCGTCACGATTAGTTTGGCCTGTTACGGTGCCTCGACCGCACCGACTCGGTCCTCGCTCCGTTCCTGCCCGACCCCCTCTTCCCGGAGGGAAGGAGGTTTTAGTTACAGGGACAATTGAACCCGTCTTCTTTTAGACTGTCGAGACCTTTGGACGGGTAGACTACTCTTCCTCCTTCGACTCTTCGCCAACCTCGGGCTCTTTCGGGGCCCTACGTCCGCGCTAGTCAACGGGCAACCCCTGGGCCACCGTTCAGCCGAGACGACACGAAAATGGCTTCGGGTTCTCCTGTCCACGACGACGACGGGTAGGGGTATGCCGGAGGGGTCGACCAGCATTGCACGGACGGGGAGGCCACTAGGGTCGACCTAGACAAAATATTTTCTAGGTTCTTTGGTTGCCCCGGCAGCCGAAGACTTGGGTTCGAGGGACTCCAGACCGGTCACATCCCGATAAGGTAAAAGACAATTATAGACCCTAAATTGGCTCTCCGTTGACCGTATTGACTTTGGATTTCTCTTTGGATTCAGATCGGTACCTTTAAGATCACTGTTCGATGGGACACCACCTATCTCACTACGAAAAGCTGACCAGGGACTATGAATAAATTCCGGTGAACACTGCACTTATTATCCTTAGGTGTTGGGATAATAAGTACAAAATTATACTTATTATAATTAATACATCGATTACGGTGTTGGATATACTAAATATAAAGTTTTAGGTTTCTCGAGGCTTTCGGTTTTTTAAAATAATACTCAAAAGTCGACTAAAGTGAACCCTCGTTTTGGATGGGATTTGACTGTACCCCGTTAACCAGCTGAGGTAGGTGACACACACTGATCAGGATGTAAAACGAGGTCCAAAGACCCACCCCACTGTATTCTATTTGACGGACGCATTGGAAAACGGAAAGGGTTTTCTAAGAAGTAAGATTTTATGGAAACAGAGGGTCGGAAAGATTGGACACTACCATTTGAACGTAACAATACCCAAACTCCGGAACACCAGATCACCTGTTAATCCTTTGGGCTCCCGTCTGATTTATCTCGGGAAACGCGATATTTATAAATTATCGGTATCTCTACAAACCCCAACTACCTTGACGCCTTTATAGGAGAAGGTATCAGACTTAGGTTTAAAGTTACCTCTGACGTACGCCACTTTTTTCGTACCCAAACCCTCAGTCTTCCACGGACCCGGTAATAATTACTGGGTACACCGGAACCCGTTCTGAAAAGAGGAGGGACCTAAAGTAGGTATTTCACTTTCTGCACCTGTTCTACCAGGGATTCCTGTGAAACCCAAAAATATAAGGTATTAAGACACTCGATGGATGTCCTCCCTACTCCCCGACCCATCGTTCTTCGAGTCTATTCCGGAACTTCACCCCTTTCGTTCCTGTGTCCACGGACAAGACCAGGTAAGGATCCCTACCTTTATTGTGTCGGTCAGTCGACCCCAACCCGTTTAACACGGTGGTACATGTCTTGGCGAGTATGTAGGAACCACGACCCACTAGCTATGGGGGTCCTAGACCCTACCGTTGCCCGGACGGTTCCTCACTCCGACTCCTCCTAGGGACAGCACGGCCCCGACACCGTGACGTAAGACGACTTTAGTTAAACCGAGGCAAAGTACACATGGATCGTCTAAATGGTCTAACACTTTTACTTACAAAAGATACGCGCACCGACTAAAAACGTACGTAGACAAGTGAGTAGATTTGGAATCAATGTACGACGATCCTCTTGCTTTCCGATATTAAAGAAGAGAAACTTCGTTCTCACCATTTCCGTGGTGCTAAAGACGAAATGTCTGGACGTAGTTTTACCACGTGGCGAAAGGAAGAATAACAGGGTCCCCTTCTTTTTTTACTTCACTATACCGCCATAAAAGATGACGTAAACGGTTGCTAGGACTGACTGAAAGTACTTCTCAGGTCACGGACTCTCGTACCGAAAGTCTTACATTTATAGGTCACCTTACGTTTGTACTCATAAATGGACATAGTAAAAGTGTACTGCAATTATTCGGGAACAACCGAACAGTACAAAGGTAAAATCTACCGTCACGAAGGAAGTCTCCAGTCACAGTGCGAGGTTCTGTTACTATGATCATGAATAAGTCACGAACGGTAAAGACCCTACGAAAATAGTGAGAATTAATCATTTGGTGTTTATTAGAGACGAGGTATCGAATCACGACATCAGGAGTCACAAGTGCTCCTCTTATACGAGGTCACTGATTATTTATCCTACCTAAAATCTCAGTCAGTTTGAGTCTAACCTGAGACTAAATGACTCATAGACGGAGAGCCGTGCGGAGGTTCAGGAAGAGACATTTTACCCCTAAACAACAGCGACAGGTCAGCGAGTCAGCACAGACTGAGAAACGTTGTGGTTCCTGACATCGGGCGGTCCCAGGAGACAGGTACCTTAAAGGGTCTGTTCTTATGCCCTTACTCAACGGTAAAGGAGGTAAGTCCTCTGGAAGGGTTGGGTCCCTAGATTGGACGCAGAGGACGAAACCGTCCCCCTCAAGAAATGACGACTCGGTGGTCCCTTCGGGACCCGAATAGTGTCTCATCATCCAAACTTCTAATTTAGTCTTGTGCGTACAGTCCTGAAGGGTCTGTCAGGCCACCAATTCTGAAGTACGACGGTCATGTCCCCTACGTCCAAACTGAGGACCAGTCCCTCGATTCTAGGGTGTACGTCTCACCATACCGTTTTTTTTTTTTTTTTTCATGTACAACTGTCTTATTGGATGACGGACCGGATGTTATTCACGAGTCCTCTAGAATTGGATTTTGATCTACTACCGGTGAAACGGCAGGGGACCAGGAGGTGGGGACTCTTAGTGTAGTGTCGTGTTTTAAAGGATAGTGTCTTTTGATGTATCCGGTAACAATACCTGGTTTTAGTGGGGTGGAATGGATGAGGGAGGAACGAAGGAGAGGTAAGAATGAAATAAAACGTCTCTTTAACCCAAAAGAGAGAGTAAGGATCAAGTAGGGACGGAACGGGACTCCCAAGAAAGGTGATCGTTTACCGGATTGGTCAAAACAAAAAAAAAAAACGAACAAAAATTTGTTTGTCTTTATCAAGAAAGATGGGAATCGGAAAGATATGGTTGAAATAGTTTCCGTTATTAAATTTTTTAAAATTTTCTGGTAAAAGAGAAACTTCTTAAGACTGTGATCGAGAATTCAATGGGAAAGGAGGAGGCGTCGTAAATCTATAATACCCAATGCCCGTTTAGGACCAAGTTCCCGACCGTTTGGGTAACTTTTTCATTCCTTAAATGGGTCCAGAATCTCAGACTTTGTCTCTTAAGTCTCGTATCCTTAATTCGGAGGATCTACAAGGAAATAGGGTTTCCGTTCCAAAGAAAGTTTGTGACTTTACTTTTTAACCCTCTCCCTGAACCGGGTCACCGATACTGAGGTGTGAAGGTCACGTCCCCCGGACCCAAGTTATGAACCAGCCCCTTGATCTATGGTGTACGGAGGTGGTTCTCAAGTGTACGACGTTGATTTCTAGAGTGGATGGAGTTGATTCTGGACCACTTTGACTTCAACGAGTCAGCACAGGCTGAGAAACGTTGGGGTACCTGAATCGGATGGTCCGAGGAGACAGGTACTCTAAAAGGTCCGTCCTCATGACCTCACCCGACGGTGAAGGAAGAGGTCCCCTAGAAGCACTGGGTCCCTAGCTTGGGCCTAGAGGACGTAAAGTCCGTCGGCGAAATGGGAGACTCGGTGGTCCCGAGGATTTGTCTGGACCACGTCGGTCTATTTATTTATAAAAAATTTTTTACCCCTCTCTCGGTTCCACCCGGAGGACTTCGTGTTCGAAGAGATCACCGGGGTCCCACCGTACGGACCGGGGCCAGCAGGGTGAGACGGTGAACTCCACTGCAAAGTCGGGGTTAACGAGTGGTCCTGGCCATCCTAGTGGGACACCTTGTTGACACTCCTCGCGGTAAGGGTCCTTATTTCCAATCTGCAGTGTCAAGGTTTTCTCCGGACTTTGGGATGTTCGAAGTTCCGTGTTGAAAACACACACCTACCCATACAAATCCCCACATACACATACACATACACACACATCTACCACAAATACACCTACGACATATATCTACACAAACACACCTACGACACACACCTACCCACACATGTCAACACACACACACACACACAACATAGAGATCCTCATATTACACAAACGCACACCTACCGCACATACCTACCCACACATCTACATACCCCTTCTCGTACATCCCCAACACCCACTACTCCCTTACACACTTACTCTCTTACCCACTTGGAATTTTACAAGTCTCGTTCCTGAAGGGACCCCAGGTCACCAATTCTGAGACGCTAAGGTTACGTCCGCCATACCTAAACTAGGGACCAACCCCTCGATTCTAGGACGTACGGTGTGTTAACACCGGGTTTTCTTTTTTTATCAAGTCTCCTTCAGATGTTCGTCTCGTCGGCCCGTCGTAAACGACATCCAAGCTAATAGGCAACAATGAATTTAGTAAAGATTTGACATCAGTTTGTCGTATTGTATTACTAATGCAAGTAGTACTAATCGAGTCATAAATGGTTCACGAAGTCACAAGTTTCGTAACGTGACCACTCGGAACCGTCCCCTGTCTCCCTATATTTTATCGGCAAAATAAAAAGAGTGACAGGTCAAATTCGAGACCGAACAAACTGTGTTTGTCGTGAGTGGTTCGAGGTGGTTCAAGGTTATTCTAAACCGTTGAACAGGACCAAACTTGACTAAAGAGTGGTTTACTTTTGTAAATTACACTCTTTGCGGTTTAAACCCTGAAGAGCCCACCAGGTCATCGCTTCCGAAGGGAGAGAGGTACGTCCCCGGGACCAAAACTAGGGACTAGTCTCGTGACGTAGGGTGTACGGTGTTGATTCTGATCCACGTCGGTTTATTTATTTATTTAAAAATTTACGGTTTAAACCCTGTCTTTAGACAAAAAGTCCTACATCGGGGTTTATTATAAAATTACATGACAATTTCTACAAAAACGAATTTTTATCGAGGGTCACTGACACAGGAATACAAATAGCCAGTGTCGGTGTCACCTTATCTGGACTTTTCGACTCGTTCCGGCTCATTTTCTTCCGCCGTTTCTTCTATTTATACGGTCGAGAAAAGATCACGGGAGACCGACCCTAAAACACCCTTCACCGCCCCCCAGAATTATATACGTTGTCCATCCTAACCTAAAAGAAGGAAGGGTAGCTGTTACCCTAGTATGAATACGTTTCTACACTCACTGTCACCTTTACATTCCCGGTGCATTAATGCATCCATAAACGAGTAAGAAAGAGTCGGTCCAGTCGAGGATTGGTCTAAGAGAACGAGTTCCTGGACTCAAGTAGGGACCATAAAGGAAGGGTCCCTACTAAAAGTGACTCTTATATCACACAAAGGGTTTTTCTTAATCTTAGATATAACCAACATGAATTTACACCTTGTCGACAGAAGACGAACCCGACGGGACTATCGAGTCAACCATTTGTTAGACGAACGTTACGTCCTCTGGGGCAAATCTAAGCACCTAACCCTTCTAGACGACCTCTTCCCAATCGGATGGGTGAGGTCATAAGAACCCGAAGGGAACACTGAGTCGACCATTTCGTAGGTGGACGTTACACCTTCTGGACCCAAACTAGGGACCCAACCCTTCTAGGGGACCTCTTCCCTTTCCGATGGGCGAGGTCACAAAACCGGACCTCTTAAGGCATCTCTTCAGGTACCCCAACGTCTCTCAACCTGTACTGACTCGTTGAACGTGACAGAAGACGAATCCAAAGTTGTGTATTCAGAAAGGGAAAGTGTGTGTGTGTGTCTTATACTCACTCTCTATTTTTGCATTCACGACTCGATTCTATCCTTCTGGAGCCAAGGTCAAGAACGGGAGGGAGAACAATCTACACCTTTAAACACACCATCTGTAGTCGGTCAATCAGTGGTTTTGGGAGAAGATGAAGGAAGACGATGCATCTACTGTAAAGGGAGGGAGGAACCGTCACAGTGTAACGGTACACTAATAGAAACCTGGGTGTCTTACACCTACCTTCACTACGTATGAAGGTCGACACATACGTACGAGTTAGTGAGTCAACGCAGACTGAGACGTCGGAGTACCTGACAGTGGTCGGTCCGAGGAGACAGGTACCTTAAGGGATCCGTTCTTATGACCTCACCCAACGGTAAAGGATGAGGTCCCCTAGAAGGGCTGCGTTCTCAGCTTGGACTCAGAGGACGTAATGACCGCCTAAGAAACGGTGACACGGTGGAGGTTTCGGGGTTTTGGAGAGTGGGTGTTTTCGAAAAGAGATAGAAGGTACATTGTCGGTCTACTCTCTGAAACCAGTAACACCTAATTCTACTCTTGGTGACTGTGTGACCCAGGGTCGTCTGTGTCGTGGGGCTGAGGTGGGGTAGTGTCTAATCAAAACTGTTCTTATTCTTTCCTTGATGATCACACATTCGGGGGTACTAACACCCACAGACAATGTCGTCGAGTATGACGACACCAATTTTGCACTCCAGACGGGAGAAGTTAGAGATATCGACATTCCATCCTAAATGAAAACACTTTTCGAGGTGAATTAGGCGAACTCCAGTTTTACACTACACACATTTTTATAAAAAGAATAAGGTACAAGAGAAGGACGAGAAGGAGTACGTAAAAATGAATCAACGTCATTATCAAAGTGATATTAAAATATAAATCGAGAAAAAGTGAATCGTGTGGTGTTCGTAAAAAAGGCGTAGCGACGTCAGAAGCATTAATATTTACAATTACTGACAAATTATAAGGTAGTTCGACTACATGGTATTAACAGATTTTGTTCACACTCTACGACGACAATATGGGACGAAACTTTGTTAGGTCGAATAGTTTTGTCAATTCAGTCCCCCCACTGATGATTTCAATTTCTGTAAAAATGAGTAGTTTTCTTAAGAGACGTTCCCTGAAAATTTATGACTCAAGGGGAACACAAAGAAATCATATTAAATTTAATGTTTGTACATTATATGGGAGTCGGTGGATGATACGTTTCATTCTATGGACATAAAATAATATGTTTACAACTATGCACGTAAGAACCGACGACCAACGTCTCTTAGGGTCCAAGGGATTTCGTTTAGACTAGGCCCATTACAAAGGACTCACAACCTGGAGGAAGTGAAAGTCACCAGACTGGTCCGTGATTCTAGTACCCGACCCCCAACACAAGTACCCGAATAGAAACATAGGTAACAAAAACGTACAAATTTTTTAGCACAGAATTGACGTTTTTGTTGTTATGTTGTCGTTTGTTGTCACGTTGTCGTTATTATCTTATTATCTTTTCCTTTTGTAGTGAGTCTTTAAGTAGTTTCATTGTTACCTACATGATGAAGTTCTGGGAAACAAATGGTACGGGCATTCAAGTCAAGTCAAGTCAGCGAGTCAGCAAAGGCTGAGAAACGCTGGGGTACTTAGTGTCGTGTGGTCCGGAGGGACAGGTAGTGGTTGAGGGACTCAAGTGAGTCTGAGTACAGGTAGCTCAGTCACTATGGTAGGTCGGTAGAGTAGGAGACAGCAGGGGAAGAGGAGGACGGGGATTAGGGAGGGTCGTAGTCTCAGAAAAGGTAACTCAGTTGAGAAGGGCACTCCACCGGTTTCATGACCTCAAAGTCGAAATCGTAGTAAGGGAGGGTTTCTTTAGGGTCCCGATTAGAGGAAGTCTTACCGGCACGGGCATACGCGTGTATTATATACGGATCGGTAAAAGTGGATTCAAGTCAAAACAAAGGATGAAGGTAGCTTATTGGGAACTGTAGTAGTGTAACAAAGTATCAGAGTTATAATCATATTTTGAGGACGTGACAGATTTGAGAGTGGTAACCTCGTCAGTGACAGAACGTTCAGTGTTGAACGTCTTTG
The DNA here is from genome assembly GCA_006410555.1 of Capra ibex. NCBI lineage: Eukaryota > Metazoa > Chordata > Mammalia > Artiodactyla > Bovidae > Capra > Capra ibex. Next base: position 4,720,983 of record SJYO01048061.1, on the reverse strand, counting down.
AAAATTGGGTCGTAAATGGTAGACCTAGTTTTAAGGTTGCACCCAAACACACATGACCGTTTCTTTCAAACCTAAAGCTTACTTAAGTCCAGTCTTACACAAGTCGAAGTACGGACGACACTAGTGTGACGTACAGTAAATTTGTACATACAATAGTGATTGTAGTTAAGGTAGAGTACAATAACAGATGGTTCTCTCCAAGTAATCGTATATCAATGTAACAATACATGTGATGGTATGTACAAATTATACCACATCTTCCTTTTGTATTCAACATAGACGATAATTTATCAGAGTACATGACATTTTTTATGTGGGTACTCATGAGTAAGTAACAATTTATTAATATTAGTTACAAAATTTAGGAAATGTAACACATCTGACCACCTACCAATACACTCGTCAATTTCACAGTTTTTACAAAAGATTTCCAAAAGTCCACCCGACTTTTGTATTATGAAAACTAAGATAAGTATTACTACCTTATATCCGAGTACGGGAGGGTTTTGAACGAGAGACCGGTAAAAGTCCCCTACCTAATCTAAAACCTACAACTTCATATAGAGACAGGCAATAGAGAATGATCCGAGACTCGTGGAATTTCTATCCGCGATATTGCATAAGTAGAAACCTAAGGGTCGTAGATTGGGATATAGACCGTAAATTAACCAAATTAAGTGTAATAAGACACTTATTTACTTACTTGTCTATGGTATTTATAATTGATATCAGGTGTCAATTAAAGTGGATACCTTAAACGAAATAAAAGATGGATAGAGAAAGGATTAAGTTAGGGTATAAGAGGTTCTCTCAGAGGTCAGAACTCGACCAACGAGTGATCTAACAATAGACCCTTAAAGGGAAGGATAGACCCTTCAAGAAACCGAATTAAAGACTTAACTTATAAGACAAATGACCTAGGTAGGTCAATCCCAATCCCAATCCCGTTAGGACAAAATAACGGGATTTTTTAGGGAAGACGAGATAAGGTGGACAAGGGTCCCTTAGGACCCTCAGTGACTATACAAAGGACAGAGGTCTTAAGACGGAAGAGGTCTTACTATATATCAACCTTACTCTGACCGAAGAAAGTGAATTGTTATACGTAAATGCAAAGGAAGTACAGAAAAACACCAAATTACCGAAAAGACAAATAACGACTTATCATAAGATGAGACACTCACATACTGTCAAATAGGGAAGTGGATACCTTAAACGAAGTAAAAGAGGTAAAGAGAGTGGATCAACTTAGGTTCTGAGAGGTTGTCTCAGTGGTAGATGACGAGGTCAGAACTCGACCACCGAGTGATCTAACAATAAACCCTGGAGGGGAGGGAAGGACCCTTCAAGAATCTAAATTAACAACTCAACTTATAAGACAAATGACCTAGAATACAGAAAAAGAAAGAACCAAATAAGAGAATAAAATTACCATATAGGAAATAATTGATGGAGTCTATCCTATGTACTCTCTCTTAGAAAATTTTCGTAAACTGTACAGACGTTCAGAAAGAAGATAGGAGTGTTTAGTCTGAAAAGATCTGAATTTAGGGTTCTCCTTTTGTTCAACTGAACGACAACCGGATCATATTCGTACAATAAATCTCTAAGGATTTACCAATTGGAAGATAATAAAAAACATAGAAACCAGATCAAAAAGAAAAGGTGACAAAGTTTCCTGAAGTTTGATTATCTGGGGAGGTGAATTAAAAAAAAACATTTTTATCAAACTTAGTCGATGTAAAGTAATTAACTCGTAAAAACTTTGTAATTGGAGACACGTCTCCATATAAAATATCGTATTCTCACCGATACAAGTGAATGATTGTAAAGGAAGAGGTGAAAACCTAACTTTGTTCGTGTCTTATTAATCTGTCTCTGATAAAGACCGTTTATTTTGTCAATTATCAACCTTTCCATACAAAGTCACTCCTAACAACTATTTGTGTGGAGAACGACGGTTCTAGAATTTCAAATTAATTAATCGTAGTGGGATCGAAGGGGAAAGGAGAAGACAGTGAACGAAAGTAGAAGGAAGTAAATAAAATATGTGTGTGTGCGTGTGTGCGTGTGTGAAGAGTAAGAGGATGAAAGAGAAATAGAGACAGACGTGTTCAAACGTGTGTCTTAACCGAAGGGAAGATCGTAAAAAGGGGGGACGTGAGGTAGTTTTTTATAAAAGACGTAGAGATTAAAGTAGTTCTATACGGACTGACTCTTACAGTTTTGGTGACTCGTCTTCACAAATTAGGTTTCAACCGAGACGACCACTACTAGTCGACTCCTTTGTTGGAGCCTAAAAAAAGAATTAATAAACAATCCTGTATTCAAAGGTGACATACTTTATCTAAGTGTAGGGGGAAGAGTGAGGGACGAGAAGTGACACGACCGAGGGTGACGAAGGGTCATGTCGAAAGACGTGGGTTCATTCTGTGGATCTCCCTTTCCAAGGACTGGTATACACCCTTGTGACGGAGGTCGTTACCAGAAGGTATCCATTTATCAGTGAAGTACTAAATAGCCTGTCAGTCTAAGACCGGTACAAATACCTTGAGGTATTTGACTCCAGACGTTCAACCCCACCAGTGGTCGTTGTTCGGGGTTTCATCAGATCCGTCGAGTGGTACCTCGAGCCTCGTCTTCTAGGGTCGAGGACAGGGACGAAGTCTCGAACTACCGGCCCACTGTAGTCCTTTCAGACAATTGGAGAGACTCGGAACCAAGGCAGTAGACATTTTACCACTATTATGGTAGTAGCTGGAGGGTTCCACCGACGTTTCTATTTTTATTTTATTTACATACACTTTCGTGAATTGTTTACTGTTTCATGGTACATTTACAATGATAACAGACTGGAGTCTCTAGTTTTCCTACGTAAGAAAATTTTAAACAATAAATAAATAAACCGACGTACCCAGAACCAACGTAGTACTTCCTAGAAGCGAGAACGTCTTACACCCTAGAAATCGACGCCGTACACTCTGGATCAAGGGACTGACCTCTAGCTTGGGTCCGGGGGTCGTGACCCTCGAACCTCAGAATCGGTGACTGGTGCTCTCTTCAGGGTCTTCCTGTGCAAGAATAAGACACAAAACAAAACACGAAAACTAAATCAGGAGAAATCTACTCCCGAAGGGACCAACGAGTCTACCATTTCTTAGACGGACGTTACGTCCTCTGAACCAAAGCTAGGGACTCAGTCCTTCTAGAGGACCTCTTCCCTTACCGATGGGTGAGGTCATAAGAACGGACCCTTTAGTGTACCTCTCTCCTCGGACCACACGACGTCAGGTACCCTCGGAGTTTCTCAGTCGGTGCTGACTCACTGATTCGTGTGTGTCTACTTCCTACAAAACACAAATTTCACAAAATGTTTATGTTTTTAATACTGTCCTTTCTAAATCTCATATTAATCGTCTCTTCCTTCGAATACAAAGAGACCCTATTCTGATGGGTATCGAACAACTGGGTTATGTTATACAAGTATTAGAGTGTACAGTTCTCGTGTGGCACGAGTTTCCCGTATAACTCACTGATCCACTCTCACTACCATTACCTTACGTCCATGGTCCCTGGTCAGTCTACCCGTCGTGTCTGTTGGCAAACACATGACCGACACGAACCTCCTTGACGAAGTCTCTATGACCATCTTGGGTTTATCCATCTAGAAGGAGGGAGGTAAAGTCGAACAAACGGTCAGGGGAAAGACGTGTAGTAGACACGTTCCGAGTCCTAGACACTGGGAGGAGGTTACCCATAGACCACTCCTTTTGCCATCTCGGTGTCTAGTGCTCGTCAGTATGGAGTATATTACCCCATAATGAACCTGAGAAGGTTTCCCCTCTTTCTTCCGACTTAGAGGTACCTGACTTCCGTCAATGACAAAAAAGTGTCGAACCTTATTTCGATGACACTACTAGACGGAATACACAGTGGAACTGATTTGATATTATGGGTTAATAAATTAGTTTGTACTTATAACTACAAGGACCCTGGTACAAAACATCTACACCAATTGTAGATGTCAGTCACCTGAAATGTGTCTAATCTAATGGGACCCACTACAACCACCCGGAGTACCCTAGTTAACGTCCGGAATCTTCGTTTTTAATTCCAAAGGACTTTTTCTTTAAGACGGAATTCTGATGTCGTAGTTGAAGACGGGTTCAAAGATCGGGTGTTGAACGGACTACCTAAACCTTGAATAGTAGAATACTCTATTAAGAAATTTTATTTAGACAGACAGATAGACAGACAGATAGTGAAGAGATAGAGGAAAACCAAGACAAAGAGACCTCTCGGGACTAGCTATGTTGGAAAGAGATAAAACTCAAACGGAAAAAACAAAAGATAATCTTTGGGTCGACAGTCACCAGGTTCCAAGTTCTACAAAAGAAATGTGATCCTTTTAGTTGACGTAATCATTTTGTTGTTTGATATATTTAATTAGGGTTTAATGTTACGTCAATTCTAGAAGGATTTTAGATGATTTGAGACTATCTTGATTTCATGTGAAATTTTTTAGGAATAACTAACATAGAATAGTCTTCAAACTTCAAGTTTTATAGACATAAACTTAGGGTATAGACGGAAGTAATAGTATTAAAATATTAGGGATTAATAAGGGGATCCACCAAAGGGGTGAACTCGTGTACGGGTAGTGATTTCTGGGAGTCATATGGTGACTCCACCGTGAACAGAGGTCAACGTTTCTGCCACCCTGACTTCATCATTCGAAATATAAAGTTACTGCACCAGAACGGAAACTGTACTTTGAATTCACTATTAACGCATAAAGTTCCAAAGTCCTAGTGAGTCCTCACTTTTTACGAAGGGACAAAATTCATCCATATAAATAAACGTCTTGGTCAGGATCTTAGCAAATGCATGAAGGTCGGTAAACTTGAGACTCTTAGTGTCTACAATCCTTGGAGTGGAGACCAGTAGGGGTCCGCAGGAGCAGTCCCAGACCCAAGGCACTCAGTGAATAGTGTCCGAAGTCAAAATTCGGCAAGGGTCACCCCAATGCACATTCGGAAAAGTTAACAGGCACTGACACAAGGCATATGTGTATAGCTAGCGGGAGAGATTAAGGGTCTGGACCACCGGACGGGAAGACAGACCGAACCCACTTCGGCGTACCTCCGTGGCACGACCGGGGGCTCCCCGCCCCTTTCTTGGACCGCGGCGACTCGTCTGCAGAGAATTACCATTAGGAGGCCGCTCGGTTCCCGGAGGTTTCTCTGGTACTCACACCGGAGCACCTCCTCCTTACATGAGTGTCAGTGTGCTCTTTCAGGGGTCAGAGCCGAAGTCCTGGGGTACGGACCGGGTAGTACGGACGGAGTCTCTCTTTGACCTGTCCTGGAGGGGAGTCCTCGGACAGTCGGGAGCAGTGGTCAGTCGGGTCCCCGATGAGCCTTACTGACCTCCGTGAGTCCAGACGGGGGGTGGTTGCCGCACCGGGCGAGCGTCGGGGACGGTGGACCCCTCGGGGTGTGGTCCGGTCCCGTTAGTACGGACCGAAGGCGTACCAGCACGCTCCGAACGGTAGTCGGTTCGAGGACTTTATAAATATGGCCGTCCCGAGTCCGAAAAAAAAAAAAAAAAAAAAAATTGGTTGTCTTTGACATCGTCCATTCCAGGCCCATATCAAACCATCCCAAGTACGTGGGGTGCGAATCGTTTGGATAGTCGCTACCGAGTGGGCCGGTCTTCTCGCCCCTGTGGTGAATGGTTCTCTCAGGTCTGCACCCGGCAAGCAGTGGCAGATTCGTGACCCTCTTTCTGTATAGTCTTTTGGTTTACCGAGAGGGGAGGGAAGACAGGTCTCTAAACCACAGTACCTCAACCACTACCTGTCCCTCCGGACCGCACGACGCTAAGTACCCCAGTGTTTCTCAACCTGTGCTGACTCGCTGACTTGACTTGACTACGTGTCCCTTGTCAGTTTTTTGGGGAGGAACCTGAGTCTTGGTCGTGTAGTGTCCCACTCGTGACAGGTACATAAACAAAAGTTTCTATCGTACTACACTGTGGTCTCTCGAAAACGCTGATGGAACAGAGGACTTCTTGACAAACTTTTGATCTCCTAACCGTTCCTTCAGATACCTTCCCTCCCTCCGTCCTTCTAGGTGTACCCACGGGAACTCGGACATAATGAACAAGGGTTTATAAAGTCGTTCATGTGGAATCTGTGCCCAAAAGACTCTCCTTTGTTACTAGTTTCGGTCTCCCAATTCACTTACTCGGGTACCAATACTGTCGACAAGGGTTTCTTTGTCGACTTAAACAGAGTCTTACCTTCCAAAGTGACCGAACACGAAGAGTAGTCTAACCAAAACGTCACGGAGCCTTAATAAAAATTCATAAACTTTTACCGTAGTAAAAGATCAACGTTTAATAAACCCACATAAACCTTCGATTAATTTTCCCTTTACAGGATACAACATTTCTCGTCGTAAAGATGTAAAATTTTTAGTCTACAAGAGTCGCCCATCGGCCCAAAATAGAAACAGTCACAACTGATAACGATTCACGTAGGGTCTGACTTTTAGATTTACTTTATTGATGTTCCTTTCCGCACCCCCTTCAAAGACAACCTTTTCGTCCTCTCTCTGTGTGTATGTACATATTATGTATCCGCTAAACAGACACTTAAAGTTTTCCGAAACGTACCGTACAAAAAAAGAGAGAGAACGATCGATGAATAAAGTGACACTCGAGACGTTTGTACCACCCGACGTCTCCACGGTCCGTGGTAGTACCACAGGTTTTTAACCGAAACACGTATACGATTTAATCACTAACCGACCGTCTTCGTCAAGTGTCTAGGACCTAACCGTCCCTAAGGAGTACTTTCCTCCGTCCCGGCGTTCGGGCGCCCTGAGTGAGAGGTCGGTCGTCGTTACGTTGTACGAGATGGGTCCGTCGGTTTAAGTAAAATTTTATTTAAGACTTAGAAGGAGTCCGAAGCCCAGGTCGGGTCCATTTTATGATGGGGTGATGGGAGGGTGGGGTGGGGGTTTTTCAGATTAGGGGAAAGGACAAAGTACCCCTTCCCTAATACAACTCAGAACGTACCCGGTCTCGAAACTCTAAAAAGTGGGTTGCTAGGTCCAGTAAAGTCAACGGGGGACGACGTCACTTGTCCCGTGGGAGTACAACTTCCTCCTTCCGTTCTTAGGATGTCTGTTGTCAGAGAGGTAAAAGCAGAAGGAACCTTTATTCGTGTGACGGTACTACCAAGACTACGTTCTTAATTGTGTCACTTCTTTACATAATCTGTCGGTCTCGTCTATTCAGATACGGTTTTCCTAGGTGGTAGACCCAGAAAAAACGAGTGACACAGGTGGTCTTTTACTGAGAGAGTAAATACTCATCGATCAACTATCGAAATGATAAGGGGTCTCTACTATGAAATAAAAAAGGGGTCTTTACTATGAAATAAAATACCTGTTGCCACATAAAATTAATTTTTTTTTTTGTTTCGAATCCGACAACTGGAATCCTAGGACGAAGTAGAATCTCAAGTCGTGATCTCTCCTTACTCCTCTGAATAAAAGATCCGGTTCTTCACGAAAACTGAGTTTGCTGCTATGGACTGTTCAATTCTTCGTCAAGATTCACCCCTGTATTTGAGATCCGTGAAGTGAAAAAAGGTTCCGACCTCACTTCTCAGTAGGGTTGTGGGAGTACACTTTCGACGTAGTTTCGGAACGTCGGAAAGGTCTCGGTAGTCAGTAAGTGAGTGGACTCACACGTTCGAGACGGGCATCGTGTGTAAGTCATTTATAAAACCTTATATAAGTGACCCAACACTGAATTAGTCAAGCTCGACTATGGTACTCATAACAGCTGACTCAACGAATTTGTTGTCTGTAAATAAACAGAGACAGGTCTTCGACCTTCAGGTTCTAGCTTCCAACGTCCTGCCAAACGAAGGACCATTCTCGAAAGTAGGACCAAGAATCTACCGATAGTAGAACGATACGGGTGTGTACCCTCTTTTTAGAAGAGGGTACAGAGAAGAACTTTCACCTTCATAAGCAGCGAGTCAACACAGGTTAAGAAACGCTGGGGTACCTGGGTAATCCGAGGAGACACCTTAAGAGGTCCGTTCTTGTGACCGTACCCAACGGTAAGGGAAGAGGTCCCCTAGGAGGGTTTGGGTCCCTAGTTTGGTCTAGAGACCGTAACGTCCGTCTAAGAAATGGTAGACTCGGTGGTCCCTTCGGGACACAGAGAAAAATACTCCCGTGATTAGGATAAGCTCCCGAGATTGGATTACTGGATTGATGGGGGGACAAGGCTTATGGTAGTATAAACCCCAATCCCGAAGTGGTATCGTCAAAATCTCCTTGTTTGCAAGTCAGGTGTCTTCCAACTAACAGAGTAACCCATCATGGGTACTCCGATGGTTGAACTCATCAGGTGGCTCCTCTCTCGAGACGTAGTGGGAGACTTAATTCACTTTTCTACGAATTCATCCCTAGTCTCCTGAACTCAATATCAGAACTGAGACGGGGTGGAGAGTAACTACTGAAGGTCACTAAATAACTAGAGTGAAAACAGAGGACCAAAGATTTTACTGACCTATTAATCACTTGAGGGAAGTAGGGATTTTAACATAAAAAATACTAAGGTCTGGAATCGGTCAGTAGACTTTTACACAAGAAACCTACTATAGATGATCTGGATTCAAATTTTCAGTCGAAAGAACCTCCTTTCGTAATTGGGTTCGTGTGTAGGATTTTCGTCACTAAGTCTTAACGATGTGAGAGCAGGAGAAGAGGAAGTGGTACACGAAGGTCACCTTCGCCCTTGGTTTTTCCTGTTCTTGTCCGTCACTACGTGTCCTGTGTCCCCGTCGGACTTATACCGAGGTCTGTCGTAACACTAGAAATTACATCTTAAATTTCTCTTACCCTTTCCCTCTTAAGAAGAAGTAATTGTGTACTAAACCATCGCCGAGAAAACTTCTTGGAAAGTAAGGCGACAAGTACCTTACACGAAAGGCATCACCTGACTAACTAACCACCGAAGAGCTTTCTACACAGGTGTAGGATTAGGGGTCTTGGATATTTCCGTTGGAACACACCCTTTCCCAAGAGGCTCTATATCAATGCCACAGTTTTACTCTGGTCGGATCTAGTGGGTCTACCCTTGATTCAAGGTCGCTGTGTCTCTGTGTCTCCTGTTCAGGTGTACCCGGCTCTCAGTCTCTAGTCTGACTGAGTCGGTACCCCTCGCGGTCGCCGGGCTTCCTTGACCTTGTCCGTCCCTTCCTAAGAGGTCCCTCCCCGTACCGGGCCCACTGTGGAACTAAAGTTTAAAGACCAGAAGTCTCGACCCTCTCCTCTTCAGAGATAACAACATTCGTCGGTCGAAACTATTAACGAATACCGTCGGAATCCCTGATTACATGAAGTCTTCTCATATAAAGTTTCCTACCTGAAGTAATTAACCCTCGATACTATAGAGAAAAAGATCATTGTAGCACCAGTCAAAATGATATTATTTTTATTTTTTACCACTGAATTTTATCGTAATTATAATTATCGTAATAACTTAACCTTATAACCTAGAGAAATCTCTAGTTGTAAAAAACAAGTACATTGTCGACACATCTTTATGGTGGAAGACTTACTTGGTAAAAGAATTCCAAAAAACACACAAAAAACATTCTTTCTTTGTGAGGTCATAGTCTCTTTACCCAACGTCTGGAGGTAGGGACCGAACAAAACCATAGAAGTAAAGACATGGTCTAACTACGAGAAACAATCAGAAAGACAAAATCCCATAAAGTCGAAGTACCTCATTATCATAGTCATTTTAAGACGACAAAATAATATGCAAATAGTTTGTCAAGTGACAGACCAGTAAACCGGGTTTAAATAACTGTATAAGAGTTTCGAGACAGAGTCATGTAGAAAATTATTGACAAAAGGTTATATCAAAAACAAAGTGTAAATCTTATACTACAATATAACAATAATTATATAATCAGTGCATACCTACACTCTCAACCTGATATTTCTTTCGACTCGTGACTTCTTAACTACGAAAATTTGACACCACAACCTTTTCTGAGAACTCTCAGGGAACCTGACGTTCCTCTAGATTGGTCAGGTAGGATTTCCTCTAGTCAGGACTCACAAGTAACCTTCCTGACTATAACTTCGACTTTGAGATTATGAAACCGGTGGATTACGCTTCTCGACTGAGTAAACTTTTCTGGGACTACGACCCTTTCTAATTCCCGTCCTCCTCTTCCCCTGTTGTCTCCTACTTTACCAACCTACCGTAGTGACTGAGTTACCTGTACCCAAACCCATCTGAGGTCCTCAACTACTACCTGCCCCTCCAGACCACACGACGCCAAGTACCCTAGTGCTTCTCAGTCTGTGCTGACTCGTTGACTTGACTTGACTAATATAATACATAATCTTAATATAGTAATAACAATAATATGAGTTAAACGATCCAGTGTTAACACCCACTTGTCGAGTGTCACAAACACTGTTATAATGTACGTACGATTCAGTGAAGTCGACACAGGCTGAGAAACGCTGGGACACCTAACATCCGAAGAGACAGGTACCTCTAAGAGGTCCGTTCTTATGACCTCACCCAACGGTATAAGGGGAAGTCCCCTAGAAGGACTGGGTCCCCAGTTTGGACACAGAGGATACCGAGGACGTGACGTCCGTCTAAGAAATGGTGACTCGGTGGCCCCTCCGGGACACTGTTATAACCTAAATAAATAAAGGTTTGTTAACAAAAATTTATCGTTGTGTGACATACGAATAAACAAAAAATATTAGGTTAAACGTTGAATCGAAACTACCGACTAAAAGGGTCATCCTTTTTACACTTTCGTGAATGGAACATGACCAGAACCTAGAAGGACTGTAAGAGACAATGGTACCACGGTTGGGGGTCAAACATGGTGACCAAAGAGGAAGGTATGGAGTTCTCCTAGAGAACTATCTTGGGTGGAATCTGGGGTGGCAATGGAATGAAGACGACGAAAAAATTAAGTCAAGTTATCTGTGTAATTTATTCACGTTGTACGACATCTTTTTGGGTTGTATATCTATTCAGCAAAGTGATCTACTGCCGTTTCTGACTGTCCGCATTGACACCTCTACTTACCCTTGACCACCCAAGTCTGAATATAGCTTCGACTCTTTATGGGGCCTCTCCTTCAAATAACAGTCTGTCTGAAGAGATCAGGATATCAATAGGAGGTTCCCTCGAGTTCTTAGGTAAGGGATTCACCTGACCCATTTGATCGGTAAATGGTGACCAGTGATAGTCTTAATCCTCACACCCAAGGTGTCATTGAAGACCCAAAACCATCGATCTCTCACCCTCCTCTAACAGTTGTTTTCGAGGTAAACTGGTGGTCACCTCCAGTTGTCGGTCGACGTTCACCCTACACACACGATTCAGTGAAGTCAGCACAGCCTGAGACACACTGGGACACCTGGTATCGGGACGTCCGAGGAGACAGGCGCCCTAAGAGGTCCGTTCTTATGTCCTCACCCGACGGTACGGGAGGAGGTCCCTCAGAAGGGCTGGGTCCCTAACTTCGGCGTAGAGATACAGAGGACGTAATCCGTCTACCCAAGAAATGGTGATCGAACACTCCTAAGTACACTATTTATTTTACGATGAACTTGTAAAGACCGTTTACGATTCTCCGACGACAAAAGGGAGAAGGGGTCGTCCGAAAAGAATTGGACACGAAACTACCGACACACAGGTCGTCCGTTCTATAAACGTATACGGAAATCCTCTCCCAAGAGTTGGGACCGACAGGTAGTCTTAGTGGTCCCCTCGGAACTTTTTATGGGTAGATACGGGGTGGGTTTGGTTAGGTGAGTTCCTTCTCGTCTCTTCATGTAACGATTTATGAACCTTTCCAAATAGTATCTCGAAGAATTGATACTGACTTTTGACCTAGGACTTTTGATGAATGACCAAAAAGGAATGAACTATACAGACTAAACGGGAGGTGGTTTAGTGGACTAAGATGTAGGAGCTTCACGGTCACGAAGATTCGGGAAATTACGAAGAGACACACATACGAATCGACAAGTCAGGACAGACCGAGAGACACCGGGGTACTCGACAGCGGGAGGTCCGAGGAGACTGGTACCTTAAAAGACCCGTTCTTATGACCGCACCCATCGGTAAAGGATGAGGTCCCCTAGAAGGGTTGGGTCCCTACCTTGGGTGCAGAGAACGTAGAGGACGAAACCGTCCACCTAAGAGGTGGTGACTCGACGGTCCCTTCGGGTCAAGAAGAAATTATGTCAACACTCTACCGTCCGTGAAGGGACCCCAGGTCACCACTTCTGAGACGTGGGGGTGACGTCCTCCGTACCCGAGCTAGGGACCAACCCCTTGACTCTAGGGCACACGGCACGTCGCACCGGTTTTTTAAATTTTTGTCCGTCATTTCTACTATCCGTAATAGATAGATAAGAAACTAATACCTATTTAATAATCTACATAAAAATTTCCATTTATTATTTAAAGTCGTTTATAAATTTTCGGATAAGGTAGATTTTACTGTTTCTAACATTCGAAAATATAAATTTCGTTTTCTTAGGAGTTTGTAATCTATAAAACACGGTAATTTTATAATCCGGTCGTTATATAGTAATAAAAATAGGTTTTTCTTCAGTATTCCCATGTATAAAGATGATAACCTCCCTCCCCTAAGAGAATCTGTCAATTGGTCTGATCCCGATATGTCTCTTACAACTTACAACTTCGGTCTTTCTTTGAGTCTTTGGTTAAAAAGTCCGGGATTTGTGTATCTTAAAAACAAAGTCCTTACGATGGTAAACACCGTATACAAGGTACCGTCAATTTCACTCAACAGTTCCTGAAGGGACCGTCAGGTCACCATCGAGGACCGTCTGAGAGGAAGGTTACGTTCCCCACTCTCGAGTTAGGGACCAATCCCTTGATTCTGGGGTGTACGACATACCGTACCGGTTTTTGTTCTTTTTAGCTTTGTAAGAAAAAATTTTTCCACTTTACAGGTTTTTCTTTAAGACTTATGTACACAACAAACCGAAACCTTCTTCAGTTTCGGACTGAAAATACTTTATACCACTAAAAGGCACAAGGATACAATAATTTGTTGTAAGAATTGTGCGAAAACTTTTTGACCGCAATTCTTATCGACCTAAATTCTTCTGTTGTTACCTTCGATACCACAAGTCGTGTGACTCATCTACTTCTTAATCAGCATTAGTTGGTTTTGAAGAATGGTCCGAAGAATACTTAGTTGGCGTACCGGTCGGTGGAATTAGGGCTGGTGGAAGTAAGTTTCTCCACTGGATACGTATGTCAAACGTTTTTCTATCTGTGGAAGAACAAGAAATGATGGAACAATCAGTCTGGTGGTCTCATCATGGCCAACGGTTTGGTATAACCTACACCGAACTCTTTAGTCGAATATATGTCAGGTTTAAACTTTGAAATTTTAGCAGTGAGGATCCGGTGTTGTCAACCTGTTTCTTTCTTCACCCTGCACCAGTGTAAAACCTGGTTGTCGTAGCTGGAAAAGTCTACCGTCACTCAGTAGACGGTAGACGTTGGACACCGGAAGGTCACGACGGTTCCGTGGTCAAGTCCTAAGGTCAAACCTCAAAGGTGTAACTTTGCTTTTGTAAGTCGTTCAACGATAAACACCAAAAATAGTTCATCGCCACTCGCGCGATCTGGATGGGTGGGACGACTCCTTAGGTCGGTTGTCTTCCGGTACCGTGGACATCCTTTCATCTGTACCATGCATTCTAGACCAAAGGATGCTTTACTTTCCAGATTCCAAGTAACCACCCTCCGTCCGACAGGGTGGTAGGCACTCATACAACCGACGAACCCCCTGAGCGGACTCGTGTCCTCTGGTCGGGGGATGCAAAGGGAAACCAAACTCGTGAGTCCTGTGCTCTCGGTGACCTTACTCTAGGGTAAGGTCAGGAGTACACCAACGTCCACCACACACCTACGACCCAAGACCTTTTGTCACTCCAGTTCGATCAAACTCGAGTCTTGGTTGGGCTGCACCGACCCGTGGTTCTTTGCCCTCAAATTCAAACATGCGGGGAATCAATAACTAAAAACGTCACGGATGCGCAGAGGAAAACGACCAAAGAGAACAACTCCTCGTGTCCGAGACCTCACACCTGAAGGCATCAGCGTCGTGTACTCGAATCAACGAGGCTTCGTACACCCTAGAAAGGTCTGGTCCCTAACTTGGGCATAGGGGACGTGACCGTCAGTGTGACAATTGGTGACCTGGTGGTCCCTTCAGGGTGGGGAAAAATTTTTTGTTAAAATCACATGTCCGAATTTACTCATACAAAAAAAAATTAGATTGTAATAATTGGTGAATACGGTATAGTAAAAGTTAGAATTGGTTAAGGACTCAGTCCGTGAAAATAGCGGGGGTGAAGAGTCTACTCCTGTGACTTCACGTCTGTACACGTCACCTATCGTCGGAGAGGTCAGAGAATCTCTCGGTCAGTGACCGGGTCAACCCTGGCCTTGGATCTGAACGACCTAAGTTTCGGTCAAATCTTCTCCTGACAATGTCTTAAAGTACCGGGGGAAAACCATAGATTTACTCGGACACAAAACTGGAATGTAAACGTGAAGATCCTAAATAGGATTCCCTGATAAGTCTGTTCACGAGATTCTACTTACAAGAGACTATGGGTATATGTCGAGAGGGCAATGATTTAAGACAAGAGAATAATCTAGCAAAGTATCGGACGTAAACAAATAATCAAATGAACGAATAATCAACAAAAGACTGGCCTTACATTCAAGATACATCTGTCCCTCGACAACAGAAGTAATGGATTTTATCATGGACCGTGTACTTCTCGCGAGTCATTTATAGACAATTTATTTTACTCACTTAATTATCGTTTTTTTTAATTTAAATTTAGAATCAGTATTCCCCTAACTAATCTATTTAATGTCGCATGGGTACGTTATCTTCTGAGACATCAGTAATGTGTACTAATACATCTAACGGGACATGTTTTCCATAAGGGATGGACAGCACACTTTTTCTGTACCCTAGAACGTACACATATACTAGGGACATAACCGGTCCTGAGGACCATCGGTTGATATCTTAGTTGACTCAAATTCGTCTTGTGTTTATCAACTAATATCCGATAACCCATTTACTCTCTGATATTTTATAAGTTTCTCCTCAAGATGTGTGTCTCGTGTTCTAACCTTCGGACCGTAGACTCAAGTAGGAGTAGAGCTGACGACTGATCACACCTTAGAGACCCATTCAGGGTGTAAGAAGTTTGTCAGCACCCATTATTATGGACGGGACGGATGTGGAGTCCTCACGACACTAGCGTTTACTCTCTGTTCAGGAAACTTGGTACATACGGGCATGTAGTAACAAAAGTGCCCTGAAACTTACAGACTCGTGTGTCTGCAGTAAGGTTTCGGTATAACGAGTCGTAACCTTGTGTGACCAAGAGAGATCATTGAGTGACGTGCAGCGACTCGTCATTCAACGGGACACCGTCACTAGATCTGTTTTTCCGTCCATCGAGGTCGTCAGTACAAACGATTCAAACAGGATTCTAACAGAAGACCCACTGACGTCGGTGAGAGGGATACCCCCGTCGGACACGGAGACGAAACTCGGACAGGAAAAGAACTCCAAGGGACACGAACGGTAGGAGTTCCTCGAACAAGAAGAGTAGAGACCTTAGATGTGACATGACCGGTGGTCCGAACCGAAGAAGGGACCCTTCACTTCACTTCAGTTCAGTGAGTCAGCACAGGTTGAGAAACACTGAGGTACCTGACATCGGGCGGTCCGAGGAGACAGGTAACTTAAAAGGTCCGTTCCTATGACCTCACCCAACGGTAAAGGAAGAGGTCTCCTAGAAGGGCTGGGTTCCTAGTTTGGGTCCAGAGGACGTGACGTCCGTCTGAGAAATGGCATACTCGGTGGTCCCTTCAAGAGAAGGGACCCTCAGGAGGAGTTAGAGGAATTAATAACGGTACTCTCGACTGTGGATCTCGTAGTCGTAAACCTCAGTTACAGTTGACTATATCTCGTTTCCGACCTAAGTCACTCGAAAAAAATTTTATATTCAATAAATAATAAAAGAAATAAACCGACACGGTCCGGAATCGACACCGTAAGTCCTAGAAGTCAGAAGTAACGTCGTACAGCCTAGAAATCAACATCGTACGTCCAAGAAACTCAACGCCGTACACCCTAGATCAAGGGGTCGGTCCCTAACTTGGGTTCGGAGACACAATTCTCGTGTCTTAGAGTTGGTGACCTGGTGGCATCTTCAGAGGACGTAAGTCACTCGAAAATTTAAAGCAATATTAAGGCAAAAAACACATAAGAGAAATTTATACTTTTTACTAGAAACCAAGAGTAACGGACAGACAGTCATCTCCTTTTATCGTAACACTAAACTGTCCCCTAAACTTGACTGTGGTACTTCCTCTTGCAGTCACAAGGACTTTGGTCCGCAAACAACGTTCGCGCCCCCGCCCCTCGCCCCCGCTAAGAGGTAAAGGGGATACAGGTCTCGGAAAGGACCGTCTTACAGATCGGGTACTCTGAGAAGCAGAAGTAGAACGTGCTTCCGACGCTAAACCAAGACTGCGTGCCCAATGTCCTCGGCGACTCGCAGGCGTGTTAGACAATACGATTTAGTGTGGACCACAGACGTGTCTCTTCCGAGACCGTTCGCAAGGGTGGTGACCCTGGGTCCGGAGACTGAGACTGCGGTTTTGTACCGTCACAACGTCCCCCGGAAGACTCTCGGACCGAGTGGCCGTGCCGTCTAATTGGACGAACAAGAGTGCAATTTACGAAATACTTTTAAGTGGCCCACGTCTTTCTCCCTTCTTTTGGGTTCACCAAGGTGTCACTCGGACGGACCGTGGTCACTTCCTTACTTTCAGTTGTACTTCTCAACCGTTCTCCTTTTCCACATTTTACGTTACTTTTGGTTCACACCGTTACGGTCGGTAACGTAACAAAATAATCGTAAAAGAGTTCCTTTTGTAAATTAGTATCTTCTAGACCACAGGCACTCGATCCCTTCTACTACGACCCGAAAAGGTGAGAGAGGTACCAAAGGTAAAAGACTCCTTAACGGCTCATTTCAGTCGTCTCTCTTTGGAGGCACGTCGGACCAGGAACTTCTTCCCAAGAAGTGACATTGGTTTCGAATCAAAAGTATCCCGTCTTAGACGGAAAACTTTTTATCTTATAAGACCTTGAAGGGACCACCAGGTCACCAATTCTTAGACGTGAAGGTGACCTCCTCCATACGGAAGTTAGGGACCACCCGTTTGATTCTAGGACGTACGGGGTGTCACACCGTTTTATTATTTTTGTTTTAATATCTTTATTTTTATCTGAGAAGACTACCGATAGTAGTGGGAGGTAAGAAGGTCAAACGTGTTACATAAAAAGACAAGAAAAAGAAAGGAACAACTAAAAAGAGAGACAAAAAAACCGACACGGAGTGTTGAAAACCTTAGAATCAAGGGGTTGGTCTTTAACTTGAGTCCGGGGCAGTCACTTTTACGTCTCAGGATTGGTGACCTGACGGTCTCTTAAGGGAAGGAGTGACTAAGATCTTACTTTATTTTACATATTCCTTATTCTACCTTTTCAAGATGGGAAATTTTATATTATGAAAATGTAGACGATGGGTTTTCTTTTTTTGAGAAAGACTTAATGGTGAAAGAAACCCTTTATTGATCCTTCGTTCTGTTCGTTGTCATTGTTCGGTACTTTTTATTTACTAGTCGATGATTTTTTACTCCAACGCTCATATGTAAACTCGTTGTCTTTAGTTTTCTTTGTTTTCATCTTGGTTATCCATTATAACACACCCCTCAAAATTTTAAGGAAAATCGACACTTCGGAGTGATGGAATTTTCGTCAAACACTCTGATTACTCCAATTGTATGACGTACTTTATGAAGAAATGTAAGACAAAGACGGTAGGGTCTCGAATAAGTCAATGAACTAAAGAAGTAAGTATCAACGGTCCTTCTGATTAATTGTGATTCCTTACCTTTCTTAGGACAAGCCCTACGAGAAGACGGTGTCCCCATCTCGAAGGACGGGTCTTATCCTCAATTCTGGAACTTGGGTGTCGGTCGAGTTTAAGGACAGTCGAATCAGACCAACAAAAACGGAATAGCAATCTGCAAATATGAAGACAGACATTCGAAAATATTGAAGGATGAATGCCTCTGTTCTAGGAAACACAGTCGTGGAATCGTTTCACTATAACTTCCTGAACCGTGAGTCCGTCTTCAAAACGTCGGTTCGAGGTAGGATTGGACGGAATGAATCGCATCGGAGTGTCTCTTTTTCGGGGTGGACGGAGGTTTTAAACCACTACCCGTCCCTTTGCTTACAAAAGAAGGTATATTAACTTCTTTCAACTTCTTCAACTTCCACTCAGTGATTTAGCACAGGCTGAGAACGCTGGGGCACCCGACGTCGGGTGGTCCGAGGAGACAGGAACCCTAAAGGGTCCGTTCTTATGATCTTTCACTTTCACTTCAGTGAGTCAGCACAGGCTGAGAAACGCTGGGACACCTGACATCGGATGGTTCGAGGAGGCAGGTACCCTAAGAGGTCCGTTCTTATGACCTCACCCAACGGTAAAGAAAGAGGTCCCCTAGAAGGGTTGGGTCCCTAGTTTGGGCCCAAAGGGCGTAACCTCCGTCGACGAAATTGGAGACTCGGCCTAGGAGGGCTGGATTCTTAGCTTGGGACCAGAGGACGTAACGTCCGTCTAAGAAGTGGTTGACTCGGTAGTCCCTTCGGGGTATTTACTTCTTTGTAACCGAATGTTCTTTTTTGACAAAAAACAAAAAATTTTTGCTAATTCGTAAGAAGTGACTTAATAGAAAAGAGGAAACAGTTTCAAGTCAACTGATAATAAACAAACCCACACCACCCACAAAAAGACATGAGAAATAAGACAAGGTAAATAGGAAAAAATTTTGGAAAAAATTTAACCTCATACGAAGGGAGGATCGAGTCAACATTGCTGAGACGGGCGTTGCGTCCTCTAGACCCAAACTAGGGACCCAGTCCTTCTAGGGGACCTCTTCCTTTGTCGTTGGGTGAGGACCTCTTAGGGTACCTGTCTCCTCAGACCGTCCGATGTCAAGTACACCAGCGTCTCTTCCGGTGCTGATTTGATCACATCAACGAAATGTTACGACACAGTCAAAGACGTCGTGTCGTTTCACTTGGACGAGTACATAATGTATGTGGGGGAGAGAGTGTTCGGACGGAGGAAGGAGAGGGAGGGTACGGAGATCTAGTGGTGTCTCGTACCTCGACTTGAGACACGTTGTGTCGTCGAAGGGTGATCGGTAGACGAAAGGTGCACCACCCCATATATACAGTACCATCCCATATATACAGCGCCACCCCGCATACACGGCGTCACCCCGCATATAGACAACACCACCCCGTATATACAGCACCACCCCGCATATACAGCACCACCCCACATATATATACAGCGTCACCCCACATATATACAGAACCACCCCACATATACACAGCACCACCCCACATATACAGTGCCACCCCACATATATACAGCGCCACCCCACATATATACAGCGCCACCCCACATATATACAACGCCACCCATATATACAGCACCACCCATATATACAGTACCACCCCACATATACAGCGCCACCCCACATATATACAGCGCCACCCCACATATACAGTGCCACCCCACATATATACAGCAGCACCCCACATATATACAGCACCCCACATATATACAGCAGCACCCCACATATATACAGTAGCACCCCACATATATACAGCGCCATCCCGCATATATACAGTAGCACCCCACATATATACAGAACCACCCATATATACAGTGCCACCCCACATATACAGCGCCACCCCACATATACAGCACCACCCCACATATATACAGAACCACCCCACATATATACAGAACCACCCCACATATACAGTGTCACCCCACATATATACAGCAGCACCCCACATATATACAGTAGCACCCCACATATATACAGCGCCATCCCACATATATACAGCAGCACCCCACATATATACAGCACCACCCATATATACAGCGCCACCCTACATATACAGCGCCACCCCACATATACAGTGTCACCCCACATATATACAGAACCACCCCATATATATACAGCGCCACCCCACATATACAGTGCCACCCCACATATACAGCGCCACCCCACACATACGGCACCACCCCACATATACGGCACCACCCCATATATACAGTCGCGATGAGAGAGTCAAACAGGGTGGGAGAGGAAGACGTGGTGCAGGTGTACAAACAAGAGAAAGAGACGCAGAGATAAGGACGGGATGTCTATCCAAGTAGTCCTGGTATTTTTTTGACAAAGAACTATAAATGTAATTCTGGTAAACCTAGGGAAAGATTGGTACTTAGAGTGACAACCGAACGCTCCATTTCCTTCAGTAGTCGGTCTTATACAACCGTAGTGTCATTTTGACGAGTCCGGTCCTAAGTCCACTGTGCCGACAATGGACCACGCAGACACCTTGGTGACCGTTCCGACGGAGTAATTTTATACTTGGCTAGCGAGAGTCAAATAACAATTTTTTTTTTTTTTTCTTACATTCTGGGCGCCGGGACGGGACACACCCCTTAGGCACTGTGGACACCGTCCATCGGGGCATAAGTAGGAATATTCCTTCGGTCCATTCCCGTCTCAGGAAACTACTGTGTGAGGGGAAAGTGAACAAACGAAAATAAGAGGGTGCGTCTGACGTCGGGTCGTCCTCCCGAAAATTTGGTTTTGTCAATTAATGGAGGAGGTTGGGTTGTGTTTGTCTCGGGGAACTCTCCCTCTCCCGTCGAAACGAACCCCGAAACGAAACGTGTTCCACCCGTCCTCCGGTGGAAGCGACTGTCTCCGGTCCACCCCTCTCTGGTTAATCTTCCCCGCCCCTCCTGCCGCCCGACCGAGAGGGCGGGGTGCACATGAAAGGTAAAGCGAAGGTTCCCGAGTGTTCCATGATACTGTGGGGAGTGAGTCTAGGGTCTTACGGATGTTTGCGGGTAAGGCTTCCGTTTTTGTCACCGAGACCCTGGGCTCTGGGAGAGAGGGACCTTCGGGTACGGGGGTGGGGGGTTCGGCTCGTACGCGTCCCGCCGGAGTTCGTCCTGGGAACAGAATCACGAGTTCCCCGACGTCCCACCTGGAAGAGCGTCAGGTCCGAACTCGTGGTCTGTCGAAGATGATACCTTCGTCTTGACTTGACGGTACTAATAATAATAATAAAACCGAGGTGGTGCGCCGTGCACCCCCAGAATCAAGAGGCTGGTCCCTACCTTGGGCGCGGGGGACGTCGCCTTTCGAACCTCAGGAGTGGTGACCTGGTGGTCCCTTCACGGGGGACTTGACACTGGGAACAGGGTGGGTGGGGTAGTGGGAAAGGAGGGGGCCACCTTGTCTCGGAGGATTTAGGACCCGAGAGACCGCCGAACCCTTAGAGGACCGAAAAACAGCTAGAGGGCCGTGCCGGGGAGGGCAGGGATCGCAGTGTCCATGACTAGTAGGCGGGAAAATAAGTGAGTGAGAAGGACGGAGACGGGAAACGCGAAACGGTCGAGAGACGACCCAGTAGGGAAGAGGAGACGTGGACGTCTTTGGGAGTTCGGGGGTACGAAAACGAGAGTCCGACGTCACAAGGGAGGACGGAGACTCAGGGCGTAGGATTACAGACACGGCGACTGAGCTTGACAATAAAGTGAAGAGTAGGATACCCGGAACAATGGGACGTTGACCCACTATGGAAGGACGTAACTAAATGTACAGTTATATTTCAATGAACGAAGGGTCCACCATAATCACCATTTTTTTTTTTTTTTTTTTCCGGCGGACCGTTTCGTCCAATCTGCTTTCTCTGCGTCCAAGATAGGGACCTAGTCCTTCTAGGGGACCTCCTCCCGTACCGTTGGATGAGGTCGTGAGAACGGACATCTCGGGGTACCTGTTTTCTCGGACCGTCCGATGTCAGGTATCCTAATGTCTTGTCTGTACTGACTTCGCTGAATCGTACGTACATATTTCACTGTACACAGAAAACGGAAGGAGGTGTGCATAGGTGTCGTACCACCTATTGTAAACTGACTAGGGATAGGATGAACAATTCTTTAAAATTAACGAGGTCTAGTGTCTGTAGCTCAGCTTTACACTCTTATTATAAGTCCTTCACAAGAGAAGTCTTAGTGTTCGTCAGTAAAAAATTTTTCCTGTTTGCGATAGTCAATAGATTTACAAAAGTACCGTAGTGGTTGAGGTACCTCTACTCAAACTCGTACTAGGTCCTCAACCACTACGTGTCCCTCCGGACCGCACGACGTCAAGTACCCCAGAGTTTCTCAACCTGTCCTGACTCGCTGACTTGACTTTACAAAAGTTCATAGATCTTCGAACCAGAAGTCATGTATTTTGTGGAGTGCACACTCTGTAACATGTCCACAGGAGGCCTAGGAAGGGTAACACCTCTGCACCGGTGACGGGTCGGGGAGGAGTGGGGGGTCCTCTCTCGTCAGTGTCGTGGGGCAAGGAGGGAGGAGGGAGACTATCACGGGAACCTTGTTTAGAGTACCGGGGGACACGGGACGACGTGTCGACCTTGTGTCTTTATGGTGCCGGAAAGATTCCGATTCTTGTTCGTCACTCGCTCTTGTTTCAGTACTCACTTCTCTCTCGGCACTTGAACGTCTGAGGTCTCGAGGTCAGTGTACTCACACCAACAACAAAAACTGTAACTCTTTCCGATACGGTCGGAAATCATTCGTTTATGAAACAGAAAAGTCTCACAACACACGTTTCACATGGAGTTTCGGAGTGATAATTTAGTGTCTCAATTGTTCTTTGCAATTTTTGTGTCCAGACGGGTACGTCCTGTGGAAGAGTCCTGATCGAGATGTAAAGGGATACCCACACCCAAACTCCAGGGAGTCTCCGAGTACCCTGTCAGACCGTTCCAGGAGTCTTTGTGTGTGTGTGTGTGTGTGTGTGTGTGTGTGTTCCGGACAGTACATCTCAACTCCTTTTAGGTGAGCCTCGTCCACCCCCTTTCACTTTCACTTCACTTTCACTCTCAGTGAGTCAGCACAGGCTGAGAAACGCTGGGGTACCTGATATGTCAGGCACCTTAAGAGGTCCGGTCTTATGAGCTCACCCATCGGAAAGGGAAGAGGTCCCCCAGAAGGGTTGGGTCCCTAACTTGGTCCTTAGGGAGAAGGACTGGGTGCTGACCTTGGCCCCAGAGGGTGTAACGTCCGTCTAAGAAATGGTTGACTCGATAGTCCACCCCTTTACCGTTTCACCTTCTCCTTCTCGATCGTCCTACCACTACACCTTACCTGTCCCGGAACCCTCGCCCTCCCGATTTGTGGTCGGTGAGAGGTCAGTCCCCGTTCCCGTCTCGACTCACTTCTCAGGGTCCCCTCATTCGGGGAAGAAAGGTGGACTCAAAAGAGAAAGGTCCCTGAAAAGTAACATAAAATAACTCGCTACTCCTGGCTTTGGTACTTTATTTTTGATAGTGTTCGGAGGGATGGAGTGTGACTTATGTTTACACAACTGACTTTAATATAGTTCTGATTTACAATTTCATTTTTGACATTCTGATAATCTTCTTCTGTATCCACATTTAGAGGCATTGGAACCTAATCCGTTACTAGTGTTTTACTAGTGCCTTCGTGTTCGATGGTTTCTTATTTTATCTACTTAACCTGAAGTCGTTTTAATTGAAAACACGCAATATTCTGTGGTAGTCCTTTCACTTTACTGTCGAATGTCTTCCCCTCTTTTATAAACACTTAGTATCTATAGACTATACCTAAATGATAGATCCTATATATTTCTTGTAAATATTAGGTTGCTGGTTTTCTGTTGCGTAAAAATTTTTAAATTGTGATCTTATCTAAAAAGATGTTTCTTTCATATCTACCATGAACTGAATGTCACCAGGTGGACCACCCTTTCGTTATGTGTAAGTTACTTTTGGTATCAGACTTATAACTTGAAACTAGAAGGGGACCAGTTCACAATGTACTAGACTAGAAGAGACCACTAGGACCCGTCGCTGTCACTTCGCGTCGAGGGGTAGTCGTTTCACCAGAACTCCAGCTGTCAGCTATATGAACGTCGGGAAGAGATGGGCCTTTTGGTAAGTCAAAAAAGTGAAATTCCTGACACCAGTCATTTAATGTACTCCATAAGTACAAATCTACCAAAACGGGGTAACATCCGATTAAATTCACAAGCCTCGTGTAAATTCCGTCCGATCCGACTGGAAACTATAAGTCATCCAATCCACATAATTTACGTAAAAGTTCACTATTATGAAAGTCGAACGTCACCCAAATAGTCCTGTACTGAGGTAGTATTCAGTTCCCTCTAGGCACATGACTACCGGTCATTTGTGTAATTTTCTACGAGTCATAGTAATTAGTAAGCTCTTTACGTTTAGTTTTGGTGTCACTCTATAGTGTGGGTGGTGTAATAGTTTTTGTTTATTTTACTTTTTATTAACAACCGTTCCCACACCTTTTTAAACCTTGAGACGATGTAACGACTATTCTTACATTTTACATGTGGTGATATCTTTTGTCAAGCCGTCAAGGAGTTTTTCAATTTATATTTTAATGATTTACCAGGTCGTTAAGTTGAGGATCCATACATGGGTCTTCTTAATTTTTGTCTCTGGATTTCTCGATGAACATACGGTTTCATGCGGGAGTATGTGTAGGACTCGGAAAAGTCAGGAAACTTACCTTCGACTAAACCATAAAATTATTTGGACACAAAAATTCTTAGAGAGTATTATTTGTGTAGTCTTTGAAACGACATGGTTTTAGATGTCAAAGTCTCGTCTCACGGATCTTACATTATTGAACCCCCTACTTTAGTCATTCACTTGTAAAAGGAGTAAAAAAAAATAACACTATTTCATGTGTAGTGAATCTTAAATGGTAGTATGAGTAAAAAATTTGGTACACAAAGAAAAATCTTTTATAAATAAATAAATAAATAACCGACACGATCAGAAACAACGACCTACTCCCGAAAGAGATCAACGTCACCCACTCCGGATGAACGATCAACGCCACATGGCCTAAGAGTAACACCACCGAAGACAAAACCTCGGGTCCGGGACCCCGAGTGTCCAAAGTAACAGAGCACCGTGGACCCTAGAAGGGCCTGGTCCCTAACTTGGGCACAAGGGACGTGACTGTCCGTCCGAGGATTGGTAACCTGGTGGTCCCTTCGGGATAGTATCGGTAAAAATTCACATGGTAATTCACTAATAATTCATGTAAGTGTAACAACAGGAAAACATTGACCGAATAAAGTGAATTGAGTCACAGAAGCCCCAAATAGGTAGAACATAGTACACAGTCTTAAAGGAAGGACATATTTTAACTTATTGTAATGTAACATACATAAATTGTGTAAAGCGAACAGGTAAGAAGACAGGCTCATGGGTCACCGAGTCTGTCATTTCTTAGACGGGTGTTACACCCTCTGGGCTCAAGATAGGGACCCAGCCCTTCTAGGGGACCTCTTCTTTTACCGTTGGGTGAGGTCATAAGAACGGTCCTCTTACGGTACCTGTCTCTTCGGACCGCCCGATGTCAGGTGTCCCAGTTTTTCTCGGCCTGTGCTGACTCGCTCATTGTGTGTAAGAAGACCGTCACCTGAGAACCCAACGAAGGTGTAAAATTGAGAACACTTATTACGACGATATTTTTACCTACATGTTCATTAAAGAACCTCTAGACGAAAGTCACGAAACCCCACATATGGACCTTCACTCTAATGACGTAGCATGCAATTAAGATAAAAATTAAAAAAATCATTGACGGTATAATCAAAGACCTTGTCGACATGGTAAAATATGAAGATGGTTATCATGTGATCTCAAGGTTAAAGAGACGTAGGAGGGGTTATGAACACAAAAAGACCCCCAAAAAACTATCATCGGTAGGATTACCCATACTTCACTATGGAGTCACATCAAAATTGGACGTAAAGGGATTACTAATCATCCCGAAGGGAACACCGAGTCGACCATTTTTTAGGTGGACGTTATGTCCTCTGGACCCAAGATAGGGACCCAACCCTTCTAGGGGACCTCTTCCCTTTCCGATGGATGAGATCATAAGACCGAACCTCTTAAGGTACCTGTCATATCAGGTACCCCAGCGTTTCTCAGTCTGTGCTGACTCACTGAAAGGTTTTTTTTTTTTTCTAATTATTGACACCACAACCTCTTCTGAGAACTCTCAGGGAACCTGACGTTCCTCTAGGTTGGTCAGGTAAGATTTCCTCTAGTCAGGACCCACAAGTAACCTTCCTGACTACGATTTCGACTTTGAGGTTATGAAACCGGTGGAGTATACTTCTCAACCGAGTGACCTTTTCTGGGACTACGACCCTCCCTAACCCCCGTCCTCTTCTTCCCCTGCTGTCTCCTACTCTACCGACCTACCGTAGTGACTGAGTCACCTGTATCAAAACCCATCTGAGGTCCTCAACCACTGCCTGTCCATCCGGACCGCACGACGCTAAGTACCCCAGCGTTTCTCAGCCTGTGCTGACTCACTGGTTTGACTTGACTTGACTTACTAATTACTATACCTGGTAGAAAAGTACACAAATAACCGGTAAACATGTAGAATCCTCTTTACAGACAAGTTTAGGAAACGGATAAAAACTTAACTGAACAAGCCAAAAAAAAACCACAACTCAAAATCCTCAAGGTATATACAAGACTTATACATAAGGAAATAGTCTATATATTAAACATTTATAGAAGAGGGTAAGAGACCCAACGGAAAAATAAGATAACTATCACAGAAATAAGACAATTATAACTAAAATAAGACAACTACATATTATAGATTTTTTAAAGTATTTCAAGTTAAATAAAAAAGAAAACAATGGACACGAAAACCACAATAGTCACTTACTTTAAAATTCGGTCAAGTCAAGTCAGGTCAGTGAGTCAGTACAGGCTGAGAAGTTCTAGGACACCTGACGTCGTGTGGTCCGAAGGGACAACACGGTCCCTTGAATATCATACAAGTCATAACGACATCTAAAAAAAAAAAAAAAACTTTTATCTGTTTGGTACCCTAAAGGGACCGTCAGGTCACCAATTCTAAAACACGAAGGTAAAGTCCCCCGTACTCAAGTTGGGGACAAGTCCCTTGATTCTAGGGTGTACGACGTACCAAGTCGAGTTTTGTTTTGTTTTTTTGGACCCATTTGGTTCTAAAAAAAGGTACATCCTTTTTGTTACCCGGTCTTTTAAGTTGTCATAGTGGAATGGGCTTCTTTGTGATGGTCCAACGTCATTAGTTCCTTTTAAACAGGAAAAAAGATTATATCAGTGATGTTGTCAGAGACACTAATACTATATAAATGGTCTTTTTATGTTATTAAATGATTACTACTGAACAAATACAGTGTCCGTGAAGACAAAAAATTATAATTACAAATTTTTCTTGAATGTGCCTTTTCCTCAGGAATTTACCTTGTGACGTAGTCTTGGAAAATAAAATTTGGTTGGTTAGAGTTTTAAAAGGTTTTTTAGTAAAGCATATCTACGACTATAGTTCCGGAAGACGGGGTTTAAGCAAGGTCAGGTACGAATACTGTAGTAAACTACTTAATCTATTTTACCTTCACTCCACTTGACCTGTTTAAGTCTTTTCTGTTAAGTGATCACAAAGACCCATACACCACACCACTAAACGGAAAACATCCTATTCTTATAATTAACGAGTAAATTTTTTAAACGTGTCTAATTCGTAGAGAGACCTCGACCCTTGGGAATAATAAAGAATTAAGGGTTTAGAGGAAAGCTGGTGTACCGAAAAGGGAGACAAGGACAACGTAAGTCCCAACAGAACCGCTAAAGGAGACTTTTGTTTGATATCCAATTGTATTTTCCAAGTTCCCCACCACCTCCCGCCCATCCTCTTCTTTTTCCACGATTAAGTCTACAATACTTTGACACTATTACGATAATAAATTCTGTGAATAAACCCATACAAATATGAAACATCAAAATATTTATTCGGGTTCCCCGAGGAGGACCAACAATGGTAGGAGGAACGTAGAGCCCAGGACAGACAGAGAAGGATAGGCTCATTTTCACTGCGGCGAGATTAGGGACGTTCAAACCTTGATTACTTGACTGACGACTCGGCGGCGGTGCCTCGAACCAGGGTTTGATATGACATGAAGTGTGAGCTAAATAAGAGGTCTACCGCTCTGACACGGCGGGGCGGCGCTCCCTGGTGGAGAAGGTGACCTCACATTTTCACCTGCCTACAACAAAAGAAACGTCTAAACTAGTAAGACTCGAGTTTTGAACGCTCCTACTAATCAATAATCGAGATTACCCACGGTTCACTTGGTTGACGTGCGTATAAAAGAGGAAAGTAAAACCTCAGACGTCCAAAGCCCCTACCAACTAAATAAGCGAAAGAATGCAGTCGTCTCGCACAGAGAGAAGGGGTCCACTATTCTTGGGCCAGAGACTTTAGTATCGTGCGGAACCAAGGGCCGGGTCTGTCTCAGTGTATTAGACCACCGAATACATATTCCTGCTCAAATAATCGGGGACCAGGTGACGTGACTCGTCGGGTACCGTGCTTTATAGCTAACGTTACACCCTTGAAACCATTGTAGTGGAAAATCTGGGCCCCGGACGCTTGTAAGACTGGACACGGTTGAACGAGACACTGGAAACGTCTGGGATGGAGACCTTAGTCTGGATGAGGTTTGTGTGTTACGATTAATTCAGAGACGTTTTTGGATTACATTAACAACTCGTTCCGGAATTTAAGTAATGAGGGAGAAAAGTCTAACAGTCCTGAATCTTCCTGTTCAAATAGGATGTAACTCTTTACGACCGGTTCCGGCACGACGTCACAAGTGTGTAAATCTTACGTCGAGGATGATTTGGAATAAAACCTTCTGGACAAAACAATGGTCTTACATTCTGGGGAGGTGGGAACGGGGGTCCGGGGGTCGGGCGGTTTTTAAAGTAAAGAATCACCGGAGAAAAACGGAGGTAAAGGAAAAGAAGGAAAGAGGTCCCTGGTGAATGGAGGGTCATTAGAGTCGTCTAGTAGGTATATCGGGAAAACTCTTCCACCACAGACGGTCCGGTTCTGAATGATTAGGGGGATTACTCTACCTTGAACCTTCCTACCAGTCCCGGTTTGTCCTCTTTCTCTCCCTTTCTCCTACTTTCGCATTTCCCTCACTCCACTACCTCTACTTTCTCGACATTCTCTCGGTCATCGTTCTCCATTCCAGACGTAACCTCTCTTTCCCTCTCTCTTATCGCACCTGTCTTAAAGGAAGAAAAGTGTTGACGACCTGACACCGAGAGAGATCGATTTGTGGGTCTCGATTTGGATTAACAAGGATCTTTGACGGAAGGAGAGTGGGTTGTCTACCGTACCCACACAAACGATCGTGTCATTGTATAAAGTGGTAATTTTATGGTTTTTCTTTTTTTTTTAGGTGTACGAACAACCAACCACATTTAAGTCCCTTCAACAACCTATAAAATCCTATGTATCGTCTCCCTACGTGTGAACCAAATACATTTAACAGTGTTCGTTGTCGGACAATTATTCCCACAACACACCGTTTTATGGAGGTTTCGCTCGTAGAAAAAAACCTTTCCATATCTTACTACTTGACCTTTCTCGAACCAAACTTAAGACTCGGTCTTTCCCTCCCCCCCCCTTTCTCAAATTATTTTACGACTCATAAGTGACGAGTAATAATATCGTACTTTTCATGATTAGTCTAATACGGATTTTAACCTTACCCCATGAAGTAAACGTCGGTTAAAGTGTTCCCGGCTTAAAATGATTCATTTGGTCTTACACGACTTTGGTACCGTTAGACTGAAATCTATTTTTAGTGTCTGTCCAAATCTTGTACTCGAAACTTGTTTGTCAGGGGAAGTTTAGGTTCACTTTGCTGACTTGTCGAATCTCCAGTCTAAAACAAACTGGGGTTGTCATTGCTAAATCCTTCGCCTACAACGGCCCCTAGAATGTGCACGTCTAATTTGACCCTCCTACCGTCACTACTAAGTCTAACCGTGAAGCACACTACAAAGAGGGAGAGACAGACTAAGTGAAGTGAGTCATACTGTGAGAGATCCAGGTACACTTTAGACTTTTCGTTGCTATGTTTACTTGAATGTTTTGTCTTTCTTTGAGTGTCTGAATCTCTGACTTAAATACCAACGGCCTTCCTTCCTTTCCCCCTTCCCTATCAATCCCTCAAACCCTACCTGTACATGTGTCGCGATATAAACTTTACTTAGTGGTTGTCCCTGGACGACATGTCGTGTCCCTTGAGACGAGTGACAATACACCGTCCGACCTACCCTCCCCTCAAACGCCCTCTTACCTAGTTTGCATATGTGTGTCGACTCAGGTTCACGTTAAGTGGACTTTGATAGTGTTGTCACAAACAATTAGTCGATATCGGACTATGTTTTATTTTTCAATTTTTTTTTGTCGCTATTTGTTTATTTACTTTGCGTGATGTCGGATTTGTTAGACCAATCAAGGGAAGGTAAAAGGTAAGTGAGAACAGAGTCCTCTGGGAAAGGTGTGGGTTGGACGGGAACCTTTTGGACCTTCAACTTTGCAAAGACTCGACCTCGGTGGGACTCAAGATGTCGACGTGGTCCGAAGTACCTCGTAATCGTGTAGAACCCAAGAGACTCCGGCACCTAGATTTATGTGCGTCCGTAGTAAAGAGGGCTGTCAGTATCTGTCGGACCCTTGGTAGGATCACTCAACTGAAGACGAGAAGTGGTAGTCCCAAAAGAATAAGTCACTAACATCGTTCTCCCGTGTCATCTCGTTCACCCTTGTAAGACAGGGACGTCTTATCGGGTGTCGCACCACCTCGGGTCGGTGGCACCGACGCACCGACGTAGGAGGGGGTGTCATCGATCATGCTCGAGAGCAGATTCGAGCCGGATTAATAATCGTCAGTCTCGAGTCATTTAGTCCTGACGTGCCTCGGTAGAATTTGACGAGGGAACCTGAGACGAAGACTCGACTGTTGGGATTCGCAAAGGAGTGCGACAAATTGAGTCTGGTGCAAACCTCCAGAAGGGACGAAGGTGGGTCAGAGTCTGGATGTAGACAGACCAAATTTAGATGACAGGACCGACCAGAAGAACTTACCTGAAACTGAGTCATAACCGAGTTTATGAACAAAAAAAGAGAGGCGAAACCAAACACTAAAAGGATCTATTGATACCGACAAGTTTACCGGCATATAACAATTCTGAAAAAAAAAGGGGTTCGATGTAAGTAGTCGTCACTCTTCGAAATTTCAAAATAATCATAGTATTTTTGGGAAGAGTTTACTTTGATGAAAACTATTCACAAGTAAGACTGTTACTCTTAAACAACTCCCGACAACCGTTCACCCTCCTTAAACAAAAACTTTGACTTTAACCGTCCTTCATTACTGGGGTTCACGAAAGAAGGAGAACTAAAGTCGGGGTTGTGGGAGTTACGTGAGGAGAGAGGGGTGGGGGAAGGGGTGGAAGTAGTGGGGGTTGAGTTTCAGTCATTTATTGTACAAATTAAAGCATGTCAAAAAGACCCCTGTTAAGTTTATGACTTCGTCTAAAAGTTGGAAAGTCGAAATGAATCGACACCTCGTTTCGGACAGTTTAGTTTCCCCCCTTTTTTACATAAACAGAGGGCGCAGTACTTCCCTAAAGAAGAACCACTATAATAACGGAAGGTACACTTCTTCAACCTCGAAAAAACATCGCCCCTCACAGTAAAGGGACACTCGTGGAAGGATTAACTTACAGTTCTAAGTTGTGTCAACGTTTTATTAAAAATTCACTTATTTTTCGTAATTCGGACATCTATCTCTTTTTGTTTTGGAATAAAGAAGGGATTACACTTATACGACCGTCAGTTCTGATGGTAAACAGGTATTCAATAGATCAAAGAACATAAATAATTTATTCTTTTACGTCCATCTCGTGAATCATGGTACGGATCACGAATCATTTACGAGTTATTTACACTGGATCATTAATAAAATAGAAAGGTCACCTTTTCATTACGATTACTCGTTCACGGACGCATGTCCGAGTCAGTGAAGTCAGTACAGGTTGAGAAGCCCTGGGGTACCTGGTA
This sequence comes from Capra ibex, assembly GCA_006410555.1. Classification (NCBI taxonomy): domain Eukaryota; kingdom Metazoa; phylum Chordata; class Mammalia; order Artiodactyla; family Bovidae; genus Capra; species Capra ibex. Next base: position 4,688,626 of record SJYO01048061.1, on the reverse strand, counting down.
TCGAGCGGTCCGAGGAGACAAGTACCTTAAAGGGGTCGGTCTTATGATCTCATCCAACGGTACGGGCGGAGGTCCCCTAGAAGAACTGGATCTCTAGCTTGGATGCAGAGGACGCAGAAGACAAAACGTCCGTCAAAGAAATGGCGACTCGGCGGTCCCTTCGGGATTACTCGTTCTACTCGGATGACAATTTATAAATCTCAAAACGGTCGTACGTACTGTTACCGAGAGTAGAGACGATATCAGTTGAAATTATTTCAGACCTTTAGTTAGTGAACGGGCAGTAAAGTTTGTAGTAAATGAACCACCGATATCATCCGTGACATTACCACGAGTCTGAGAGTTGGGTGTATTCTTAAAGTACGTACCAAACTAACACAAAGGGGAGTTACCGTGTATTCGATTCCTCTATGTAAAATAGATGTGAATATCCTACTTCGATCTAACTCTTATCATTTTTGAGAACTTCTGAAACTGGACCCGGGTTGACTTTTCACACACTCCTAGTTGAGCCACAGGTCACCAGACCGGCTTCTTCTGGACCTCCGGTAGGACGTCAGAGCCCAGGAAGGAAGGTCGGAGTACGAGGGCTTCCAGCTTCCAGGACTTCTTTAGGTGACCCACTCATCGAGTATATGAAACGAAATTAATTTCTGACCCCTCGCCGATTCTTCCTCATCGTCTTTCCTTCCCAAACCTACGAAGTCCAAAACTTTTACGTATGTGTCTCGTCTCCTCTTACCTTGGCTCTTTTTCCTTGGTTTTTCTGGTATAGGACGTAGGTTCCTCTTGGACCGAAACGGGATTCACAAGTTGTCCTTTGCGAGATGTGAACTTTACTACGAAGACGACGGACGTGTCTATACACCAAGTCTGTCTTGTCGAAGGAGATCTCGTTGGGACCCTTGGTCGAATGGACCCTGATCTCTGTCGATCCGGGATGGGGAGGTGGACCTTCTCATCTCTACACGTACCGAGAATCCGTCTAACTAAACTTCAGTAGCACCTACCGCTTTCGTGTAATTGACGTTTCCTTTTTTTACTTGGATTTCCTCCTCTCCTTTTCCAGTGAGGAATCCCGTTGACCTCCTTCTCTGTCCTTCGAAAATTGATCACCAAAATTAATCGTGTCTATAATAAAGGACTTGTCAAGGGATCAAGTAGGAAAAATTTAACGACTGTCCACACAAACAAAGTACTGTCTGAAAAGTCGGTTATTTTGGGACCGTACAGTTTAATGAATTCTTTTGAAACTTTACCCGGATTAATATGATACTAACAAAAGTAACAATTTCGTCCTGGACCCAACCCCCCAACCCACCCCGATCTGAAATAAATCCCCAGTGACACTACGACGTCTAGGGACGACTTATATCCCACCAAGGTAACACGGTCAGCGCCCGTCTCCCCCACGGGTACCGTGGGTCTACGACCTCCGCACCATTCCCGCACACCTGTCGAAAAACTACGGTACAGGCTCCACTGGAGATTCCACCACCGATGTTGACTCAGAATCTGTACTGTGGGTCTGTGTCGAGTGGAAAAGTCGGGAGTATCGACACAGTCGAAACACGAAAGATCACGACACCGACGGACGGTGTGCACCCATCTTCGTGAACTTCACACCGGTCAGGTCTGACTCCACACGACATTTACATTTTATGTGGGCCCTGAAGCTTCTGGAGTGTCGTGGGAGGGGTGTTTGGGTGGGGGGACGTTTTTTCTCTTACATTTAGTAGAGTTATTAAAAATTACAGCTATTGTACAACTTTACTATTATAAAGTCTGTGTGACCCCACTTATTTGGAGAATAATTTTACTTTGAGTGGACAAAGTAGGAAAAGAAAATTACGTCGATGACGTTTCAAATCTTACTGTATGTGTCGACAGTAATAAAAAGACAACCTGTCAAGGTGCACCACAGAAGAACTTCTGGAGGTAAGTTCCCGGGGGCAAATGAAAGGTTTGATCTCAAGAGGACCCGGTCCAGTGGGGGGTCGTCGACCCTCCACGACCACTCTCCTCCAAGTGTAGGAGGTCCAGACTGACTAGGCCTGCACAGGATCCAACTAACTTTACCTTAGACTTCAGTGACAAGGGAAAACCTAAGACTCAATTACGGATAAATAGTGACAATAATGGGGAGTAAACTCTCCCCTCCCGAGTGGGGCCGGAAGCCGGTGTCGGAGACAAGCGACAAAATTTAGGGACCGAACACTCCTTTCATGGCTTTAGATTTATCCTAAAGATCAATTGTCTTCAGAAACCCCGACAAATAAAAAACGAGAGGCAAACATAAATACACTTCGTATTTTGGGTCTCGGACTACGTGTTGACTTTCTACCCGAAGGAACAAAAGAAAACACACTCTTAGAGAATGACCGGAAAACAGCGATCACACCCAAGAACAAACTGACCGTGCCGAATAACCTGATATTGTTCGCACTGAGACGGAGGAAACACCACCCTGTTAAGAGGGTGTTTAGGGCTTGCCCCACGTAAGAAGGTCGTGTGATAACCCACACGTGACCTTAACTTTCTTAACGACTCGGGCCGATGAAGTAGAGGAGGGGTTAGAGAAACACTAGCAGGGGGAAGAAAGGGAGGGGGCTGTGTTGGGGGGGTCAGGGGAGGTGGAGCGACTTTACTTGTGAAATGGTCCGGCCTTTGTAAATTAGCAGAGGAAAACTTTTTTAATTAACTTTGAAGAGGTGATCAATGGAAAACACAATCATGAATTACGTTAAAAAATTCTTTCTTCCCCTCCTCCTCCTCCTCCTCTTCCTACCCGATCTTATAAATTAAAAATTTACGGGGAGGACCGAATTTTTGTTTTCCGTAATCTCTTAAAAGAGTGATCCTTGGTGCCTTCCCCAACATTTTCTAAATGGGTCAAAAAATACCCAAAACATCAATATTGATAATAGTGGTTCTTACCCTGTTCACTGCAAAGTTCCAAACCAAAACAAAAATTGTTCTTTTTTTTAAAAAAAAACCGGCGTGTCCATTGGGGTTTCGGTGATTATAAAATAGTGGGTAAAAGATCGAAGTTACACTGTATTTAATACAAAAGAAAGGTAAAAGCACCTTATGATATACAAACAGGGGACTTTAACATCGGAAGCGAAGGAGGAACGATAAAACCAACTCAATAAGGAAGGGAACATTTCAACGATTCCTCCACTACTACTACCACAGCTCCTTCCCTCCCCGTCACCCACGTTGACCCTTATTAAGAAGTAATGACTTTCGACACTAAATAAAATCGGATTAACATTTCAATGACGTTTAACGAGTTTTCGAAAAATTTCTAGGGTCACTAATCAAAAAAAACCACCAACACCACCCCTCCCTGCGACGTATCCGTTCCTCCCCCGTCGATTTTCCCCTTTATTGTGGAGATTAGGACGAAGACCATTTATCCGACGGTCGAAAATTTTACTCAAAGGAAAGATAATCAGCCTTATAATACGATTCGGAATTCGTAATCAAAAAAATACAACGGTATCGTCGGGACAAGGACGTCCCGCCACTGGACGCTACTAATGTCATGTTTCGAATATCCCAGAACTTTGGGGGAAACTTCTACTTTTCAGAAACTACCAAATATAAATACGTTTAGAGAATCTATACTAAATGGGTTGACTCTGACTTACCTCTCTACTAATTTTAAGGGAAAAGGAAACTATAGGTAATCACCGACTTATAAGGAATTTAAATTTTACCTATATATACAAAAATAGAAATAAATGTTTTTATAGAAATAGCATGGACACACACACACACATACACACACAAAAATAGAGGGGTGTAGAATAATCTAGATCTACCTGTATTATCTAAATGTTAAATCTCACACCACCCCAAAAAAAAGGGGGAAACTTTCCCCACCCCCCTCTAGACACACTCTCGAAAACATACAAAGGTCTACTATCTAAAACCTTAAACCCGATGGGGTGACTGTCGTGTCTCGATCGACACTTGACCAGAGTACCTTTTTTAACCGCTCGAAACCAGAAGTTTCTTAATTTGAAGGAAAAATTCCAGAAGGATCCATTCGATTTTTTAATACCTCTTTTTGGAGTCTTGTTTCCCATTACAGCGATATTACTTATTATACCTAAGGTGCATCTTCCGACGACTTGTCAGTGTAACTACAGGAAGACCCAGCCTTTGCTTTGGTCTTACCGTCCATCTCGCTCGGAAGTAACAAAATCCCCGGACGGTGAACGTGACTTGCTTTACCTCCGCTCCCCAGAATTCATTTATACAAAAGTTCCTTTCATAAATTTGAGTTCTTAGAGAGGAAGACAGAGATTGAGGATCCGGAGTTTAACAAGGAAGTCCTTTTTTTTTACTATGACAAACCCCAAAATGATAAAGTAAACCACCTTTGAAATAATGGAAAAAAGGAATCAGAAAGGAGACAAAAAAAGAAGAAATTTTAAGAAAATACATAATGGAGGAGTCCAGTTTCTGAATTTATGATGAAGATAAGATCTCAATTTACTAACATGTAAAAACGGGGGTGATCAGTGGATACTGAGAAAAATAAAATCAAATGTCTGTTTAAAAGTAAGATGAATTTTCTGGCTTTTGAACTTGTTGGATACTTAAATTAGGGAAAACACCTTTGACGTTACCCAAACGAGTTAAAATTCCATTCTTTAGGTATTACACCGATTATTCAGTCATAAAATAAATAATGGACTTTTCTTGAAACCAAAAGTCAGAACTGTAGACGAATTTTATAAAAAGATCTTTCTAAATATTTCGTGTCATTTGGAACTCGTGGTACACAATAGGCATTGTTGGGTTTTGGTCCAACACTCGTAGAATCTTTTGTTTCTTTGACCGATTCATCGTTCTTTTTTGAAGGATCAGGATTTATAAATTTACTTTGTAAATATATAGGGACCGTAATTAAAATTAATTAGTGACATTTAAAAACGACACTTAATAAAGTAAATATCTCATTCACATGTACTTGTATACAGTGGGAATACTTAATTGAAAGTTAATAAGAAAACACTGTTAACGGTAGATGACCCTTTAAAAGTCCGGACAAACATCGTTGTAATTGATATTACAGATTATCGGATCTAATGACAAAAACTCAATCACATGTATGATTAAACAAGACAATAAAATTGAACGGTGTAATCTTGCATTTTATGAAGGATTGCATGTATGTTCGAAAAAGTGGCAACATACTAGCGTAACTTGATACACGGAATTGTTTAAGTATCGGTCGAACAAAGAAGGACAACTAGTCACCGGTAGATTCAACAATAGGTTTTATACGAAGTAAGTGTAAGGTAGACTAGACATTTGTAGTGACATCGTGGGGTAGAGTCTCCCGTCCTCTCCCCTTTATGGATTTTTGTTTTTCTCTTTCAGGTCGACATGACCCCTCTATTATACACTTGGTCACGAGCCTCTCCTTTGAACCTCTGGACGACCGGGCACGTCCTCCCCATGTCACGTCTGCGAACCCCTCGACGTAGTCGTGCAAATGTGGTCCTTGGTGTTCAAGAAGGTCGGACGGGATCTTAAGACTCTTATATTAGCTACGTATAAAGGATCTGCGTCGATCTAAGTATGTCACTAAAGTAAACTTCGTGACTGAACGGTAAAATAAGTATTATATGAATCTTCGCGAGTGTCGGGGACTTTAACTAGTTGTCACAAGAGTGGGCAAGGAGTACAGAAGGGGTGGGTGTATATAATCGTACGACTGAGAGGTGGAAAGGTCTCAGTGTCAACACAGATTCTACTGGCGATAAGTAGAAATAAAAGTGGTTCTTTACAGGTACGAATAATTATGTAGAACCTACTGAATAACGTAAAAATAAAAGAGAAAACCTCAACATCTCAAGACATAACAAACAAAAATTAGGACTCTGGTAAATGACTCTTTAGAACTAGGGTCACGTTTATTAGGTTAATCAAACTAAAAATTTAAGAAAGGAAAAGAGGACGCGGAAATACAAGTAACAACCTTCCAGAGGATTTCGTCTTTGTTTAAAACCTTCTTTGTCTTCATTGAAGATCATGGTAGTTTTACTCACTTGAACTTTCAAAGAGATTTCTAACCTACTTGATTTTACACTTGTAATATAGTTATAATTATTGTATAAATGTTGATATAATTATATTAGGTAATTCGTTTCGTTTATATACGTTGTATTGAATGTAACCTGTTATAATTCATGAAAACTTTCCCCACTTAACCCCGACGTAAAAGTCCTATCGAAAGTCGGTTTGCCACAATCCTCAACGTAGAAAGACAAAGACTTTATACGGTACGACGAAGAGAGATTACACACACACATACCAAGACAAGACAAGAAAATGTCCGTCACACACTTCTTCGTCATTTCTTGCCCGGAGTTCACCCAGAAAAAGATCTACGACATCAAAAACCTCCTCTTCTGAAAGCTCGGTCGTATCCACAGTTTCTGTACAAAGAGGAGAGTAAGGACGACACAAATACACATATATAAAAAGGAAACGGGGAAGTTCTTACCCGTAAATGTACCGTTGTAGTTAAACGGTTGGTACTGGTACCCGTTGTGAAGGCCTATTAAATCCCGTGGAGTATCGACAGGACGAAGGTCTTGGGATGTAGTTGTGAAGGTAAGTAAATATTTTATTGATTATTTTTCGAACAGCATCGGAGTCTGCACAAGTCCAGATATACTGCAGATGAATAAAAAGTATTATTCATGTAATACACTTGTTGAAGAGACAACAAATTTGTACGACAAAAGGGTAATCAGACTCCCGACAGATCTGAACATTGTGTTTAAATTCCGTTAAAGTGTAACGAAATTACTTAGTAAAAGATGTGACTTACATCATACATTTATAAATTGCATCTAGAGTTTAGGTGGGATTTTATATAAAGACTCGAGGAAATAATATTTTATAAATAACTCTATCATACGACCAAAAGTGACTAGAAGGAGGAGGGGACCCGTGTGACAGAAACCAGACCCATCTACATAGTGATCTCCGACACTCACACAGATCGTTTCCCCGGAGTCGGTGTTTCGTAAAAGTTTTGGGGTCAGGGTCACTGGACTTTTGACCTCGTAAGGGATTCGTCACAGTACCAGGTCTATATTTGTCACTGTGAAGCAGGGGGAAGGACCCCCCTTTCTTTCCCTGAATGAAATTATGGTGAGAAAGGTCCTCTGAAAACACACATGTTGTCGAGTCACCTGTGACAGACGGAGGGAGTTTTGGTCACAGGAAAGCAAAGGGGGTCAAGGGGTAGGTGTGGGGTCTCGACGACGCAAACCGAGTCTTGGAGCCAATACTGTGTCGTAACGTCGGTGTCATGGGCTTAAGACACGAGTCGCTTCCCTCAATTGATAAAGGTGCGTGTCGATAAACCGGTGGAACATATCACGACTGAAACCTCACTGTGAAAGAAAGAAAAAAAAAAAACCTCACTGTGAAAGACTCGTTACCGTTCTTCCTTTTCTTATGTGGTCCTCAGGAAACACTGGATAACTCAGTAAACACAGATCAAACGCTCTATCCCCTCCCCGGAAGAGAATTACGTACACGTTCATTAATGAACTTTTCTCGAAACGTGTTATTTCTCTGTGTTCACTCTCAATTGAGACGGACGCGTCTTGGGAGAGAAGAAAAAATAAACGTAGTAGGAAAGGGATCCCACGTTAGGGGTCCATCTGTGTCTTCAGAAATGTGTGAACTCAAAAACATTATAATCCAGTTCCAGGTCAAAGGTTTCAATTGTAGACGAAAGAGACAGTTGTGAAGTCCACGTTGTTCATCGTTCCTTTGGGTTCTATAGGAGATGCGAGCTGTTTTCTAATAACAACATCGTTTCCGAAAGCCAGATGTCCGGTATCTAGACCACATGTAGCTGAAGGCCCTACTTCTCCCCGAGGAGTCCGTCAGCTCTCTTCCTCGACGTTACCCTAAATGACCATGCTAAGAGCTATTATGGGATTTTTCGTCATAGATCTAATACGTTTGAAAGGTCTTTTTATCTTTACATTGGTCCTTGACCCACATAAATTACATCGGTCCACTGAGTATATGAATAGGGTGACAAACTTTGTACTTTTTCAATAGGTCTTGTTCTTGGACGGTCTGTTTCCCATTATAGACAGAAACCGAGACGTTCAGTTTTTTGTTTCGTGAGTAAAATCAAAGAGGACTATTATGGATGGTCAAAAAAGACAGGAGAATTATTATTAAGAAGACGTCAAAAACGACTACACTCCCCTTCTCGTTCCGGTAATATTCGTCACAAAGACTCACTTGACGGAATTCTTAAACTCAACTACCCATCCTTTTTTTTTCATGAGTTTATAGGTTTTATAATTAAATAAAGACTTTTTTGTAGATCACTATAAAAGAAAAAAAAAAAAAATTGATTATTGGTCGAAAAATAAAAAGACGGTGAAGTTCAGGGAGGAAAGGGAAGGTGGTGGGTCACTCGCAGACACGTGGCCCACTGTGGATGCCCGCAACCGACCGTAATTCTAGTCGCCCAGGAACTTTAGGCCAGGGCCTCGCGTCCGTCTATCTATAGACAACTAACCACACGGGTCAGTAAGTATGGGTCCTCGGGTCCCTCGTTGGCTTTTAACATAAAAACGTTATTCTTAGATAAAAAAATTTTTGGTGTTATCCTAAGATATGTGTTTGTACAGACGTCAACGTGTGTGTGTGTGTGTGTGTGTGTTGACACCCATTTTTCGTGGTATTAGAGAAAATAATAATAAACAAGAAGACGACGTTCAAGATTCTTATAACACTAGTCTTTACGTGGGGGTTTTTATTCTCTCTGTCGTAGGTACGATAATAAAAACATTTACAAAAGCTTTACACAAACGTATCTCCACTGACTTTGTAAAGTATTTTACTGGAAGTTATATTTTCTATGGAATTACCTACTATTAAATTGGGTTTCATTTTACCTTTCTGACTTCTTTGTCACAATCACAATATCCTCTTAATTTATTTCGGGACTGGAAACGTAAACACAAAAATAAATAAAAAAATCCCAAAGTCCCCCTGAAGAATAAATTTTCTCGTAGTAATAAACGAAATTGACACCGTCATCCTCATTACGGTTGTGAGACGTAAACTGTCTCACGTATTATATCCGTTCCACGGACTGGTCTCTAGAAAGTCAGATTTATTTTGTTTATAATACACAACCACAAAAATTGTGTTTCTCAATTTTTACACTAAGGGGGTTTAGACGATTTACTTATTCTACACAATATCTCTTAAAGAGTTAGTAGACTTGATAATTATTTACTTAGCGGGGATGTAAATTATCACTGGGTCTTCTTTTCTCAAGGACCGTAACTAACAGGAACAGAGACATGGACACTGTGGACGGAGAAAGGTTACTGGAGAATCCTACACTGGGTTTACCTTTTCAACCTCTTTCTGAGGTACTTTAGACAGATTATCTGGGACTACAACAACCAGATTTGATACACCGTAACCGACGGTTCGTCGGTCTACAATGAGACTTTACCCGTGATTATGTTAATTTTTTTTTTTTTTTTCTTTCGTGGCTTAACTACCCCGGAGAGACTAGTAGTGAGTCCTATTGGACCCACAGGAGACGAAGGAGATCCCACAAACGAGGTCTTGAACATTCTCTCAAACGCTCAAAGAGGTTCTCTCTCCTGACTTAACTTAACCAGGGATTAAGCTAGCATCGTCTGTTCAATAAAGTTTAGTCTAAATTTAAAGGTCTGACACGGGTTGAGTCACACTCCTCGAATGTCTGAACCGTGGTAACAAAGAGTTGTTGTCCCTCATAATTTAGTGTGTGTTTTTTTACCTTCATCTTCCCTCCCCCTCCATCCCTCCCATGTCACGGGTAATATGTAAGTTCCTTATTCAGTCCCTTCATCCTTCGATTTGAAGTCTCGGTAGAACGTTAAAAATCTTTCTTTCCAGAAAGAACAGGGTTGCAATAAAGATATGTGGTTATTTTCCACTAACCAGACTATTATTCTATCCTCTAATAACCATCATAACATTTTGTTGCTTACGAAATTACTCGTAAAATGTGGTGAGTACTAGACAAACAGGATTAATAAACAGTACATTAACGGTATGAAACTCGAAACGTGTTTTTCCCTCTTTTCCTTTCTTCCTTCTTTTCCCCTTCCTTCCTCCCTCCCGTCCTTTTCTCTTGACGTATGGGATAAACTTCGTTTTCTGACTTTCAAAATTTTAAGTTACTTCATAACATAATAGATATTGTGACTATTCCTAGATACGATATTCTTAAAAGGTCCGAAATTTTTTAATCTAAAAAAAAATTACTCAACATGAAAACACTGTGCATTGGTACGGAGTCTGTCGTCCAATGTCAAAGAGAAGACATTAGTAACAAAGTGTCCCGGTGTTAGGTACATCTAACTAAAATTTAGTTACGTAATCGATATATTTACTGATAATTGAAATCCTTAATAAAAATATTTTTCTTAGGTTTTTATTTAGAACCTTATTTCGAAATTGTCGACTGAATCCGTAGTGTCAATAAGGTCATGATGTACGACTCTTCTTTCTAATATTTATACTTCGTGATACCCAAAAGAAGAAAAAACGTCAGAAAACATCTTCTGTTTTTATTGTGGTAGTATGTCAATGGATTTTCTGAACTGTCCATAACTAAATTTCGTGCTATATAGTTCACCATGACATTTTTCCTAAAGTACCAGTATTTAAAATTACAGAAAGTTAAAACGTGGGAGAGTCATTGAACAGTTATTGTTGAGAAGACATATTTTATAAACGAAGTGAGGGTGTACCGTAATTTCAGACGGTAAGTCAACAACCCTATATCTTCTAGTTACTTTCTATTGAAGTGTATACCTCCAAGTATTTAAAGATTTTGAATTGTGTATGGAATTTTAAATCGGAGTAATGGTTTTATACCGATGAACTTTCGGAGGTAATCAAAGTGTCGTAACATTTATCAAATTCAAAACGAAGAGTTAAATACCATAGACATGGTTCTTCAAGGGTACTTTAGACCGAAAAATGGGTTGTCACATTCAACACATGTATTTAATATTTTAAGTCCTGGTTGTTAATCATGTGTTACTGCTGGTCTGACTGTAGGAAATAACTAGTGTAACATTGTTGACAATCTAATGATTTTATACTAAAGTCATAGACTATAACTTTTTTGAGCAAACAGTAGTGACTACAATAAACAAGGGTCTTTAAATATATCCTAAAATTACAAAATAATCATACGAGAGTCTATTCTTACTTTGTTGTTACACTCCTACAAAATTAATTCGGTGAGACTTCTGTTCTATAACAACATAAATAAGTGAATTTGAGAAAAAGTACTTTACGATTTTTTAAAAAAAGAATCTTTGAAGCAAGAAAAAGAATAAGCTGTCTTATTACTGACATTGGCCTTACCTGAAAATATTTTGTAGTTCCTATATTAAACATGAATTTTGTCGATAAAGTTTTCGTTTCGTTTAACTATACGGTCGTTTATATGAACCGTCTCATTTAATAGTAATTCGTATGTAAGTAAAAATTTCTTTATTTATACAGATATTAAAATAGTATATTTTATATTAGAGTAGTAATAATGTTGTAATTTAATACAACATGAAATAATTACTGGACTAATCTAAAGTAAGAAGGGACTAATAATTTAACAAACAAAATTACTGACGTACTAAAGTATCTTAGGACACTGAGAATACATTATAAAAATAAATTCCAAGAATTTCAAAAAAAATTTCGATAACGACATCTTTATTCTAAAGAAGACGTCACAGATTATTAGACATATTTCCTCTTTATAGGTTAGAAGTAAGGTATTCGTCTTTTCCTTTTAGACCCCGAAAAAAACAACAACAATCTTTCTGTAAAACATAAAAAAAATAAATTTGTAAATTTTTACACCATTAGATCTCTGGGAGTCACAAGTTGAGACGAAAGAAAAAATGATATGACCTATTTTAAAAAATTAACTTTAGGTTAAAAGATAATCACCAATCTGTTCTACGTGGTATAAGTAGACTTTCTTGTTTTTAATTTGCATAATAACATTCTGTGGTAAACTATAATTACATCAATATTGTGGACGAAGGCATTCGAGACACTTTTGGCTGTCCGGCGAAAATTTTCTTTAGTACCTTCCACTTAATTACCATGTCTTTTTCGGTTTCTGTTGAATATCTTAACCTTTCTTAATTGTACATTAAAAAAGATGAAATTAAGTTTTATTAACAAGATTAAACGTCTGTAATAGGAAATTTCAAGGTCGGTTTCGTCAGTTAGTCACTCGACGGACCAGTTAGGTGGACATTGATTTTTACTCTCTAAAAGACGTGATTCCACTGTAAAGATATCGTAGGTTTTGTGTTAATGACGGAAACAACATAAACAAGAAGACACCACAAGACCTTTCCGGACGGACTAACACCAGTAAAAGAAAAATTTTTCAAGACTTGTCTTACTCAATAAAATGTATGTCAGACATTCCGTCCGTAAGCCCTCGGACCGCGCCGACTCTGTAAAACAAACTTGTAGACAAACAACAAAACACGAAGGCCACAATAATTAGAAGAGCATCCATTCGTCCACTATGTGGGCTTGGTTTAACGCCACCAGGTCCTCGTCAAAAGAGGAAGACGACTTTTTTAATTCACCCGACTTCTTGACTAACGACGAAAATTTCTTGTAGTTGTTAATCCTTTCCATTTGCACAATTTTACAGGGCTTTGCCACCCACTTTGAGTACAAATTTTATGACACCTCTTCTTACTTTTTTATATATAACAAACGCACCAAGCTTTTTTTGAGGATAAACCCCCTCCTCCTAAACACACCCGAATCTGCCCCTGTAGTAAGTAGTCACTCTTTAAGTAAATTCCATTTAAACAACGAGCAAGGATTTATAAAGTGAGTGACCGAGGGTTCAAAGGGTAAAATAAGAAAAGTATTTGAATATGACCGTCGGAAACTCTTTTATCTTCAGACAAATCAAAATGAGATGTCTGGGGTTACGCCGTAAGTATACTTTTATTAAAATCTAGTTTTACTCTCGTTCAACATTACTTTATTTGTGTCAAACTAGTTTACTAAGAACCCCTCTCTTCTTTATTTAAAGTTCAATAAAATTAACCCCCCCCCCTCATGTTTTTAGAGGAGGCCAAATCAGTAATTCTCACCCTCCAACAGACACACAATCATGGTTAAAGACCTGGACTCTAAACCTAGCTTACCTTTCGTTTAATTGTGACCTCATGCCAACAAGCATTAAATCACGTAGTGACTCGGAGCGCAAAGGACGAGACACCCAAAGACGACACATTTATAACGTCACCACTACGTGTTAGACAGAGGTGAAACACGGTCATTGTGAATTTACTCCACAGCGGGCTTCCTTCTAAAATACGATCAACGTCGTAGCAGTCAATTAATAGAATTTCCAATAAACGTTATTATGGCAAACGGAGAAAAATTCCCCTACCCTCCTTTCAACGGAAATATTTAGGTAGGATCTCCAATATAGATTTGAGCCGGAACAATGAATGTATTTCTCACTTAAAAACTACGGATCCTACGTTTTGATGAGTCCCCTCTTTCTCACAAGTTTGTAATATTTCAAAGATTTACAATTTGTCATTGGGGGCGGATGGTTTTTTCTTGTTTCAACTAAAAGTCACCACTTGGCCACTGTAGTTACACTTTGCACACCGAATATGAAAAGTAACCTCATTTTTGTGGATTTTTAGGGTTCTAAAAGTTTTGATCCATTGTTATAATTTACCCAGTGAGGGACAGAGAGTAATGGACGGAAGTTAGGGTTGGTACGTGCGTACGAACGGGAGTGTATGAACATCCGAGGAGACACGTGTTTGAACGTGAATTTTAGTTTTCCGTCTTTTACACTGTGATCCTTGTAGGTTTAGTCCTGAATATGGTTAAAGTCCTATTTATCGTTGGAAAGCAAACTTTAGTTATTATTGGTATTTTTTTAACGTCAAGTATTTTTATAAAAAAGACATAGAACTGGGGGGTCAAGTCAAGGAGGTACTTATTTATATAAATAGATCTCTCTTCTCGGTACATGAAAATGTAAATACATACGTTTTATTGAGGTAAGTGACGGGAGAGGACGGACGAACGGACACGTGTGTGACTGATTTACAAGAGACGGAGTCACACATGGAATAAGGTCGATTCCTATACGTGGACTAATTCATGAAGGAGGACTGTATTTGACTCCGTCCTACCCGTGGTAGTTTTGTGTCTGGTTCATCTCAAGGTAAGACCCGGTTGTTACGGAGGGAATTGACAGATGTGACCCAAAGTGTAACTTATTTTAGTTCCTACGGTGACCATAATATTCGTCGATCGCCACATCCTCTCCGAAGGGATTCAAAGTCATCGGTCGTTTGTTTTAAGTTTGATCTCTATGTGAGAAAATGACCGTAAATTCAAGAACTCACTTCCCTTTTTGTTGTGAAAAGGTAACATAGTACTTTCACGACAAGGGTCCCTTTTAACGGAATTTCACAGGAACGGAAAACTACTACCGTTGAATGCACAATTTAATACTTGACAACCCAAAAAAAAAACAAAAACAAAAATTTATTCTTTACGGGAGAACAACTCCGTATTCGAAAGTGTTGTAACACCATCGTGTCGGAAAGAATTGTGTCTTGGTATCTTTAATCTCGTCTTCCCTCTAAATGATAATCCAGTAAAGAAGGGACGGAGTAAGCACATCCAAACAAAGGATGTCGTTTAAGAGGACCACGAAACAGGTCGTTCCAAATTTACTGAGTTCATTACCCCGAAGGTCACCCCTGTATACCAATAAAATAGGTCAAGCGTACAAAGAAAACGAAACGGATATTTAACTGACCAGTGTTTTTAACCCAGACGGTCCATCCACTGAGACCCAGAACTCCCCAGAACCCCAAATTTATTACATCCAAGACAAACATTTCTAAATCATATTTATCCAGCGAGTCAACATATTTGATGATGAAGGTTGTTTGTAGATTAGACAAAATAAAGTTTACACTGGGTGACTACTTTTGTATTTGGGAGTCTATAAAACAGGTTTCGTGTCCACTGAGTTGCTTACCCTTCGACTACCAAACACAGGATCCCTCTATGAATTTTAAAGATTTTCTACAAAAAAAAGTGGGAAACTACTTTTAAAGTAAGTTCATTACGAAAGTTCATCTTTACTGGGTTCTTCCGTTTTAATACATAGTAACGAAAAGAGATGAAGGACGAGGATAGAATTTGATATGAAACGGGATTCTGCTTTCCATATCGAATTCAAGTGGCAATCACGACTCAGTAAACATAAAAGATATCATCATTATTATTATTATAATAATCCTTTAATTTCAAGATGGAAAAAGAGGAGAGGGGAGGTTTATTGTTTAAAGTACTCTTATGAATCCAGGTTTCATCTATTTAATAACCCCAAATAGAAATCATAGTACCCTTTAAAAAATCAAAAAATAATTAACTTTCAAGATTCCTTTATTTCAAACTATGGGAAATAGGATCACAACCTATTTTTTATGAAATGTAATTTTTATTAAAAATTTATTTTTTATTATTAGACGAGTATATTAGACAGTGACATCCCGTCCATTACTATGAATACTGACGAAACAAATTCCTTTGATAAAAGTTCGATTGTTTTAAACAGACCGTATCATTGTCGAGGGTCGTATTCTTAATCCTGACATCTAATTATAATCCCTGAGTAATTTTAGCCAACCTTCATTAAATTTGTAAGGTGTATGAGATACGAGAACAAAATTAAGGGTATTCGATTTTATAAAGACGAAGTCGACTGTAGTCAAGACTCCATATATAGGTGTGACAATTAGATTGAACTCAGAAAGAAGATAGGAAGATCTTTTTATGTAAAACTCTATGTTAGACGTATAGTAATTAATACAATCGGAGTTTAATAAACCACTTTATAAAATCGGTCCTATTTAGTGAGGGTACACTAAACAGAATTTAAATATAAAAGAATTTTCAAATGTAGTAAAACTACAGTAAAAAGTATTATTACTAAAGTCATAAACTTTTAAGAGGTAAATCTTGACTTAAATCATAACAAATAAAATTCTATACTAAAATCGTCAAGAAAACAATAATCGATCCTTAATACATATCATACTTTTAACCTATTAACTTTGGTAGAGTTTGTGTATTAATCAATTATAATTATCTTTGGAATTAAATATATATTTGTGTATATTGTATGTATAAACATGATTTATATGTAAGTATAGATTTGTGTCACAATTAAAGTAGTGAAGAACCCGTTTTTACTGTCGATTTCCTTTATCAGTTAACGAGAAAATTTTACTACCTATTACGGTCTTTTAAGATTAAATTCTTAAATGACAAAGAAAGTTTATCTCCGAGAATGTCTTTTTATACTTTCATATCGTCTTCTATAATTCTTATCGTTGTACATAATCCACTCTAGCTAAAAATTTCCATGAAACGATCTTATAAGTATAAAGACGTCACAGACCGACGGTTATACTGAAACGATGCAAAAGTCACAAGATTCGTCAGACAAAATAAGTATACTTTAGAAATTTACGAAACAAACCAAAAACCTTTCTAAAACATATTTAAAAAATCATAAAAAAGAAGTAAACGTTCGACCGATTTTTGGTTCCTTCCTTTTCACAGATGGAAATTTTAGATCCAAGGAAATCATTAATATTTCCAGTTTTTGTTCCAGTGATCGACTGTATTGTTGATATTTGTTATGTACACTGACTTTGTAAGATTGAAGTGAGGCCTCTTTCGTTATTAAGTCTAATTATCCAAATATAATTATTCGTTTAAGAGATGTCCTTATATTTACCCTTGAATATAGAATTATTTCTTTCTTTTTTCTTTCTCCAAAAAAAGGAGTACATTTAGAAAACTAGATCTTTTTAGGTTTCTTATTATGGGGGAGGGATTATGACTTTCTTTCAATAAAAGTATCCATAGACTAACACCGAGTGTGTGGAAAGTAAACACAAAGGTTTACGTCCCGAAATGTTTTCTTTATGACAAACCAGGTCTACCGGAAGATCTTCCGAGGGACTCTCTTGAGTCTTCAGAGAGATCGGTTTTTATAACAAAGGCGAATAAGTTCACGGTCTTTAGGGTGACGGTGAGAAAGTGCGTCTAGTTTATTTGGTAGGTTTCTAAACCAACAACAGAAACAGTTTCCTTTCTCAACTAAGGTGATTATCTGTCGTCACACGGGAGGATGTGAGTACGTGGGGTGGTGGGTGTCGGAACGGGGTAAATAAACATTCGTCTTTGTGAGTTTTAGTCTTGGCTCACTAACGGTCACTTTTACTCTCTCCTTCCCTGTAGTGAGAAGAAAACTCTACGAATCAATAACGTAAAGAGGTAAATAAAGGAACAATTACTTTAAGAAATCTTGATATACGGTATGAAACCTGAAAATTTTTCAGTTTAAGAATCTTTCAACTCAGACGGATGTTACTGAAATTCCAACTAGACTAATTGTTGTTTAACGTAAATTTAGTTCCGTTATGTCAAAATGACGACTAGTATAGGAACAAAGTGTGTCCAAATCACCGTTCACCGACCGAATCAAAATCTCCTATTCTCTAAAACATACATCCAATTTAGACTACTAAAAAGTTCAACAAAGTAGGAATTAAATATTGTGTAAGGATTTCTATAAAATTAGTTTTATGAAGAGAAGACCGAATATAAAAAGTCCTAAAAAAAAAGGAACGAATTAAAGTTAACTTTTGTTACATTAAGACAACCTACTTTAGAGTCTTTTAGAAGAGCAATTTAGGAAAATCAAATGTTGAATTTTTTATGTGTCTCTCGGTTGTTCCCAAACCTTCAATGGGTTCCAGTGAGTGTGGGTTCCACCACTAGGTCGGGAATGGTCTTTAGCCCCGAGTGAAACAGTGATTTCTATACTCGTCTTAATTGAATTTAGACCAAAGTTAAACCAGTGTTACTTAGGCGTACGATTACTGGTTTTGATCTATCTCGAAATTTTTCATAAGTGAGTTTTTGTTTTACACTTAAACTAATCAAGTCTAATCTTAGAAAAAGAAGCAGTATGCGAGGAAAAAAAAAAAAAAAAAAAAGGCGTACTCGTCATTCACTACTCTTTTCTTTCTCGTGACCTTTAGGTACATTGAAGGGTCGATAATAAGGGGTGCACCGAGGGAGGAAGAGTTAAGACAGAACCGGAACAGGTGGACGGGACGGGATCTTTCTGTAGAACCGAGACTAGTGACGTTTGGAGTAAGACAAAATAATCAGTAAGCTAGAGGATTCGATCCAACCTTTGAGAGTCTCGATCTGACCCCGGAAACCATTTCTCCGGGACAGACTGGGGCTCGACCCAAAGTAGAGTGAGTTTCCTGTTCAAGGGTTTCAGGACAAGAGTCAATGTGGACACCAACGTCTTTATGTGGTACGGAAAGTCGAGGAAATTCTCGTTCTTGGTTCGTTCGCGGTACTTTCACACCGAAGCGAGACCCTGTAGAAAGAGAGAGTAAGGGAGAATGCCCTGAAGAGGGAGAGTCCTACACACTCAGACGCACACAAAGGCACATACAGGAAGGAGACGGAGGGGACGAGGGAAAGGCACCTGAGAAAAACCAAAAGAGAAAAAGACATAGAGAGAGGGAAGGAAAGAAAGGTGCAGTAGAGGTGGTGGGGTGGGGACAGGGGACGGAAGAGAGGAAGACGACTAATATTATCTCTCCAAGGCTCGTAAGGAAACTATAAAACGCCACGAATAATTTCTTAGGAAATTAAGAAAAATTATAATTTTCGTCCGTTTACCTCGAAAATAATATGATTTTTTATCTTTCGTTCTCAAAGATCTTAAAAGAATAAAAAAAAGTTCAATCACCTGGAGTTACTTTTTTTTTTCACCCCCGTAAAGAATGGTGATTGGGTCTCTCATTTCTTAAAAGGGATAACATGTAGGAGGACGTCGTAGAATCTTTAGGCATGTGCTATGTGTAAATCATTTATAATAAATCGATCGACCAAAGATTTAAAGACTGTCACGATTTTTCTTTAATAAGCAACATGACAAATTGTTATATATACTATGACTGTAAGAAGGGGAAGATCTTTTTAACTTTCTTTTTTAAAAGTGATAAAGTAGTTAATAATAAGTAGTAAATATAAAATCATTTACCAAATTTTAAATTTCACGGAAGATCAATTACAATCAAACAAATCTACATAAAAGGTTTCTTTCTTATTCGGATGTTGTATATTTTATCTTCAAATTTTAATAATCAGAGTCGAAGTTTGACGATATTTTACCGGAAGTAAGAGACGAAAAGAGTATCATTATAGTCGAATTTAAACTGTATTTTATAATTTACGTTCCATAAATGTATAAATAGAGTCATAATTTTTTATTTTATAAAAGGTTGTTCTAAAGATCAAAGTTTTTTTAGACTCGTCACTATCAACGTCTTAAGATACATTAATCATTTTCAGTTCTTAATATATGAACTGTCACCCACTTGAAATACCATACGTTTAATATGGAGTTATTTCGATAAAAATTTTTTGTCTTCTATTTCGAACAACGGATGTAAATCACCCAAGACTCTTCTTAGAATCTTTGTCTTCCACAGAAACCAGAGGGACAGACAGACACTTCATTTCTCCGAGACCAGGTGCCTCTGTGAGGTAGACCCGTTCATCTGTCGAGTCCTGTCCAGTGCATAATTCTATTAACTGGGTTTGTAAGTGGAGTCGAGAGGAGGGATGACAAGTCGGTGGAGATGGAAGGGAAGGTTTAAGTAGAAGGTCTAGAAGACGATTAAGAAATGAAGTAGTCAAAGCATTTTGATACCCGTCTCAGAGTTTAATTAGAATGGTTACAGGTTGTGTACACACAAAGACGAAGGACATATCTCGAGTTCGATTTACTAAAGTACGAAGGAATAATTCTTCTTTCTACAATTACTATTAGAAGTAAAATGTAGGTGAGTCAAGGGTACAAGGTTTCTTAGAGGAGCAAAATACGATATGGAAAGGAAAAGAACGAATGGCCGATGACTTTTGACATGGTAAACTGGTTTCGGAGTCCGAATATACGAATCTTTAGGTTGACAAAGTGAAACCATCCATCAAAAGGTACACCATATACGAACCGGACTAAAACCGAGGGTTGAAGACCAGTGGACGGAAACTAATCTTGGAGGAGGTCGTCTATAAGATTCAAAGAAAAAACAAAAAATTAAGAAATTTTACGTAAACAAAAGTTTATGCCCACGACACAGTTTATGTATCGTGGAGAGTCAAAGTAATGAATGTCCCTGTTTAGTTAGACACTAAATATTCTCAAATCTCCCTTGTCCTTCGAAACCCCTCCTCCCTCAGTGGGAGATGAGTATGTAGAGGATCTTGCGTCTACTGAGAGTCTTGGGAATTTTGATCAGACCTTAGAAGTTTAGACCCGTATTAGGCTACGAGACGAGGAGGGGCCGGGAAGGACCCTATTTGGCCTACTGTGAAAGGGACTGATTGTTGCCGTCATCGTCACTGACGGCGTCACACCACCGTCACCCGGACCTCCACCTGTGTCGGTGTCCACCTCCACTGGCGGGACTACTGCCCTCACCGTCGCCGAGCGACCCCCGTCCTGGTGTCGGCACCACTGTCACTACCCTCGTCACCACCGTCAGCGTCGAGGGTGTGTGACTCTCGGACAGATCACTACATGCAGGAAAGTAAATTAGGAGTGTTGTTGGGATGTTCCCCTTCCTAGTAGTAGGGGTAAAATGTCTACTTCTGTAGTTCCGAGTCTAGTGAGTTTCGATCCTTTTCCGTCTCGGATCTAAGTGTGAGTCCAACTTCCCGAAGGGACCACCAAGTCACGAATTCTTAGGTGAACGGTTACGTCCCCTCGGCCCAAACTAGGGACCCAGTCCTTCTAGGGGACTTCTTCCCTTACCGTTAGGTGTTGTCACAAGAACGGACCTCCTAGGGTACCTGTCTCCTTGGACCCCCCGACCGATACCAAGTATCCCAGTGTATCTCAGTCTGCTGACTTCGCTGAATCGCGCGTGTGTGACGGTCATGTCCCTTGTGTCTAAGTTGGGGACTAGCCCCTTCTAGGGTGTACGACGACGTTCCGTTGATTCGGGTACCCGGTGTCGATGACTTCGGATGTACGAGATGTCGGTCCCGGGGCTTTGAGCTCTCAGCGGAGACGACCCCCGTTGATCTCTTCGGGGGTGTGACGTTCCTTCTCCGACACACGACGTTGTGTCTGGGTCACCTCTTTTTTTACTTTTAGGTCCTCCTCGACTCGTCTGTCGGGTATAAGGATCGGTGGCGGGGTCCACTCTCTCCGGACTCTTCGTCCAGGGAAGAGAAGCACACCTGAACACGTACCGACAAACAAATTCGGCGTCCGAGGGCTCAAGGTGACTCTTACACGAGCGGGCCCCTCGACGGGTAAAGACAATCCACCTTTCAGTGTCTTCCCGGCCGAACTTACCTGCTGGGCGTGCGGGAGAACCCGTCGTGACTGGACCGACACCTGGACGTCACCCGCGCATGTCTGGGGAAGTAGGGTGAGAGGTTCCTCCCAAGACACGAGAAGTTCGGTCTGTCGAGGTCCCCTTTTCTGTCCTCCCTCCGACCCGCCCGATTCTTGCCTCGAAGAGGTCCGAAAGGGTGGTAAATCTTGTGTCTTCTATTTGGACTGTCCGACGGGTCCCACGTCCTAAGGGTCGAGGCCTGTGGGGGAGACTCCGGTCCGAGGCTCCGTCCCCGTCTTCCCTAGGAGAACGTCGTCAAGGTGTCCGGACTTACCAGTGACATAAGGGGCTAGTCCGTGTTTTACTTGGGGGAAGTTTATAACGTTGACAATTGTAAGAATGCTTAATAAATTTCCCGGAGGGCTAGTTTCCGATTCCTTGTAGTGGGTAGTCGTAGAGCCACGGTCGTCATTACTGGCTAGTCGGGTTACACTTAACGGGTACAACTAACTGAAGTCAACTCGAAAATCTTTAAAGTCCACCTCTATGTACTCGTAGACGTTTAAGAGACCAGTATGCTCATTTACCGGTAACTTAAAATTAAGTTTTATAATTCTATGGATAGTTTACTCGTGAGGTTGAATTTCACAAAATTTTTTCTTTTTGTACAAAAGATAAAGGGTCCAGAAGTTATCATAAGAAAATAACAGGGACCGTCAAAATCTTCTACAAATAGGTATTGTGTTTCCCAATGACTATAAGTCTTCGTGTATGTCCCTAGTTTACAGTGGAGGAAATTAGGAAGAATGTTTACGAAGTCCATAAAACTCCTGAATTTTACAGTAAGTGTAAAAATAATAACTTAAAAAAAGAGTGACTTTTATAGGAAACCACAAAGACGGCAGTATTATTAATAAAAATTCTCGAAGGTTCACCCTTGAGACTTACTTTCGTACAACATAAAGTCAACAAGGGTTCAGTCAATAATTTTAGTACAAAAGTGTATAAACAAATAGACCTGGAAGAGACATATCGTAATTAGAAAAGTCGGAGTAAAGTTCATTACTATAGAGACTTTATTGTCAAATCCGTAAAAAATACAGTGTAGATTTATTTTAAAATTTTATGTCATATACATTTTATTATATATAATTTAAAAACCTATAATTAAAAATATTAGGAGAATTCATGGTATCAATGGTCAGTATTAAACTTCATATGACTAATCGTCCTTCTCAAACTCTAAACCCCACTTTTTGGGATCTAAGATCAGGACAGGATGAGTACACTTTCACAATCAGTGGGTCTGAGAAACACTGGGGTACCTGACATTGGGGGGTCCGAGGAGACAGATACCTTAAGAGGCCCGTTCTTATGACCTCACCCAACGGTAAGGGAAGAGGTCCCTAGGAGGACTGGGTCTCCCTTAGACCCAGAGGACGTAACGTCCGTCTAACAAATGGTAGACTCGATAGTCCCTCAAGGAAATTTTTCTATACATAAAAAATGTCTATGTTTCTAAATGGAAACATAGACATTTAGTTTAACAACCTAGGGGTCTGATGGGATCTTGTCTCCTTTTTAATGAGTCTTATTTCCTTTTTTGTTCACGAAATTGAAGGAGGGGAACCCCAGGTCCCTACTCACTCAGAGCCCAGACGGTCTCGTCCGTCACTCTTGTCTCCCTCAGGACACCCAACGTCAGAGCGACGTAGTTCGCCTCTGACTCAGGGCACACGAAACAGGACCCCCTTCAGACAATAGGGAGAAGGCTACCGAAAGTGACTACACTCTCATCCGAGACCAAGGAGTCCGGGACCTCTTTGGGGAAGTAGTCATCTGACTCGGTCATCGAGTATGACGCCAGGAAGTATAACCAACTAGACAACTCAGGGACCGCTGGTCTCCGTGTCCCTCGTCTCCTGTGTCTTCCGGTCGGGGTGAGAGTGCAGCCCTACGTGACGAGGTAAGGGGGCGGGAAGAGAACTGGAAGTCACCCGTAGGGATTGGAAGGTTTCGACTGGAAGTTTCAAGGCCAAGGGGGTCTCGGGAAGGGTCCGGTTTGGTGGGGTAAACTACCGAGAAAGCCATCGAAGATTAGGGAATTCGTGGTGAATGTCTACCTGAGTGAACGTGAAAATTGGCAATTCAGTAAACGTTCTCAATTGGACTGGGGTTGGGTCGTAGCGCGTAAACAAAGCCAGATAGGGACACAGGATGACCTCCGAGTCGGTTGAGTGGTCCCTCATACTGGTCCGGTCCCTTACTAGTGTACCTTGTCTGTGAACGTCTATTTCCCGTCGTCTTTCCATCCCAACTAGGACAGAAGGGTTCAGAAAGAGGGGAGGCAGTGAGTCGAGCCCGGGGTGTCTTCTCGGTTGGAGGTGAGTTCTGGAACAAAACCTACGACCCCTAAGTTTCTATATCCTCGGGGACAGAAGTTCCCGAAGAGTCACTCTTTTTTCCGTCACATTTGTTTATTAATGTCATCTCGCACGGCGACGACCACGATTCAACGAAGTCAGCACAGGTTGGGACACGCTGGGTTATCTGCCGTCGGGTGGTCCGAGGAGACAGGGACCCTAAGAGGTCCGTTCTTGTGACCTCACCCACCGGTAAAGGAAAAGGTATCATCTAGCACTGTTTCCAATACTACTCTCCCCCACACTCCCTTCCTTCCTCTCTTTACTCGGGTTGGTCCCTTCAGATCTTTACGAAGTGTCTGTATTGTAGAAAGATAGTAGAACTTCATATTCGTCGTCAAACGGCCAGTCTATCCCTTTCCTGGTAGTCTAGTCTCGTCTCGGACGCACACGTACACGTACACACACGTACACACGCACACACACACACACACACACACACACACACACACACACACACCTGACCGTCCTCTGTTTCGGCTCTCGTCTCCGTCCCACACCAGAATAGTGTCCCTCGGAACCCGAGGGACGATTCCTCCAACGTGAACTAAGACATTCAGGTTTCCCTCTGTTTCATTCCGAATTCCTCCTAGACTATAGGATCTTTTTATTGGAGTACCAGGGTCAATCCTTCTGCGTCGAGAGGACACTTATGGGGTCGTGAGAGAGTCACTCTGGGGACGATCGGTCGGACCCCCGACTGTCGGAGGAGTGACTTGAAGCCCACGGACCACTTTCTCTTTCACTACAACGAGTCAGCACAGGCTGAGAAACGCTGGGGTACCTGACATCGGATAGTCCGAGGAGACAGGTACCCTAAAAGGTCCGTTCTCACGACCTCACCTAACGGTAAAGGAAGAGGTTCCCTAGAAGGGTTGGGTCCTTAGTTTGGGCCCAGAGGTCGTAACGTCCGTCTGCGAAAATGGCAGACTCGGTGGTCCCTTCGGTAGGAATGGGTAATTGGTTTAACACTCCCCTGGGTCCGGTAGGATCCTGGACAGGTTCCTGAGGTTCACACTATCCTATTTTCGACCCCTTCTTTCTTCCTTTGCCACGGGTAGTCTCAGACACTCTCGAAGCAAAGGGGGCAGCTCTCCATTTTGTCGATTCAAACCCTTATTCCTTCTCGACACACTGCCCTGCAGTCCCGACCCGGGTTCTCTAAAATCGTTCTTCTCCTGTGTTCATTCTGGTGTTTAAGGTATCACCAGTTGCGACTGATTTTCAAGATCCTTAAGTGATCCTTGCCATCACTCCATTTATTAAGTGACCCGTATTCTGAATCGGATGGTATCTTCCGTAGTGTCGTAACATCTCGTTGATTCGAGGTTATTTTCGATTAAATTTTATTCTCTGTCGTAGTATCTCTTTTTTTTCTCTTACAATGAGACTTTTTTCCTGATATTGTTGCCACGAGTTTATAATAATAATTAAGACTGTATTCGTTGCGGTAGTACCCTTACACGGTTTCTCTTGAGGGACTTACGGACTTCTTCCATAACCTTTTATGTCACTCATCCTTCTCTTCTTCTAAGTAAATACCTACGATCTTTTAATGAGAAAATCATGAGGTCTCCTTTTTTTGGACGTTCTCGATTCACGGTCTTTACGTTTTATATACTGATAAAGGGTACGTATACTGATGACGACAGTCCCAGTAGCAGTGGGCAGGAAAACGGTAGTTTGACATTCAGTCTAAGAGGGACGAACTTCTTGTAGTCCTAGACTATTGTAAGCACAATGAACTTACGGATAGAGTGGTGGTACGTTACTGGGTCTACAATCTTTTGGATACCGGGTTATTTATTAACAAAGGGAAGGATACGTCTATTGATACGATTCCACTATGACGAGAAGTGACCGTCCTCTGACTTCGGCAGATGTACCCATATCTTTCTACACGGTTTCACCGACTGATCACTAAATAACGTTGTTTATTGAGTTATCCATTACCGACTTGTTTTCGACAACACGTGCCTCGGCTCCGGGGTACCGTCGAGATCCCCGTTTACGTACCGTGACCCCCCTTTGCAATCCCCCTTAGTCATCCATGTGTCGTAGCACAGATTCAGTCGTCGCGTTTGACCGTCTGCACCAGGACTGGCCCCTCTTTCCGTCGGAAAGGTCCGGAGGGTAGAGAAACGAGTGGTGTGACCGAAAAGAGATTAAGAACAACGTAACATACCGTGGACGCAGAGAACTCTCGTTTCTACCTCAACATGGGTACAGTTTCGGTCGGATTGATAACGATGGGTCCTCTCGATTTTGTACCTCGAAGAGTTTGAAGTCACTCGATAAGTTTAGTAGTCTCCCGAGGGACGGTTACGGGCCTGGAAGACGTACTTTGGAGTAACCTACCTCGGGTTCTTAGACGTAAATTGTTCGCCGGAGGGGTGGTCTACTAAGACTAAACCCACCGGTCCGTTGGGTGGGTCTCTTGTTAGGTGTTTACACCCGGACCTCGAGTGTGAAACGTAGTTTATCTCGATCCACAATAGGGTCAAGACATGAATTCTCGATGTCCCGTCTGAGTGTCTTCAAAGAAACACGGAGTCAAAGGAGTCAATATTATACCCCTACCTATGTAGGAGTATCTTAGTCTCATCGGTCCCCTACCTCCTTCCCATTACCCCTCATCGACAGACTACCCTGACCCAAAGTGAAAACGTTCTACTTCTGCAAGAGTTCCAGACAACGTGTCGTCTTACTTAGTTGAAGTGTGACAGTCGAGTGTGTGAATTTTTACCAATTCTACCACTTGAATTGCAATAAACAAAAATGATGTTAACTTTTCTTTTTCCTTTTGTTAAACAATTACCCGCACCCAGTAGCATAGATGGAGTGCTCCAACAACGTTCGTAAAGTCCTTTATTTCGTACAGTTCCCGGGCCGTGTCAGGCCCCGATCCTTGACGAGTCCTTTAATCTCGACATTAACAACGACATGGCTTAGTGACCACCGAGTCTACTATTTCGTAGACGGACGTTACGTCCTCTAGGCCCAAGCTAGGGACCCAGTCCTTCTAGGGGGACCTCTTCCTTTACCGTTGGGTGAGGTCAAGAACGGACCTTTTAGGGTACCTGCCTCCTCGGACCACCCGGTGTCAGGTACCCCAGCGTTCTCAAACTGCGCTGAAGTGAAAGGGAAAGAAAGAAAGAAAGAACAACGACATCACTACCAATAATTCCAAAAATTGGCTCTTACAACAAGTCAACGATTTAGTACGGAAAGGGAACCGCTTGGGTACTTGACGTCGTGCGGTCCAATGATACTTACTGAATTATGAATTTCCGTAAAAATTTTTTAATTAAATAAAAAAATTACTTCCTATTAACGAAGTGTCTTAGAACAACAAAAGACAGTTTGGAGTTGTAATTAGTCGAAATCCCTGTGTATATTGGGGAGGGAAAACTTGGAAGGAGGGTAGAGGACGGGGTAGGGTGGGGAGATCCAACTATGTGCTGGGGACAAACTCAAAGGACTCGGCATATCGTTTAAGGACAACCGAGAGATAAAATGTCTACCATTACATTCAAAGGTACAATGAGAAAGGTATGCAGAGTGGGAGAGGAGGGGAGAGGGGTACAGGTATTCAGATAAGAAATACAGACAAAGAGGTAACGACGGGACATTTATTTAAGAAGTCATGGTAAAAAGATCTAAGACATATATACGTAATCTGATGTTACAAATAGAAAGAGAAAGACTGAGAATTTTCCGTAAAAATTTGGTTTAATATCGGGTTGAGAAGTTCGACTACCTTCAAGGGAGAAGAAGACACATACGTAAATAAATATCGACACGACCTAGACACGTCCGAAAAGAGATCAACCCCGTTCACCCCGTGGAGATCGACACCACGAGCCCCGAACAGTAACACCACCGAAGAGCAACGTCTCGAAAGTCGTCAGCGCCGTTCGCCCGAGTCATCAACGTCGAGGACCCGACATGTCGTGTCCGAGCCATCAACACTGCGAACCTAAATCAACGAGGAACCGTGCATCCTAGAAGGGTCTAGTCCCTGACTCGGGTACAGAGGACGTGACCGTCCGACTAAGAGGTGGTGACTCGGTGGTCCCTCCGGGATGGCGAAGAAAGGTCTTACCCGGTGGTTAAAGGGTCTTTGTGTAACTCGACACTTTGGTTTTGGATAGACATTGGTCAGTGAGTAATTCCTTACAAAGTCTGGGAGGGGTGTTTACGTTTATCGAAAACTGTCAGGAGTCAAAAGACTTAGAACTGGTCGTCTGGCAAGTTGAAATGAACATCGAGGGACACAATTTTTTGGTTGGAACCCGAAGAGACCGTCAGGTCACCAATTCTAAGGTGTGAAGGTGACATACTCCGTGTCCAAGTCAGCGACCACTCCCTTGATTCTAGGGTACACGGACGGGTCATACGAGTTTTTTGGTTTTGTTTTCTGGTTGATATAAGATCCAACTATGTACTTTCGTCCTCCGATAACTATGATCCTTCGGACTAAGAAGTGTGATTTTCTTGTTTTTACAATTGAAAACAAAAGGTCGAATTCGAATTGTTTCCTTCAGTTCGTTTTAGGTGGTGGTATTTTCTTTCTTTAGTAGAGGGACAGAACTTTGAGATGCACTTTATAAAACGTAGAGACTACACGTGCACCTTAAGTTTCGTCTAAGTCCCTTGTACCGCATCTGGTTTCGGTAGTGAAACTAAGAGACACGTCTTAATACTAAAGTACACGTAGATACGATTAAAGTAGAGAGGTCGGATAATAAATTCGCAAGCGTCCTGTCTACACGACAAAATGTCCCGGGATTAGGTGAGCCATCCGCCTATTGGTCCTCCGGAAACCAGAAGTAGTAAATGAGGTTATTCTTTTGATCTGTTAACGGAACATTTCGTCGTACTCGGGGTGCGGGACTAAGGCGGATAGTGTGATTGGGTGTCTCATAGAGTGTTGAAGATTGGTTTAAGTAGTGCCAGTGTCTCTGCTAGTTTTACTCGAGGTCCAACTTACTTTAATCCGTTTCTGGTTTAGACACCCAAGGTTATCATTTTACCCGTCCAACCTTTTACTGAAGTGCCACATCCTAAAATCCGGTCCGTCCACAAGTAGACTTAGTCTAAAGAGTAAGGTTCCGACTCTTCCGATCCGTTACCCCTCCTAAGATTAGGATTACTGAAAATTGAGAGAGAACTAATTTTTTATTTAAAGTACTGTCTTCGGTTGTGTTATAACATCTCGTCAACAGGAGGCTATTAAAATAAAACAATACATAAAGAGTTGTAACATACTAATGTTAACAACTAGTCATTTATTTAAAGTCTCAGTGACGATTCCTAAGGGACGGTCAAAAAAAAATTGGAAGTAAGACACATATTGAGATATAATAATATTCCCCACTTCCGAAGGTCCCTCGGGCTCTCTGGTAAGGCCTTCAAAACTTTTTACTGTTATAACTGACAACTCCCCACCATGAACATTTTAGGTGTTGACCTCCCCTCATATATACTTACCGTCATATATGGTTAGTCTCTGTAATGAAACGGTTGTTTCCAGACATATCGGTTTCGATACCAAAAAGGTGATCAGTACATACCTACACTCGCACCCTGGTATTCCTTCCGACTCGTGACTTCTTAACCACGAAATCTTGACACCACAACATCTATTGAGATATCTCTCAGGGAACCTGACGTTTCTCTAGTTTGGTCAGGATTTCCTTTAGTTGGGATTTACAAGTGACTTTCTTGACTACGACTTTGACTTCGAGGTTATTAAACCGGTGGACTGTGTTTCTCGGTCGAGTAATCTTTTCTGGAACTACGACCCTTTCTAACTCCCGTCCTCCTCTTCCCCTACTGTCTCCTACTCTACCACCCTACCGTAGTGACTGAGTTACCTGTACTCCAACTCGTTCGAGGCCCTCTACCACTTCCTGTCCTCGGACCACACGACGTCAGGTACCGCAGTGTTTATCAGTCTGCGTTGACTCGTTAGTTGTTGTTGTTGTTATACGCTTACCTGGTACGTACTCGCGCCTCTAAAGGAGGTCCAGGGGTTTCTGGTGGGCGAGGGGTGAGTGTGGGTGTTTGAATGGTTGTCTTTCTTTTCCTTAATTTTTCTCGATGCTAATGTCTTGAAGGGACGACCAGGTCCCCGATTCTGAGACACGAGGGTTACGTCCCCAGGGACTCCAAGGTAGGGACCAGTCCCTTGATCTAAAGTTTACGGCTTTGATTCTGGGTCGTGTCGGTTTATTTATTGCACTTTCACAATCAACGAGTCAGCACAACCTGAGAAGTTGGGGTACTTGATATCGGGTGGTCCGAGAAGACAGGTACCCTAAAGGGTCCGTTCTTATGACCTCACCCACCGGTAAAGGAGGAGGTCCCATAGAAGGGTTGGGTCCCTAACTTGGGTCCAGAAGACGTAACGTCCGTCTAAAAAAAATGATAGTCTGGGTAGTCCCTTGTAAAAACTTTCTTCTTCTCGATATTAACATTCGCCGTTTTTCTTCACTAATTTTATTGTACCTATTGTTCTGTAATTGAAGTCTGAGACCCGTACGACGAAGACAGGTAAATTAATAAGAAAAGAGACTCCGTGATTTACTTGATGAAACAGGAGAATTGCACACTCAGATATTACTTCCCAACCCCAAGACTCTGGGCTCATGACCGGGGTCGAGATTGTAAGGGATCACTTCACTGGAACCTTTTAGTGCAATTGAAGAAACCCGGAGTCTCAGGAGTGGATCTTGTCCTGACTCTAGTACACTATGTAAGTTATTCATAAATGTTTTCCAAAAAAAAAAAATTTTTCACTCGGAACCCCCTAAAAGGACCACCAGGTCACCGATTCTGAGGTGTGAGGATTACGTCCCCCAGCCCCAAACTAGGGACCAGCCCCTTGATCTAGGGTGTATGGTGTTCATTCTGGTCCACGTAGGTTTATTTATTTATTCTTAAAAAAAAAAAATTCACTCAGACATTTTACCCCTATTTGGTTCTCTGACGTCCAAGAAAGGTCCGAGTGGTAAGTTGTCTCGATACCAAAGAAACCATGTCTGAGTGCCGGGGACAGTGAAATTAGGTAAAGATTTCTTACACATGACTGTCTGTCCCTAGAGAAAAATGGGTCACATCGGGATGGAATCCAGAAGGGCAGTGTACTATTACGATGGGGCGTTAATCCAATGTCGTTCTTCCTTCGTAAGAGGGCAATTGGACTGGCATGTTAATAAATGGGGTTGTTGTTAGTCAACGGTCTCACATAATGACAAAAGTGTGAGGATACGTTATAAAGTTTTTCGTATATTCCTTCATAAATGTAAAAGGAAGGTGGGAACAAAAGACGAACTAAAGTTCTCAATTTACTTGTCAAAGGTTATAGAACACAGACTACCAAAAAGGAAAGGTAATTTTTCGACTTCCCAAAGAAAAAAAAAGGGAGGGGGAGAAATCCTCCTTCTTTTCTTCAGACAGGGGACATTAAATGAAACCGAAAGAGTTTTCAACCCATCCTTTCAGTCATATTAAGTCCACCGTAGACTTTACAAGAACAGCATGTTCACACGCGTCTTTCCTTCGGACATTAAAGGCGCGTAAGAAAGTCCTTCAAACATAAGAGACAGAAGGTCCCTCGGAAATGAAAGGCTCCCTCATACTAGCTGTACGGTAATGACTTCGTCCGGGTCTTGTAACAATGCGAACGGTGTAGGTAGTTCCTTTTTACTAGACGATTTGCTTCGAGAGTAGTCCACCCGGCTTGTATATGTCACCAAAAAGAATTTCTGTTTGGTAATATGAGTTCCGTTGAAGAATCATACGACCTGACCTCGGAAAGGGACAAATGTCAAGTACAATTAGTGTTCAAAACACACCAAAAAAAAAAAAAAACCAATAGAGTGACCCCGGTCAATAAGGAGATTTTTACTTGAAAGAAGAAAAACCAAGGTTCACACACTAAAATGACAAGTACCTACACAAGGTTCAAACCTGAAGACTAAAGCGTCCCTCTATTTTATCACCCCTCTCTACCCGACACTCACTTTCAATTCAGAAATTGTTTTGTATAAAAAGGACTCAAACATTTGAGGGAAGTGGGACGACTACAATCTACAAAGGGTGTAACAAGTAACAAGTGTGTTGCGACAATTAAAAATTCTTTCCGGTTGGAAAATTTTTTATTGTTGAGTTACTTCCCTACCACAAATAAAGTGATCATTGGACCATTTTGTTGTCTCTATCGTATCTTTTCAATTCCTGGTATGTCCAAATATATCTATGGAACATTTTTATTTAGCAGTTTTGACTAACGAAAGTGGAGGTGGGAGAGGGGGTTTTACTTTGGAGGGAGAGGAGTTTGAGGATCCACCACTGAGACTTTCGGGAGTAGGACCCACTTACGAAAACCCAGTTGACAATGGTCGTTAATTTTATATTTACACGTCTTTGTGTTCTGGTAGGTAAGAGAGGGAAATAAAGGGACAAATTGACAAACGGTGACTCCGGTAGAGGGGGGCATTTACATGCCGACCCTGTCCCGGAGGAGTCGTTATTTGAACATCGGAGACTCTTCTGTGTTACGGAGGCTCGACCACGTATACCAGGGGACACTCTAAACGTAGTGTAATCTCTACACCGATGTCCAGTATACCCACCACACCAATTGCCCGAATCATTTCGACAAAACTTCTCCAATTGGGTCGAACATCATTCCCATTTATTTGTATTGTTGGTCGGTAAGAAGGGATAAGTCGTACACGAGAATATAACTTCCGATTTCCCATAACTTCGGCGTCTCCTAGTTGAACACAAACGGTCTCCTGCGGTTACTTTAAACTTTGTGGTTGTTAGTCTCTAAAACAAAGACGAGGAGTAATTTAGTACTCGGAAACACACCTCTGAGGCCTGCTGACAAGAAATTCTTTAATTGTCTTACCCTTCAAAATTTGAGATGTGGTTGGAAAAGTACTGGATGTGTCGTCGTTTCGACGGTGAGAATCTGTTTGTGACGCCCCTTCCGACAAGACAAATAAATTTAAACATTTATCTTTTGTCAACAAAAAAAAAAATTTAAAAGTAAAAAGTGGAGGAGGATACGGGAAAAATAGATGGTACACCGGGGATGGTACACGGGGTTGGTCCCCAAACGAAAAGAGGATGGAGAAGGTCGAGGAGGTCCTTCGGACTCAGCCCTCATCCCGACTGCCAATACATGTTCCTTTCCGTGGTACCTTGGGTTTGCTTCACCCTCTCCGGGTGTTCGTCAGTGTGTCGTAAGTGGTGGTCCCGTCTCGTCAACGGTGTCTGTGCGTCTCCTTGTACTAGGTCCGACTCGTTCAGGACCCTTTGTGTCCGAATTCTGTACTTGACTATAAGAGGGGTTGTACCCTGTCTTTCTCTGTAGTAGAGAATTGACTCTACCCTACACGAACTGACCACAGGTGAACCTTTTTTTTTTTCCACCCTTGGACGAAGGAGGAGGGAGTCTCCCCGACGTCCCTACTTCCACCACAGAGTCGGTTGAACCGCCACTGGTCGGACGTTGGTATGACCCGAAGTCCTGAAGCCTGTCACCGTCACCCGTCGTCAGTTCCTTCTTCGGTCTGGGGGTTGGATAACTCGTCGACACGGGTGGCTCCGTTCGACAGTCACACGCGTCCCATTTAGTACTGGACACCAAATTTTTGGTACCAAAACACGTCGGCCTGGGACGAAGAGTCTTGTGACTTTAGGTCCTCCTGACGAACCTCCGTCTCCCTCCGAAGGAGAGTAAGAGAGGACGTGACATTGTGGGTAGTCCTATAGTCTTCGTAAACGACAACAAGTCAGTCAGGAAGTCCACACAGGCTGAGACACTAGGGTACCTGACGTCGTGCGGTCCGAAGAGACAGGAAGTGGTAGAGGACCTCAAACTAGTTTGAGTACAGGTAACTTAGTCACTACGGTAGGTTAGTAGAGTAGGAGACAGTAGGGGAAAAGGAGAACGGAAGATAGAAAGGGTCGTAGTCCTAAAAAAGGTCACTCAGTCGAGAAACGTAGTCCACCGGTTTCATAATCTCAAAGTCGAAGTCGTAGTTAGGAAGGTTACTTATAAGTCCCAACTAAAGAAATCCTAACTGACCAACCTAGAGGAACGTCAGGTTCCCTGAGAGTTCTGAGAAGAGGTTATGGTGTCAAGTTTTCGTAGTTAAGAAACCACGAGTCGGAAGAAATACCAGGTCGAGAGTGTAGGTATGTACTGATGACCTTTTTGGTATCGGAATTGATACGTCTGGAAACAGCCGTTTCATTGTAGAGACGAAAAATTATATGACAGATCCAAACAGTATCGAAAAGAAGGTTCCTCGTTCACAGAAAATTGAAGTACCGACGTCAGTGACAGACGTCACTAAAACCTCGGGTTCTTTTATTTCAGAGAGTGACAAACGAAACAAAGGGGTAGATAAACGGTATTTCACTACCCTGGTCTACGGTACTAGAATCAAAAGTCTTCGTATCCGTCTCGGACAGAATTTGTTTTCTTCCATTATTTTCGGAAAGAAGCAAGAAAGATGTCCGTCGGCGGTAGGGTAGGAGTGCGACTAGGTCTAATTGGAGGGGGATCGGGGTCCAAAACTGTCGTACTTTCCCTCTGTAGGAGTAAAAATGGGGACAATGTATCCGTTGGGGTTTTGGACTATCCACCTGAAGAACCTTTGACCTCCAGGGACTCTCGGTTTCGGGGGTGCGATTCCCTGGGGTCTCCGGTCCCGTTTCCGTACGTCTGGAGTTCTTTTCGTTACTAGAGTCGTCCTAGAGGTCCACCACGACTTTCGGCCCGGACCGCTCCAGAAGGGGTGGCGGTAGGGGTCACCCTAGTGTCCAAGGGTCTGAAGCCCGGTATAACCTGATCAGTGGTGTGGGAAGTAGAGTTTGGTGTGAAACAAGGTCCTTTTGGTGGAACAAATTCAGAGGGATTCATAGTCTAAATAGTAGAATATCTGGTCCCAGGGTTAGTACCATTCGAGTACTGTGGTCCTGGGTTAGTTCATTTTTTAGACCCGGTTCCAGGGGTGAGAGACTCGTGTATGGAATCACTCCCTGGGTCTTCTCCCGACTCAGCCCCAGTTCCTTCTTGTTTCTACAGCCCTCGGATCTCCATAGGGGTGACAAAAGTATGGGTGAAGAGAAACCACGGAGGCACCCAATTCCAGTATGTCCCACCCATTGCCCTCGACTACTCGAGTGGGGGGAACCGTATACTGTTGCAGGTTGGACCCTTAAGGAGGGTAGATCCGTACCTGACCGATAGTCTTCTCTTGGAACGTCATTAAACTAATTAATTTTTGGTATGGACAAAGATAAAACACGTCGAGTAGTGTTCGACGAAACGGTATAATGGGGGGACAATAATTAAGAACCCCCGATTTAATACCCATTGTGATAATTTTGTAATAGTCTTGATTACTCTTTGTTAATGAATCTTTTACTCGGTCCTGTTCTAACTCAACTCTTGTAGTCACCACTAGTGACGTCTAATCAAATTATTTAGTAGTCCACATTCCGTTCTGGCTGACATACATACGTTTCGGGGCAGTGCCCCTTTACTTTAACTCTAAAAAAAAACGTATTAAAAAAGTAATTAGAGTTATCCTGGGCACACCACATCTAACAAAATAGGGGATTATGGAACGGACTCCCCCCCACGGGTTATTACAGAAGTAACAAAATGACTCCAGAATTACTGTTAGACACTGTTGGAGTAAAATTACATATCTCCTAATATAGTCATGTTAGTACAAAATAACTTTACCACTCCCCCTGAGGTCGCCTCAGTCCATGACAGGACTCATGTTCCACCCTTCAAGGATCTGTAGTCTAAATGTTCATAACTTAGGGGTTGGCGGACCTATAGGAGAGGAGGTCCCTGACTGACCCTTTTCACAGAAGATCTTGGTTCTGAACGGCGGAGGTCAAACTTAAAGTTTCATTGAGGAACGGACCGTATAAAACGACTCATTTACCTTGTCTGGTACATCCCAAAAGAAAAAGAGAAGATTTTGTACGTACAATAATAGTACTTGTGGAGTCGGGGATTATTAAGAAACCCTGCAGTCCTTTTACTAGAAGTTGTCCCTCCTACTTAAAAGGTCACTACAGAACTCTCGTCAATTATGTGCGAAAAAGAAAACTTCTTGACGAAAAAAATAGAACCTTTCGATTCGCAGAAGGCAAAACTAAAACTAAAAAATGGAGACCAAGAACCTTCCGTCAACTACGATGCTTTCCCCGGGACTCTCATTTTCGTCCTATAACACGACCGATTACGACGCCGGCCGGTGGCTTGGAAGACATTGGCGTTCGGGCTTGGGGTTCGACCCCCTGTGACAGGAGGGCCGCGCTGTGAGTAGGGGCGCTCCAAAGGTGCAATGTTGAAGCCCCCTTTCATTAATCGTCTGAAGTCGTAATTTTACAACTTTGGAATCAGGAAGAAAGGTGTGAAATAAAATGTAGCCTTACCCCACCCCCCAATTCTCTTACTTGTTTTACCTTTTATTTACTGAACGTTTCTGGAATCATGGACTTTCG
Source organism: Capra ibex (assembly GCA_006410555.1). Lineage (NCBI taxonomy): Eukaryota > Metazoa > Chordata > Mammalia > Artiodactyla > Bovidae > Capra > Capra ibex. The sequence goes on along the minus strand of SJYO01048061.1, from coordinate 4,652,085 downwards.
GCCGCGCCACCCTTGCCCGTCGAAAAATGACGAGACACTGCTTACCACCACCACCACCACCAATCGACCAAATTTAAGGTCGTTGATAAATCGTCGTATAAAGGAATGCTTAGATATTCTTGACGGTCGCTGCTTTTCTTTCACTAAACATCCTCCTTTGGCTTTAGTAGCAATCGGGGAAGGCTAGCTCATGTCTAAATCGATTTGCCCGACTTCGGACGTCTTACAAAGAAATGTTAAAAATTACAAAATGTTTTAGAAGATCCTAAACAAACAACAAGTGCGGAAAAAAAAAAAAAAATTTAAAACTAAAAGAAAGTGAGATTCGCTGGGCGATCCAAAATGGCAAACGTAGAACGCTGCCCTTCCCGCCGCCTACAAACCCTGGCGCGCGGGGCAGCCTTCCTGGACGCGCGCGCCCAGGTGGCGCGCGACTCAGGCGCAGGGGCGGTGGGCGCGAAGGGCTTCGGCCTCCAGGCCCGCGTGCCACGCCCCGGACCGGCCGCTCCGGGTCGGGCGCGCCACCGGCGAGGGCTCCGACGCGGCAGCCCGGCCGCCCGCCCCGCCCCCGCGCGTCACCCGGCCCTGGCGCCCGGCGGGGCTCGGCCGCTCGGGCAGCGCGTCGGGGCGACGTCACCACCGTCTAGTTTCCGACGGGGCACAGGGGCGCCTCGGGCCTGTTAGGGCGCGGAAACACGCGACAACGATCCTCGGGCTCTTTGATTCTCTTTCACAGTCCTCGTACAATTAGTCTGAGCAATGTCACGTTGTTATTGCAGAGAGAGCCCAGAGGGTCCGGGGGCGCGTGGGGGCGGCGTGGGGCGCGTGTCCGGGCTGTGGACGCGCCCCGGGAGCGCGGGCGGGGCCCCTGGGCGGCCGGGGACACGGGAGGAGGCTCCAGCCGCGGCGCCGGCCCGCGGCCCTGCTCCGGGAACCCCCGGGACGGATCGCGGTCCGTGTAGGGACCCAGGTCCCCAGGGACTGACTTCGGGCCTCGGGACTCGGACGGATCGCGCCTCGGGTAGGGATTGGCCCCCTGGGAACCGGCTAGCCCCAGGGGAACGAAAAGTCAGTAACGTCCCCCACCCTCCCTGACGGGAGAATAATTCGTGCTATAATCTTAGTTCTCTTTTTCCTTGTAAGGGAAAGTCTCTCGAAAAATCACTGAACGAAGTTTTCGGATAAAAAACTAAAAGAATAGTCTAGGGTATCTCCTATGAAATTCACTATTAAGGCTCAAAGACCTTCTTTTTATTGGGTTGGAAACGATTGCCATTTCTAAGGAGTATTGAAAAAGCTCTCTTAGTGGAGTAAGTAAGAGAAAAAGTAAGTTGTTTGTGGAGAACTCGTGCTGACCTACGGTCTGTCGATCAGACTTTCGGCGTCCTGACCAAGACCTGCGTGAAAAGAAAATTTTAATTTTACAGGAAGACACTTCACTTTTTTCCTCATTTCCGTATTTTATGATAGTTTACAGTTTTGTTTTTCTTGACGGTGACCGATGACGTCACTGTCATTGTCCTCTCCACGCTTACTTCTTAGACATCGGAAACTTTTTGATGTGCGGTATACGAAACTTTTGGTCGGTGAAAAAAAAAAAGGGGGGTGGATAAAGCAGAGGAAGAGGGATTAAGAAAACCGGGGACGCTCAACTCGGTCCGACGTCGGGACTGTGGTCTCGGGACGGACTCCAGACTCCTTGCTTCAGTCGGAAAGGCGCACAAACATTTGTCGGACAGTCTAAACGATTTTCTAGTTTGTGTGACCCAGAACCGGGGTAAGACGGGAACCGGCCTGTGCCTCTTAACCTTTCGACGCGAGTCAGAATCCCGGCTTAAACCGGTTGAGTCCCACAAAAAGAGGTTATGCTCAAGAACAAGGCCTTAGTCCTGTCTGTAAGTCCTTCCCGTCTCCCCTGGTCTGAAGAACCTCATAGTGACGGTTTGGGACTCAGTTTCTGTTTCGAAGCGTAGTGGTCCTTCTTGGTGGGTCCAAGTCTAATGGACGCGGATGGATAACTGGGTCCCCCCTTAGCACGTTGAGGTAGTCTGAAGAGCCAACGAGTCTTAGGTAAAGAGACAGTGTGACACACGTCGTACAACTGTGTCTCTTTTGCCCTGTACCAGGGTCTCCAATCAGATTCGGGATCTTCCTTGAAGTGTCTAGGGGAAGTAATATAGTCATTCTCTCAACTATGTGACTTGTGGTTTTCTTCTGGTTTGTGGCTGATATAGGGTTGTAATTTCATAGATCGATTAAGACTACATACCGTCTTTGGTTGTGTTATAACATTTCGTTAATAGAAAGTTCAATTTTTATTCATGTAAAGAATTTTTTTTTTTTTGGATCGATTCCTCCACTTGAGTCACTTTTCTTCCGACCCACAAAAAACAAAAACAAAAAACAGATGTATCACGGTGTATCGACCAAACCCAAAACAAAACTGAACTTTGTTACGTAGGTCAACGAAACCACTAAGTCTGTGTCTTTCTCAGGTCTCTTTTGACTTGCAAGGTAGACTGTGTCGAAACACCATACCTCTGAAGGAAGTCTTCTGATGGGTGAGATCCGTAGAATGAATTAAAAAAAGGAAAAATTACCCGAGAAAACCCAAGGTACCTTCCTTCTTGTAATTTGGTCGTACTTGAAGACCGAATCTTAGAGACCCTTTTGACACAATTATTACGTTTGAGGGTTTAAACCTCTCCTTGTGTAGGCAAAGGAGGCACCTCAAAGGTCCCTGACCTTAAGTCCGTCGCCGAAGGTCCCACCGAGACACTACGAGAAGGGTCGCACCACACCACGCTCCCTCGTGGCCGATGGTCCTCGGAACGGCCGTAAGGGTGTGGTTGGGTCGTTATGCGACGGACGGGGGGCCCCCCGGGACCGGTGAAGCGTCGACCTGAGACGGACGGACCAAAGTCCCGGACTGTGAGGTCACGTTTCCGACACGTGCTCGGCGGTGGGGGCGGAGAGGTACCACGGGTTGTTGAGGATTGGTAAAACGTTCTGCGTCGAATTTCTCGTGAAGACACTTCAGAAGGGTCGAGGGGTCTCTGTTGCACGACCGGGAAGGGACCAAGAGGTGACGTGACCCAGTTCTCGAGACTACATTATGAAACACACGTCCCCACCGACCCACAGGGGCTTTGTCGCACCCCGTGACTTGTTTCCTGTGACGGTGCGTACAGGTCTAGGGTGAGGAGGAGTAGCGAGTCGGGGGACGTGGGGGCATTCTCGAGTGATTTCTACAAAAGTGATTTTCATCCGGGACTCTGGAGTCAAAGGAGGTAGTCTGTAGGACGGAGGGTCTACTCATGTTTATAACCGGGAAGGTCACCTGAACGAGTTCCAGTGTGTCAACGTTTTGGTTCTTAAGTTGGTGTCAGACCTTTACTTTAGTGTCTTGGTGTGCCCACGTGTTGGCACTTGGGGGCAATACGAGGGGTGTTTCCTTCGCGGTCTCCTCAAAAAACTTCGTTGCTCTTGTATCGACTTCGGAGAAAAAGTTGTCGACGGAGGGAGTCTCTGTGACGGACTGGGACCGCTCCCACACGCTCTAGGAGTGTCAAGTTTGTCGGTCCCCCGGGACGGCGGTGCGTTCGGGGAGGAGGTCCATCCGAAGCACGGGGGGGGGCTCGGGGAGGGTCTGATTTCTCGGGACATGTGTAAAACGGTCCTACCGGGGGACCCTCCTGACCTCGTTACCTACCTACTACAACACCCACCATAGTCCTTTCCCCAAGGTCCTCTCCCGACTTCCTCGACCTGGACCTGGGTTCCTACCCCAGAGGAGAACCGGCGGGGGATGAGGACGTCGTAGGGGGGTACCGGGGGCGGGAAGACACGTAGTGGAGCGTAAGGTAGGTCGGGGAGGTAGGTGACAAGAGGAAGATAAAGGGAAAAGGAATATTAAAAACTGGAAGGAAGAAGAAGAACGTTTAAGCGTTTGGTTTTTTATTACTTACACCCCTTCTTTTGTTTTCACCCATTTTTAATTAAAAAGGTTACTGCACAGACACAAACCCTTCATCATTCAGCTCCCAAGAATTCGACACTTGAGGGGGAGGTCCTGGGAGACACCAGGAAGTAAATGACACTTGAACCGTCCCCCCTCAAATAACCGGGTAAAGTGACGTCTCTCGGCCTCACGTCTCCCCTCGATTATGGTATGAAACCTTTAGGTACCTCTTTACAGTCACTCCGACGATTAGTGAGTCATTTGATTTGTGACGACGGTTTCGACGATAAAGACTACAGGTCGTAAAACTGACGCGGCAGAATTTCGTCCCGGTTGTAAGTCTAAGAGTAATTCGCTTGGTCTTCTACGCCCAGACCGTTTGACCAATGAGCAAGAAATACAAAGTCCTCTACAGTACACTCACACGTTGGACGTTGAGTGCACCCTTGGGTCTTCCGACGAATGCTTATTGTCTCAAATTTCCCGATTTTTAGACGAAACATAGGGTAAGAATTGAAATAAAGAAGCCTCCTCCTGTAATTGTCTTTCCATTGTCATTTACTAATAAATATTTTTGTCCATAAAAGTTTAATACTATTTGTAAGGTGAAACCTACTGACTCCCACCTTAGGGGGCTTTAGTAAAAAAAAAAGTGTTGAACCGAAACGTTTCTCGAAACACTTTTGGTCAGGTAGAAACGTAGTAGATTCCTTAAAATTTAACACTGTATATAAATACTCTGATAAAGTCCTCTTATAAAAGTTTTATTCATCGTTTATTTACCCAGTACTTAAACGTACGTGACGGAGACTTTTACTCGTGTAAACTTTTGTCAACCGAGGTTTCCGTGGTGACCGGAAAAGGGAAGGAAGAGTCTCTCGTATACAGAACGTAATCATGAGTCTTTTCTCGCACAAAGGTATCGGAGGTCACGATGCAATTATTTTTAGCACTACTAAAATCCTGACGTGGAAGTAAAAAACTTAAAAGTTTTGAACAGGGAAAAACGAGAAAATAAAAGAAAGTTGTTTTGTTTCTGGCCTCTTGGGGAAATTCTTTAAAATATGTAAGGGTGTCTCAGAGTCAAACAACTGGAAGTCCGGTGTCTCATTTTGGAAGGAAAATTCAGTTCGTAAGGGGTAACCCTTCGCGAGGTCGAAAAAGAAAAATACTCCTTAAAATTGACGACCTGAATTAAATTAATAACATAAAACACGTATGTGGGTCTTCGGGGTCCCGTACTCGAAATGAAAAAAAGTTTTGAAAGTTTACTTATAGAAATCTTTACGTGTAAAGACTACCATTGGAAGGAAGAAGTAAACATAAAGATTAGATTTATGGTCTGAACCTACCAAGACAAAGGACTGAATAAGTACCTCTCCGAAGTTACAGTGTACAAAAACGTTGTCTGTGAGAAGAGGCCATCTGTGCCTTATACCAGTAAACACAGGACTTGAACCCTGGGGTCTGAAGTATCGTTCTTTTATTTTTGGTAGAGGTCAACTTGATGTAAACTTTTGAACTACCAAGACCCCTGTATCAGAAGTTACTTTTCCCAAGGATCAAACTTTGGTCCTCGTACGACCGGGGTACCAACGTCAAACGGTGGTAGAGATCAAAGACACTGTATCAGGGACTGCAGTCGACGAGGAGGGTCTAGAGAGAGAGAGAGAGAAAGAGAGAGAGAGAGAGAGAGAGTGTGTGTGTGTGTGTGTTTGTGTGCCTCAACAGTAGAGTTCGATGGCCGTTTCTAACTTATAGAAGTAAAGAGGAGAGAATAGGTATTTGTCAAAGTGAACTCGGAAGACTAAAGGTGAACCTTTGTGAAACTGGTGTAAGACTGAGAGTTTCTGTTTTTTAGGAAAAAAAAAACCACAACTGAATTTTGAGTATATCCTTATAACCTTAGACCTTGTTTGTATTTGAACGGTCTAAGTATTCGAGGTGGGTTTTATAAAGTACTCCCAACCTGGTGAATAATTCATTCAAAGTAAAATCCTAAAGACTCTGGAGACTTAAATCCTTCTACAAAAATTCGTCTTAATAGACGATGCACTTAGACTAAGAGAATAAATAATACTGAATTTTAACACCTTTAGTGTCGTAAAACCACGGTTTCTTCCTGAAAATTCTAGTGGAATCGGTTTCTAGACCTGGGACCGTGTATAATCTTAATAGTCCACTTGTAAATCATTTATGGGGTCAACTTGGGTAGTAAAACGTCCAATTTTTCTCTTTGTTGGTATGTTTTGAGACTTTCTGTGTTATACCGAAAATGTAATATCCAGATTCCATGGTATAGCATTGTACTAAACCGTTGAGGACCGGTACGATTTGAAATTTTTCATTTGAATCCAAAGGTATTGATGTAAAACCCGGTGTGGCGAACTTGTCATCAAATGACTAAGAAGGGTACTATATGAAACCTTAAAATAGGTGTACATGTAGGGACTGACCAGTGCCTTATCCAACCTTACCAGTGTCGGAACTCTACAGAGTGAAAATTGAAAACTGTATTCCATGTGAACACACCTACAGACGGGAAGGACACTTGAGTGAATTCAGCCGAGAAAAGTCACCGTCACAGTACGAGGTACTGACTATCAGAGCTTGAATAAAAAATACATTTTATAGAGCCGTTTTCGTCATAAAGAGGGTCACAGTAGACTACTAGAGTTTTGTGAGCTTGGTATCTCGAAATGTTGTATGACCAAAATATTTTTGTCTTCGTTTCCCTGTAGGGTCCGGGGAGCTTCCGTCTGCACTCGAATCGACAGTGGAGACTACCAGGGTTCTCTCGTTCCCTTTGGTGTGACTTTCGTTCCCGAGGAAGATCCTTTTTCAGAGTCGACCCCAGAGGGACCGGGAAACTCGGTCGAACCAGTTGCGACCGGGAGTGGGGCGGAGGGGGTTCATGTCATGGGGGAGTGAAAAGGGTGTGGCATCGACGGAGGATAAGGGGAAGGGGTACGTAGCCTCCACCGTACGAACGTCCAGTGGTTCCCTTTTCCCCCGCGAGGTCAGTAAACCTGATTTCCCGGTTCCTGGAGGGTCCTCTCTAGATCCCTCGAAACTAGAGTTAATAAACGGAACCCGACTTTCTGGAGATAACCCTGTGAGGAGTTCCTAGGATTATTCCGGTCCTGGACCCTAGGGTCTACGTTTGGAAAAAAGAAAAAAAAAAAGATTTACTTTCCTTACGGCTCTACGTTACTAATTTCGATATCTCAATGTCCCTCTACCGTGCGATTATACACCGTATGGATGTATCATATGCGAGTAATTAAGTGAGGAGGCCGTCTATAATTAACTCGAAGATGCCACACGGACGTCATTCACTACCGTGACACAGTGACTACCCGAGTCTCCCAGTAGGACTCCGACCGGGGTTCCGGGGGCTCAGGTTATCTAGGAAGTCTCACTTTCTTGCACCCACCAATTTCGGAAAGAGCAAGACCAAGGGGTCGGGGGTAGGACAAGATTAATGAGAAGGAATAGGAAATTTTGTTTGCACGTGGTTCTAGCGTCGAGGTCCGGACTCTGGCTTTTTATTCGTTCCTTAGTTCTCATAGAATCTCCATCTAAGAGTACGTTAGTATTTTTTTCTTACAAATACTTTTCTAAAAATTTTGTAAATTACTGTTCTTGACGACTTTGTAAACGGGAACGAACCAATAAAGTGAAAGACGGGGAAATGTGAAAAGATATGGAAAGTTTAACCGATGTCACTTGAGCATAGTAACACTACCGGTTCTTTATACTACTTACTATTTTAACACCAACAAATCAGCGGAGTCAGCACAGACTGAGAACACTGGGGTACCTGACATCGGACCGTCCGAGGAGACAGGTACCTTAAAGGGTCCGTTCTTATGACCTCACCCAACGGTAAAGGAAGAGGTCCCATAGAAGGACTCGGTCCCTAACTTGGGTTCAGAGGACACGACCGTCCTCCTAAGCAATGGTAGACTCGGTGGTCACTTCGGGTTTACACCCTAAACCCCAAAAAGGAATAAAAGATTTTACCTAGATTCAAAACATTTGTCTTTTTACAAACAATGGTAAATCAAAACAACAAAATTCATTCCTACTGATCTCCACTCGTTTTATTTAGATCCGTTTTTAGTCTTAAACAAAAAACAAAGGGTGAGCTTCGATCACCCTAGTATCAAGGGTCTGGTCCCTAGCTTGGGTCCGGGGGTGAGATACGACACCTTGGTACCTTAGGATTGGTGACCTGAAGGTCCCTTCCGGGGTTTTAGTTTTAAACCTACTCTCACTTTCAAGTAACAATAATATTCTCATCAGTCTTTGACTTGGTCTCTTGTAAATCTTGTTATTATATTCAAAAAACTGACAACGACGATTCAACGAAGTCAGCACAGGTTGAGACACGTTGGGGTATCTGTCGTCGGGGGGTCCGAGGGACGGGGGACCTAAGAGGTCCGTTCTTGTGACCTCACCCAACGGTAAAGGAAGAGGTTACGTACTTTCACTTTTCACTTTCACTTCAGCGAGTCAGCACAGTCTGAGAAGCTCTAGGGTGCCTGACGTCGGGTGGTCCGAGGAGACAGACACCCTAAGAGGTCCATTTTTGTGACCTCACCCCACGGTAACGGAAGAGGTTCAAAAAACTGATCGTTTGATTTAGTAAAAAACTCACGTTTGGAGGTTCCGATTTTGGACGGTTCCGACCACCGTCACATTGATCCATATCAGGAGGACCTTTTATAGACCGTTACACATAGGTGTCTGAATGACAATGAATGAATAAGGAAAATGGAGACCTAGACCCTTTCAGACACTAGGATTTATATCTTTTTCGGAGTAAGTGTTTGTGTTGAGTGTCAACATAGTAAATTTAATCTCTTCATACCTTTGGTACTACCTTATGATTCGTCGGTGAATTTTGAACACAAAGACTTATTTTATTTCTTTTCGAAGTAGATTGTTGTCTATGGTTCGACACGTACATCTCAGACCTCGACTTGACAGACTGAAGATAGATGAAGAATGTAAACTCCTTGGAACCCGTTCTTTGATCGGAGAGACACAGAGTCAAAATAAGAGACACTTTAACCCCATTATCACCATGGATAGAGTATCCTACCAATACTCTGAGGTGACTTTTCTACTCATGGACTGTGTACCATACGGGAGTTGTTCACAATCGACAATAATAATAGTGTCACACTAAAGCACACACATCAGCGATTCAGCACGGATTGAGGTCCGCTCTATGTGACCTCACCCAACGGTAAAGGAAGAGGTTTCCACAATTGTTCTTTAGCGTTGTCTTCTTTTAAGTGGTTTTACAATCGTTAATGACACAGACCTCCATCTCGGATAACGACTAAAAGTAAAACTGAAGAAAAATGCAAAAACACAAAGGTTTAAAAAGTACTTTATATATAGTTTTTAAAATTTTTCGTTCAACCTCGATTAATATTTGTCTTAGATACTTTGTGGCGAAAACTACCATGACGCCAGTGGATCTTCCGGGACCCATCTCTCTGGGACCGTCCTGTAAAAGTATGTTAGATTTCGGAGGACGACGGTCCTACACCCGTGACCCTCCTACCCGAGTCGACGCCGGTCAGCACCTGGCACGGGTCCTGACCGTACTCTCCTTGGACTAGGGGTGGGGGGTGGGGGCGGAACCGGTGGATGAGGACCACCCAGGACTTCTTTCGGACGAGGAAGAGGTAATCCTCCTAGAATTACCGTAATCGTCGGAGTCTCTTGACCTTTTCACCCAGTTCTCTTACAAACTCTATGACGCCCTCCTTTTCGCCGGGCCTTGCGGCGAGGAAAGGTCGACAGGCGGGAGCCTTAAGGGAGAGGGCCCCCCTCCCGGACGGACGAGACAAATGTGTGGACCTGGACCGCGCTCCCCGGCAGACGTGCCACCGAGGGTCTGGTAAACACCTTAGTAAGGACGAAGGTCCGTCGTCCGGTGTCCGTTCGGAAGTTTCTTTAGGGTCTTCGGTTCACGTGAGAGACAGTAGTGAATTATTCCGAACTTCGAAAAGTATATTGTTTTCCCCTACTGCGCCAAGGGGGAGCGGAACACCCTTGGGTTAGTGAGAACGCGGCCGAGATGTGGTTTTCCCGACCGAGAATGGAAATTTGTAATCTAGACTGATTGTCACCCGATGGTCCCGACGACCAGGCATTTTCTCCTTCATTTGTCGACAACCGCTGAACTGAAGTAGTGTGTCATACGTTTCCTTCCTTGACGTTCAACGGCACTGTCTATTAGATCATAATAAAAACCGTTTTACGTGTTTGCACAGTTGCAATTCCTTACAGTCGTAGTAAAAAAATTATAGACAAGAACGCTCCAACCTTAATTCGGTGTCTCTGTCTTTAAAGAAGATAAAACAAGTAAGGATCGTGATTCGTACTACGAACAAGAATCAGTCAAAAACAACTTACTCGATTACCTAACTACTTGTTTACTCTCTCCCAGAGGAGAGATGACACAATCTAGTACCCCTGTCTCTTTCTTTATTGAGTGTCAGGGTGGGGGTCTTCGAGTGAGATCACCACCTTGGTCTGTGTGATTGTCTTTTACTGAGTTTATGTTTTACTGACTAAGGGGTTTAGTATGGTGATCTTAGTCTGGTGATTATCATCTGAACAAAGTCGAGGAGGACACACAGTCTATGAATATGTGTCATTTTACAGTAGGATTTTGTTTAATTTCATTTTTTTTAATTCCCTATAGGGGTAGTCAGGTCGCCAATTCTGAGGTGGAGGATGACGCTCCCAAGTTAGAAACCAGTCCCTTGAAGTTAGGACGTGCGACGTTTCACACCCCTTTTTTCTTTAATTTAATTTACACTAGGCAAGGAAGTTTTAAGTGTCAGGTAAGACCTTTTGTTTGTACTTCGTATCTTCCGTGTTATGGTGTTCCTTTCGTTTTGTCTTTACACCTGAGTCAACTAAATTAGTACGTCTGACCGTAGTCTGACGAACTCAAGTGTTTCGATACACTGGAACCTGTTCAACGAATCGAGGAGACCCGAAATCGAGAGGGTAAACATTTTACTCCAATTATGATCTTGGATAGAAAATCCCAACAATACTTCTCATTTACTCAATTGTAGACATTTCGAGTCCTAAAAAAATATTCGGTCGAACATGATTCATGGTATATTTATTTATACTCTATTTAATTTGAAGGGACACAAGACACTTAAAATTTAAGACAAACTGAAAGAGAAACACATACGGACTGCTGAGAGGGGATGATCCTGAACACTACTCCACAGTGAGGTTTTGGCACCTGAGCGAGTCCAATTAGTCCCTTCCTCTCCGTTCTAAGGACAAACACCTTCTATTATTCGTAAATTTCACTTCCACGAGTCAGCACAGACTGAGAAACACTGGGGTACCTGACATCAGACGGTCCGAGGAGGCAGGTACCCTAAAAGGTCCGTTCTCATGTCCTCACCCAACGGCACCGGAGAAGGTCCCTTAGAAAGGTTGGGTCCCTAGAGTGAGTCCAGAGGACGTAACGTCCGTCTGTGAAATGGTAGACTCGGTGGACCCTTCGGACTTATTCGTAAATTGGTTTTCTTCTTGTAAGAGTTTCGGTTCTTTGTAGATTCACGCCCAACGTTTACGAAAGATTTATTGATGATGAGGGGGAGGGAACCAGGTCCCGTCTGTACCGATTAGCTGGAGTCTTAGGAAAGGTTGACTCAGGTCTACGTCCGAGTCGTGACGAAGGTTTGTCCCGGGTCCGTCCCTGACGATTGGTCCCGGACAGCACACAGAGATGGAGACGGAGAGACCGGATTTGGAATGGAAACCCAGTCGGAGTCCCAGGAAAAAGAGTGACTTGTATGACCCACGGGAGGACAGGGGGTCTCGGTACCGCACTGACGGGAAGAGGATCCTGACTTCGGACCTAGGGTGTCACTGGACGGACGGGGGTGAGGACTCTCTCGTGGTGACAACGACAACAAGTCAGTTGTTCAGCACAGACTGAGAAACGTCGGGGTACTAGACGTCGTGTGGTTCTAAGGGACAGGAAGTGAGAGAGGGTCCTCTCTCATAGGTAACTCAGTTTGAGTACACGAAACTCAGTCACTACGATAGATTGGTAGAGTAGGAGACAACAGGGGAAGAGGAGGACGGGAGTTAGAGAGGGTCGAAGTCCCAGAAAAGGTTACTCAGCCGAAAAACGCAGTTCACCGGTTTCATAACGTCGAAATCGAAGTCGTAGTCGGTACTTTAATTTTCTACGAACGAGGAACCTTCTTTTGGATACTGTTTGGATCTGTCGCATAATTTTTCGTCTCTGTAGTAAAACGACTGTTTCCAGGCAGATCAGTTTCGATACGAAAAGGTTCAGTACATACCTACACTCTCAACCGGGTATTACTTCCGACTCGTGATTTTTAACTACGAAAGTTTAACACCACGACCTCTTCTGAGAACTCTCAGGGAATCTGTCGTTCTAGTTTGGTCAGTAAGGATTTTCTTCAGTTGGTACTTATAAGTGACCTTCCTGACTACGACTTCGACTTCGAGGTGATAAGACCCGTGAACTAGTGGTCACCCCGGCCGAGACAATTATGAACCGGGAGGAACACCCAGGTACCAGTGACCGACTGAGACTGACGTCGGTTCGTTCAGTGAATGGGGAAGAGACTCGGTGGTCGAGGAAGATCCATTTGTCTGGGAGGGAGCCCAACGACACTCCGAACTTTCACTAGTACACACATTCACTGCGGCCGAGAGACAGTTTTCATTTACGGTAGAAGGGTGCCCGGTGTGTGTCGCGGAAGCACTGAAGTGGGGGTCCCAGGGCGTGTTTTGTCCCGACCCCCGAAGACAGGTTCGGTGGTTACAGGGGTGAGTTGTCTTAACAGTCTGGGTCCCTAGTTTCGGTGTAGAGCACACGGAGGACGTAACGTTCACACAAGAAGGGGGTGGACCCTTCGGGATTTTTTACAATCAGGGAGTCAGCACAGGTTGAGAAACACTGGGGTACCTGACCTCGGGCAGTCTGAGGAGGCAGATGTCCTAAGAGGTCCGTTCTTATGACCTCACCCAACAGGAAGGGAAGAGGTCCCGTAGAAGGACTGGGTCCCTAGCTTGGACCCAGAGGACGTGACGTCCGTCTAAGAAATGACAGACTCGGTGGTCCCTTCGGGGATTAAGTCTGGTTCGGGGAGATAAATCCTCGGAGAGAGTAATGGAGGAGGTTGATCTGGAGTCATACCTACTGAGTCGCTACTCGAGGACAGAGTCGATGCTCCCAGGAAACGTGATGAACCTACGTTAGAGTTTTTACTGTCTTAGTAGACAAACAAAGGTTCCGCTTGGTAAGTTATAGTGTCATCAGGTTCGGATATGGAGCTGGTCATTGTGACTTCTTCGACTTCAACTTACCAAGATACTTCTGGATGTTCTGGAAAATCTTGATTGTGGGTTTTTTCTACAGGAAAAGTAATATCCCCTGACCTTACGTTTTCATCCGTCAGTTCTTTGTGGACCTCATTGTCCGTTTAAACCGGACCCTCATGTCTTACTTCGTCCCGTTTCCGATTATCGCAAAACGGTTCTCTTGCGTGACCAGTATCGTTTGTGGGAGAAGGTTGTTGTGTTCTCTTCTGACATGTGTACCTGGAGTGGTCTGCCAGTTGTGGCTTTAGTTTAACTAATATAAGAAACGTCGGTTTCTACCTCTTCGAGATATGTCAGTCGTTTTTGTTCTGGCCTTCGACTGACACCGAGTCTAGTACTTGAGGAATAACGGTTTAAGTCTAAATTTGACTTCCTTCATCCCTTTTGGTAATCTGGTAAGTCCATGCTGGATTTAGTTTAGGAAAGACTAATATGTCACCTTCACTCTTTATCTAAATTCCCTGATCTAGACTATCTCACGGACTACTTGATACCTACCTCCAAGCACTGTAACATGTCCTCTGTCCCTAGTTCTGGTAGGGGTTCTTTTTTCTTACGTTTTTCGTGTTACCGACAGACCCCTCCGGAATGTTTATCGACACTTTTCTTCTCTCCACTTTTCGTTTCCTCCTTTCCTTTCTATATTCGTAGACTTATGTCTCAAGGTTTCTTATCGTTCTTCTCTATTCTTTCGGAAGGAGTCGCTAGTTACGTTTCTTTGTCTCCTTTTCTTGTCTTGCCCTTTCTGATCTCTAGAGAAGTTCTTTTAATCTCTATGGTTCCCTTGTAAAGTACGTTTCTACCCGAGTTATTTCCTGTCTTTACCATACCTGGATTGTCTTCGTATTCTATGATTCTTCTCCACCGTTCTTATGTGTCTTCTTGACATGTTTTTTCTAGAAGTGCTGGGTCTATTAGTGCTACCACACTAGTGAGTGGATCTCGGTCTGTAGGATCTTACACTTCAGTTCACGCGGAATCTTTCGTAGTGATACTTGTTTCGATCACCTCCACTACCGTAAGGTCATCTCGATAAAGTTTAGGACTTTCTACTACGACACTTTCACGACGTGAGTTATACGGTCGTTTAAACCTTTTGAGTCGTCACCGGTGTCCTAACCTTTTCCAGTCAAAAGTAAGGTTAGGGTTTCTTTCCGTTACGGTTTCTTACGAGTTTGATGACGTGTTAACGTGAGTAGAGTGTACTATCATTTCATTACGAGTTTTAAGAGGTTCGGTCCGAAATCGTTATACACTTGGCACTTGAAGGTCTACAAGTTCGACCAAAATCTTTTCCGTCTCCTTGGTCTCTAATTTAACGGTTGTAGACGACCTAGTAGTTTTCTCGTTCTCTCAAGGTCTTTTTGTAGATAAAAACGAAATAACTGATACGGTTTCGGAAACTGACACACCTAGTGTTATTTGACACCTTTTAAGACTTTCTCTACTCTTATGGTCTCGTGGACTGGACGGAGAACTTTTTGGATATACGTCCAGTCCTTCGTTGTCAATCTTGACCTGTACCTTGTTGTCTGACCAAGGTTTATCCTTTTCCTCAGCCAGTTCCGACATATGACAGTGGGACGAATAAATTGAATATACGTCTCATATAGTACTCTTTGCGACCCAACCTTCTTCGTGTTCGACCTTAGTTCTGACGGCCCTCTTTATAGTCATTGGAGTCTATACGTCTACTGTGGTGCGAATACCGTCTTTCACTTCTTGATTTCTCCGAGAACTACTTTCACTTTCTCCTCTCACTTTTTCAACCGAATTTCGAGTTATAAGTCTTTTGAATTCTAGTACCGTAGGCCAGGCTAGTAAAGTACCCTTTATCTACCCCTTTGTCACAGTCTGAAATAAAGAAACCCGAGGTTTTAGTGACGTCTACCACTGACGTCGGTGCTTTAATTTTCTACGAATGAGGAACCTTCCTTTCAATACTGGTTGGATCTGTCGTATAATTTTTCATCTCTGTAATGAAACAGTTGTTTCCAGACAGATCAGTTCCGATACCAAAAAGGTCACCAGTACATACCTACACTCTCAACCTGACACTTCGTTCGACTCGCGGTTTCTTAATTACGAAAATTGGACACCACAACCTCTTCTGAGAACTCTCAGGGAACCTGACGTTCCTCTAAGTTGGTCAGGTAGGATTTCCTCTAGTCAGGACCCATAAGTAACCTTCCTGACTACAACTTCGACTTTGAGGTTATGAAACCGGTGGAGTACGCTTCTCGACTGAGTAGACTTTTCTGGGACTACGACCCTTTCTAATTCCCGTCCTCCTCTTCCCCTACTATCTCCTACTCTACCAACCTACCGTAGTGGCTGAGTTACCTGTACTCAAACCCAATTGAGGCCCTCAACCACTACCTGTCCCTCCGGACCACACAGCTTTTGTCATCCTGTGCTGACTCGCTGACCTGACTTGATTTGAAGGGACACTACGAGTCGGAGACCGGTAAAGGTAGAGGACGGAGGGACTGAGACGGAGGAGGCTGAGAATGGTTCTCAGGATGGTTCATACACACACTGTAAGGGGGTGGGGCGAGGTATTATGTCCCAGAGGAGGCCAGGGTGAGGGTTTAGGTTTTATGGTCGGAACTGGGTAATCCTGCGTGGGTCGTAAGACCAGGTCGCTCCCTTAGTCCTCGGTCGTGGGGCCTGGGAAGTGGGGTATGGGTGGTGAGAACGACCCGAGTAGGAGTCTCCGTCGAGGAGGTCACGGGAAGAGAATTTCCGAGGTAGTTGTAAAAGTTAACTCCGAAGACAAGTCAAATGTTCAGTTGATCCTTTGTGTTACTCGGGTCCGCCTTTAGATGGAAAATCGTCCCTCGTTGAGTCGGGTCTCTCCTGGGTCCCTCCGGTGCGCCGGAATTTTAGAGTCGGTTGAACTATAGATGTAATTGGTGTCTAAACGCACCCCTCGTCGGCGAAGAAAATTAACGAGACTTATTTAGACGACCCACTAAAAGTCTTTCTACACCGGACGTCGTCGTGGTCGGACACAATGGTCCTTCATGAAACCCCCATAACACACGACTCTTTCCGCAATGTAGTTAACTTTGAGGAAAAACGAACCTCGGCTCAGGACTTTCAAGTGCGTCACTCTTTGTGAAGAGCCGGCACGTGTTTGACACTTAACATATATTTTAATTTAAAAGACTAATTTTAGACGTAACAACCCAGAGGACGACGGACGGTGGTAAAGAGGCTTTAGTCTATGATAAACACCATTACCGTTGCTCCCTTTGGACAATAGTAACTAACATTTGACCGAAGTGAGGATGCCGAATTTTTAGACCTCTCGAAATCACACGTTTGTAACGTAAAAGGCATGTTTATAATGACTCGGCTCAAAATGATGACTAAGTAGTCGGTCCCACGGTCGTCCAAACGTCGGACTGGGGCTGTCGGAATTTAGAGGACGAGTGGGTCGGCACCCGACGTCCGTCCGAGGCTCTCCACCCTCCACGGGCGTCCTCCCACTCCATCCGTAGGTCTTTGAAGACGACCCCAAAATAATCCTAAAAAATACACCTGGTAAAATTTTTAAGAAATAACAATGTTATAGCGACGAAGAAGAAAAAAAACAAAAATTACAAAACCTAAACCCCGGTACTCCGTACACCCTAGGATCGAGGGACTGGTCCCTAACTTGGGTGTGGGGGTCGGGACCTTCCGTTTCTGAGTTGGTGACCTGGTCGTCCCTTCATAGGGGGAGGAAAAAAAAAAAAACTCTAAAAAAACAGACAACAAAGAATTAAAAATTTTATGGAAAGTACAGTTTTAGAGTTGGTGACCTGGTCGTCCCTTCAGGGGGTGCGGAAAAAAATAAAATAAAAAAGCCAGACAACAAGAAATTAAAAATTTTATGGAAAGAACCCTTAAGGGACCGTCAAGTCACCAATCTCTAGTCTCCAAAAGTGACGGTCCTGTTCCCAAACTAGGGACCAAGCCCCCTTGATTCTAGGGAGTTGGGACCAGTTTCTTTTGTTTTTAGTTATTTTCTTTTCGTTTTTCTTTTTTTTTTAAATTTAGAAAGAAATGTTCCCGTAACAATAAACTCTGTCCTTCCTTCTATCACCTTTTTTACCCCGGATCCTTCTAATCTTAAATTCTCGGGTGAGAGGGGGATGGGGACCGACTCCTTTGACTGTCTTAGCGGAAAATACCTAAATGGATGGAGGTACGGGTGGGAGTCGGGGAGAGGGAGGTGGCGGTTGGAGGTTCGGAGGCAAGACTCTTTGTCGGAGTGTCTTTAGTTGATGTCAAGACGTGTCGTAGTGGCTATCACCCCACGTCCGATTATTGAAAACAAACTGTGTACGTCTTAGACTTTGGTTTTGTGTTTCTACCAAAAAAGGAATCTTCTACACGGGAGCCTTAATCTTGGGACTCTCGACCAAAAATCAAGTGTTCACTTGTGAGGGGTCTTCAGTTCTAGCCGGTCCACGTGACTTTATAAAAAATAACGAAAGGTTGGTAATCTTATCTAACAAGGAGACAAAGTAAAACATTTAGTAAAACACCGTACCCATTATGTTTTATCGAAACTGAATGTTTACTTCTGTGTCAGTACCGTTCCCCTCCTAAATCGTTTTACTAACTGGGTTAAGCCATATAGAGTATAAAACTGTTTTGTTTCGGGTTTGCTTGACTAAAGAATTCCCTGTTGGGTCAGACTTTTGTCACTCGGAGTGGTTTAGAAACGAACATCTTTTCTAGTACTTCCAATGACCGTTTCGGTCCCGATATCTTCGACAAATCAACGAGGTACAGGGTGAGAAACGGTGGGGTACCTGACGTTCTACGGTCCGAAGGGACAGGAAGTGTTAAAGGGTCTTAAACGAGTTTGAGTACAGGTAACTCAGTTTCTACGGGAGGTTGGTAGAGTGGAAGACAGCAGGGAAAGAGGACGGGAGTTAGAAAGGGTCGTAGTCCCAGAAAACACTGTTCACCCGAGAAGATTAATCCACCGGTTTCATCACCTCAGTGAAGGACTCCCCCCTGTACGTTCCCTTCACTCAACTCCACTTCCCCATGAGTTTCTCGGGTTCAAGTTTCCACTTTACTCATCCTAGGGTATGTGTGGGGTGCACCCGAGTCTTACAGGAAAACGTCGAAGAAACGGGATTGTCAGTTGGGATCCGTAAGTATACGTAGGTAGATTCGACAAGGTGGACACTCCCTTTATGGAGCCCCCCCCCCCCCCCCCCAACTTTGTCCTTCACGGGTCATCCCAAGGACTGGGTTAGGTACGGGGGGGAGTAGACACAAGGATGTCTATTCTCAAACCCCTCTGGTGATAATAATACGCATGAAGAGAAAGGTAACGTATCAACGTATTACTAAGTTATTTAACTTTATTAAACGTTTAGATACTTAATTGATAGAAACCTTTACTAAGGTAACCGAAAGAAAAGAGGGAGATTTGGAGGGAACATAAAAGATCAGAAAGCGTCAAAGGAACTGAGATCAATCGTGGTTGGACTCAAAGAATGTCTCAGCAGCAAATCAGCGACGCACTGTAGACTGAGAAACACTAGGGTACCCGACGTCGTGCGATCCGAAGGGACAGGAAGTGATAGAGGACCTCAAACGAGTCTAAGTACAGGTGACTCAGCCACTACGGTAGGTTGGTAGAGTAGGAGACAGTGACGGAAGAGGACGGGAGTCAGAAAGGGCCGTAGTCCCAGAAAAGGTTACTCAACCGAGAAGTGTAGTCCACCGGTTTCATAACCTCGAAGTCGAAGTCAGGAAGGTTACCTGTGGGTCCTGACTAGATGAAATCCTACCTGACCAACCAAGAGGAACGTCAGGTTCCCTGAGAGTTCGTAGAAGAGGTCGTAGTGTCAAGTTTTCGTAGTTAAGAAGTCACGAGTCGGAAGAAATACCAGGTTGAGAGTGTAGACATATACTGATGATCCTTTTCGGTATCGAAACTGATATACCTGGAAACACCGTTTCACTACCGAGACGAAAAAGTATGTGACAGATCCAAATAGTATCGAAAGGAAGGTTCCTCGTACGTAGAAGACCATTAGAGGTCTTCCCTACCTTTAGAGCCAAAGTTAGTTCCCTCTCTACGCAGGAGTCTATCCGTAGATGTTAAGACTACCTACCGGTGGTGGGTCAAAAGAAGGGGGTAACCAAGAGGTTTCTCTTTTCGGTCCGGGATAAGCGGGTACTTGGAGGAGGAGGTAGAGTCTAGTGTCTCCGAGGTCCAACTAGTCCGGTTATCCGGTTTTAGTGAGAGAAAGAGTCGGTCATTCCCCTCGACTTTTGGACAGTGAGTGGTCGTTCTTCTCCACCCTAGGTACAGTCCAAGTACGGGGAAGGAGAGAGGGGTAAGGGAGTGGAGGGGTGGGGAGGGAGAACGAGAACCATACCTCACAGAAGAGAGGTAAAAGGAAGATGAAGAACAGGGGAAGCTCAAGATCGAGAAAGAAACCCCAACCGTCTGTGGTCTCCCGTTGTATTAGAGTGGATGAACAGTCAAGAAAGTAAAGTGGTCATCTCCCTTCTCAAACTCTCTTGGACGTTCTTGATCCTCCACGTACCTTTACTAACTTTGTACCTTAATCGACCACGTTGTGTTGACGAGAGAGTTTCCGTAGAGCACGGTTCCGTAAGACAAGGGCAACCATTTATTAGACAATATTTTGACAACGTTACGTATAATTGAGTGGTCTCGTGTTGTGACCGTTTTAAAGGGAGGTCCGATGTAAAACGTTCCTCTGTTGAAAAGTGCACTACACTTTGGACTCTAATTTGATTGTCTTCAGTACGTAATAAGTTCCATTTCGACTGGGAGGTACGGAAGGAGTGGTGAATCGGAAAACTCTAGACCAAAAACAAAACAGGGACTTTATTAACCATCCCGTAAATCGGGACTTACCGAACAAAACTCATGAACAACACCATCCTTAGATCCACAAACTCCCACGTATCGGGACTCGACCCGTTCACTTCGGCTCAGTGAGTCTTGTTAACTAGTGTTTGGTTCGTCATATCGGAGATCCCGGTCCCGGTCGGGTAAGGGGGTACGTATAAGTCTCTTAAGCTTTTCCAAGGAAACCTTTTATCAAGCCTTCCTAAGACTTTACTTTCAACACGGAGACGTGACTGGCAAATGGTTTATTAGTGGGACTGGTTCAATCGTGATTATGGGAATCTTTCACCTGTTGTACCTCGAGTCGTTAGACGAGTTGGTAACGTTAGACGAGTTAACAAACCTAGATTAATGGATCTGACCTATAAAAGACGAACCACAGGGGTTGGAAACTTGGTAAAGGTTTCGTTCTCGAAATGTCTGTCCCAGAAACTTTTGGGAAAATCCATCTCAAACACCAAAACAGGAAGAAATCTACCTAAAAAAAATTTAGGATCACAAAAAGGCTCAAATAGGTGTACTGAAACGGAGGTAAAGAAGTAATTGTAGAAAAGAAATCAATGGGTTTCCCTCCTAAGAATAGGACTCAAGGTCTTCACCTGAACCCGTGAAGTACTTCGGGAACTTTAACACTCATTTTAAGATACACAAACATGTACGACCTCCCGAAGGGTCCACCGCGATCACCATTTCTTAAGTGGAAGGTTGCGTCGTCTGTATTCTCTCAACCCAAGTTAGGGACCCAACCCTTCTAGGAGACCTCCTCCCGTACCGTTGGGTGAGGTCATAAGAACGGACCTCTTAGGGTGCCTCTCTCCGTGGATCACCTGACGTCAGGTACCCCAACGTCTCAGCCTGTGCTGACTTCGCTGAACCGTACGTACGTGGATGCATTACCAAAAAGACCCTACTCCCAGGTATTTGAAGTAGTCTAAGAGTTTCCCGAGGTACTCAAGGTAAGACGTTAGTACTACAAGTGACTCGGTCTTAAAAGGGTCAGTCACACGTTCTTACCCAAGGTCCACACACGAACTTGGAGACTAGAGGAGTTGGGAATCCACTGGGAATCGAAGGGTCCACCAGTAGAGGACGGTTCTCGACGGACCAACGGTATTTTTATAATAGAAGAACCCTGAAGGACCATGAGGTCACCAATTCTAAGACACGAAGGCCACGTCTCCCCGTACCGAAGGTACGGACCAGACCCTTGATTCTAGGACATACGTCGGTTTTTTTGAAACTTTTTATTGACTATTTATTATGATAAAAGAGACACACGGTGGTAATTCTTTTCTACCCTTCGTGATGGTATTTGAAGAGTGAAAATAGAGTAGGTGGTAGAAACGAGACCCATAGAGAAGCAAGTAGAGGTACCAGACTTAGTAGATCTCCCTTTGGACCGTAGCTAAGTCGGTGGACACCATCTTAGACGTAAAACACATGAAACGGCCCTTTCTTTCACCACACCAACAGGGGAGAAGGACTTTTGTCGGGGTGGGGGTGGGTGGGGGTGGGGGAGCGGGGTCGATGATGTCGAACCTTACACGGAACGGCCGGTGTCCCGTCAGTCCTTTTGGCGGAGTAAGGGGGTAAAGGACCCGTTAAGGAAACGATTAGGGTCCGTGGACGGGGAAAGGACGTCATCGAGCAGGCACACAGGTCTTCGTAAAGATACGGTCGAGGGATTCACCGAGGGTCGAAGTAATGGTTATAAGGAGTTTTCACGAGAGTACGTTTCTAAGATCGGTTGGTTCTTCCTGTAAGTTTAGAATGTGACTTGGGTGTATGTCGGTTTCTGAGTTTGTATTGTTTGTCCCGTCCGTTTAGGGATCCTGAGGACCGACTGTGTCGTAAGGACTTTATCCCACTGGCAGGTTCGGGAGGGGACGGATCAGGTTTTGTGTGTTTTAAGGAGGACAAGGTACTGGTCCGATCGGTGGGTGCCAGTGAGAGTGATGCCGTACAAGTCTAGTGTAATAAAAGGATAGTGATTTCAGTGGTAAAACCATTTGACTTCTTCGTACGGTAAGTGAATCTAAATTAAAGACTAAGTCTAAAAGTAGACTTACTGAAGGTGTTTTAAACCAGTACAGACGACGTGAAGGGGGTTTACAATTAGGGGATTAAGAATTTATAAGAAGATCGGGTGGAGCTTAAAGGTAACTCTCTTCCTCTGACAGAACGGAGGAAAGAAGGTCAATCGGTTCGACTGTCGGGTTTTACCGTTGCTGTCAAAGATTGTAGAAGTTTTGAGAGAAGGAGCAAAGAACGGACTTGGTGGCTTAGATCTGTGTAGGGAATGGGAATTGAAAGTACAGTTATGTAGTAAAGTTTTTACAGAATCAAGACTCTCCTTTCTTTAACGACGATGGCGTAATCCTTGACATTCACGGACAAAGAATTTATACATTCACATGACAATGACTGCCCTCCAGTGAATCCTATTTCATTCCTTACATTCATTCCGCCTAGGCCCTCGGTGCCGCCGTAGGTGTGTGACGGTGGTCGGGTCTCGGGGTTCCACACCCCTGAAGTGAGACGAGGGGTTCTTTTAGTGTTCGGGTGTCTCTTCAGAAAAGAAGTTTGGGTGGTGGCGATTAAGATTTTATTTAATAAATCTTATAAAGGTTGACATCAATCTTCCGAAGGGGGTGACCCACGAGACCCGGTCTGACAGTGTGTCGTGCCAAGTGCTTATAAATATGATTCTACTCGATGAAGGAAGAATTAGTTTGACTGTTGGCCTGACTTAAGTCCTAGGGAAATGAACTTCTGTCATTAGGCCCCATTTAGGAAATTCTTTCGTCAGCATAGTGAAAAGGTACATAAAATCTTCGTCCCTCTATAAACTTATTTACGGACTTTTAGTCGCCAGAAAAAATTTTGGATAAAAAAAAATCTGTTATAGTCCACAATATTTTTTGAATCACTACCTAGGGATTTTATTTTTTTTGTATCTTTTCAAGTGAAAAAGAAAAATTCTTATTTTATTTTACATCTATATGTTTTACGGTTTTTTATCAAACTTAGAACTAAAATTGAATAAATAACTCAACTTCTTTTACTTTACGAAACGAGGACAGACGTCGGTAATATTGTCACCCAAATGATCGATAATTCACATATGAAAAAAAAGAAAAAAATGAAAACAAACGAAAAATTTTAAAAACAAGAAGATTCACACATGATTGAAAACTTCCCTCTCTACTTATGTGAACCTCCCTTTTTATATAAAAAACTAACGAGTACTCAAATTTCATATTACAAAAAAAAAATTCATATTACAAAATTGTACAAAAGAAAAACTAGTTAGTTTCTCGATTTCGAAGAAAGTGTATATAAAGACAACAAGCTGGTAAAGATTCATTTATAATTATTCTTCATGAAAGATGAACTATGATTGTTCAAAAAAGCTACATTCTAAGAAGTTCAAGAAACTCGTAGTCAAACAATTAGGGGTTGTCAGGGTCCTATCTCTTTACTATCCTTTTGTCCATTGGGTTGACGACAGGGGACTCTAGGACGCATTCTTTCCCCCTGGACCTTGGGACCGACCACCGGAAAGTAAAAGACTACATTAAGAGAGAATTTTGTATTTGCGTGGTATCCTTTTAATTCCTCTCTTTGAATTTAAGGTATATATGTTATCGTTCCATCCGAGACCTGAGACTGTGGAAAGTTTGGGGTTAATAAACTATGACGTCGGTTCCACTCACTCGATCCCAGTGGAGGAGAAACTTCGGAAGGGACCCGGTAGGGGGGTTAACAAAGACGGAGGGGACGGGTCTGGCACATGTTAGAAGTGCCGTCGTGGACCCTGTAAATTTGACAGGTGTAGGTGACCGAAGATGCAAATGCAGGGACCGGTGTGTGGTCTGAGGAGTTGTCCTCCCCTTTACGGAGGTAGTGGACGCAGAGGTGACTGACGGTGCCGGTATGCTGGTTCTTGCGCGAGAATTTGCACCTTTCCTGTATTAGAACGCAAGAGGTTTTAGAAGGAAAATAAGAGATTTGAGGTGAACCGTGTAAATCGGACTTCGGTGAACGCTAGAGCTTGTTTCTACTTAGTTCGGAAAATCTAAAAGATCAATTCGAGGTCGACGACTCTTTACACCCCTGATTTTGAGTTTCACCCTCCCTAGACCGTTCACCTCCGTACTTACCCCCACGTAAAGTCCTGTCCTACCTTTCTTCCACTTGTCCTCTGCTCTAAGGTTTCTCCAGGGTCTCTCTCACTCACACGACCAAGACCTACTTCGGCGTGTGCTCAAGACTGCGACTGTCCTCTCTCCTGTGCCGGGGCAAGTCGGTGACTGGGTCCTTGTCTCCTCGACCGGGATCCGGCAGGGGTCGGGAAGGGACGGAGCGGTCTAACGGACCAAAGGTCGAAGTCTAGCAGAGGGACGGAAAGGGGTTGTCCTACCGGGGCTAGACGGAAGGGTCCTGAGGCACGGGCCATGGTCGGTAGGTCCCACGAGTGTGCCTGGTCGTCCGGTGAGGAGGATCGTGGAGCAGAGGTACAGTTGCCCATTGGAAGGACGACCCCTGCAGCCCGTGGTGCGGTTGACCACTTCTGGTGGAAACTCCGGTCTACCTGTATAACTACGGGTATTTTAGGGTGACGGTTCCACCCGGTGACCACAGGTTTATCCCGGACGGGGTCTCTTTCGATTCTTAGATTACTCGACTCTAGCGAACCAGGCTGTGCGAGTTTGGCGATCACGGAATTTCCTCCCCATCAAGACTTTGTAAGTCGTGTACGGTCCGTGACCCGGCCAGTCTGGAAGACAAATGTCTGACTGAGAAATTCCTACGGCACTTTTAGTAAGGAGGTGTTACTCTACGGTGAAGGGTGGGTAATCCTATCTTTAATAAAAAATTTTTTCTTTTCTTTTTTGTCTTATTCATAACCACTCCTTATCATTTCAATCTTGTGCACACGTGACAACCATCCTTTCATTTTTACCTTGTTGGTGATGCCTTTTGTAATCCTATCAAAAATTTTTTATTTTGTATCTTACTGATACACGACACGAATCAACGAGTCAGTACAGACTGAGAGACGCTGGGGTACCTGACATCGGGTGGTCCGAGGAGACAGGTACGCTAAAGGGTCTGTTCTTGCGACCTCGCCCAACGGTAAAGGAAGAGGTCCCCTAGAAGGGCTGGGTTCCTAGTTTGGGCGCAGAGGACGTGACCATCCGTCTAAGAAATGGTAACTCGGTGGTCCCTTCAGGGTGTACAGTGTATCACACCGTTTTTATAAAAAAAAATTTCTCTTTTCTTTAAAGTTTTTGTTCGCCAATTTTACCATTTTAAACACAAGACATATAAAATGACACCATGTTAATTTTTTTTTTAGTTGGAGAAAGGACGGTTAGGACTTCGGGTACGACTGGGTAGGTACGTAGGGTGTTTCATTGGAAGACCCCGAGTTTGGGGGTGGGTGTCGAAGCGGGACAGGGACCGGACGAAGTGCGCCCGGACCCTTGGGAGCCGAGGGTCGGACCCCGACGACGTAGAAGAGGGGTCACACTTGGACACGAAGGTGGTGACTGGAGCTCACGGAACCGGAAAGCGGAAAGACACCCGACACGAACACGACCTCGAGGACATCGGAGAGAGGTTCTTTTGTTTGGTTCTTATTTGGAATATGAGGGGGTTCTCCCTATTCCCTTGTTTTCTTTGTAGTTTTTAGTTGAAGGTAGAAGTAGAAATCTTTGTGAGATGATAGGTTGGTCAGGTAGGACTTCCTCTAGTCGGGACCCTCAAGAAACCTTCCTTACTACGACTCCGACTTTGAGGTCATGAAACCAGTGGAGTACGCTTCTCAACTGAGTGACCTTTTCTGAGACTACGACCCTCCCTAACCCCCGTCCTTCTCTTCCCCTGCTGTCTCCTACTCTACCGACCTACCGTAGTGGCTGAGCTACCAGCACTCAGACTCACTTGAGACCCTCTACCACTACCTGTCCCTCCGGACCGCACGACGCTAAGTACCCCAGCGTTTCTCAGCCTGTGCTTTTGACTTGACTATGTAATTCACGACTAGTGTACTCAGCTCATGACACGATTTACAAGACAATTAGTACAGTAAAAAAAAAAGAAAACCGACGCGACATCGAGTATGCCGGAATCAAGGGGGTGGTCCCTAGTTGACGTCCCTTAAAGGTTAGTACAGTAAAATGAAAAAAAACGACTCAACGTGATATAGACCCAGAATCAAGGGAATCACCCCTAACTTAGGCACAGGGAACGTTACCTTCGACCCTTAGAATTGGTACCCCTGCGGTCCCTTCGAGGAGGGGATTAGTGCAGTAAATTAAGTGTGTTGTCAGATTGTTCAATCAAGAAGAACGACGGTAAAAGGGGTAAAATATCTTCTTTTTCGACTCCGAACCCCTACGATTCATTAAACGGGTTCCCGGGTTTCGTCCTCTCTGAGTTCAAATCCTAGACTGTGACATGCCTAAGGGTCAAGCACAAGTCACAAATCTTGTGTCAAGCACAAATCTTTTTATTAGGAAAAGATTTGGAGTCAGGACCTACCGTGGTAGAACTAAGGGGGTTGAGGGTGGGCTCCAGTTATAAATCCCCTTTCCTCTTTTACAAACGATGTGAGACTGGCGACGAGTGGAGACTTTTCCTCACTGTTTCCGGCCTACAGTCGAGGTCCGGGGTGACCCACATTTTTTGTCATTCTTTTTAGGGATGTACTGACCTAGTATTATCGGCTTAGATCTTTTAAGGTTCTGGGCTCCAAGTTTCGTCTGATAAAGACTCAAAAAATTTGTTGTCGAGGCAACCGGACGATCGAAGTTTGAGCTCGTAAATTAAAGTCTAGGACGCTTTCGGACAATCCTCCTCAAGGTAGATTTTCGATGGTCGTGTTAGTGTGAGACCGGAAAGGGCTTGTGTCTAGGTGTCCTGGTCCGACGGGGCTTCACACAAATTAAACCTTAAACTATCGACGGATTTAAAGTTCTAGAGGACACCCACGGCGTGTGTTTCTCAGGAGGTGCCGGTGACCGTCTTTACGAATCCTTTTGTCAGGAGGGTCAACGACCTTAGTGGCAGTGGTAAAACTGAGGGGTGGAGGGACCGTGCCTTCTCCGACAACACTGAACTTAATGTCCCCGGGCACCCCTGATGGACGCCAGGTTTACGCGCACACTGTTACCTGTGAGGAGGCGGCCGGCCGCCACAATAAAGTCCGTGACAACCTGTCTACCCGAAGGAACGCTCGTCCTGTTCTCGGTGTGGAGCCTCCCCTGCACAAAAGATCCCGACAGGGGAGCGGTGAGTGCTCATAGGAGTAGTGAAACCGTCCCACCCCCACCTTCCCCTCGGTTCTCGGCCTGGGGTCCTAAACGACCAGAAGGGGGTCGGAGGAGAGAGGTCAGAGTCCCAGGCCCGCGCTAGGGTCCCTAGGGCCAACGGCCGCCCGCGGGGTGGGGGTCGGGGAGACAGACGGTACACACCCCGTATACGAGCCGGGAGCCGTCGACAACCTTGTGTCATTTAGGTAAGTGTATGACTGTATAGGGTCACTGATTGCACCCGAATCGCTCCCTTGTCTTCGCAAACCGTTCGTCTTTGTTGACTTAAGGAAAATCTCCCCACTCCTTTACTGTGGGGGTCACCCGAACTAGAGCGGTAAACCAAACCTGACCCCCCGAGTGGTACCCTCCGGTGGGCCTACAGTGGGGTCGGTGGGTGGGAGTAATTAAGACTCGTCTTCTCCTCGGTCCGACCACAAACCCCTTACCTTCACTCTCCAGATGTCTCTACGGAGAACCTCTGGTGCGACCTGTACTTCTTTAGTGAGTTTGGGTTCTGCACGTCACTCTCCATCAGAGTGAAATATCAAACCTTTCACCCGAAACCCTAGTTCTGTCTTTACCCAAGTTTAGGGTCGAGACGGTGAACAAGGTACTACTCGACACTTTGAGGATTCGGAGACAAAGGAGGGGACATTTTACCCCTATACTAGTGCCCCAAAGATAGATTCCCTCGAGAAATCCTTACTCACTCTGACAACCTATTTCGTAAATCAAGTGATGGACACCCATATTTCGGACTATATATTTTTCGTGAATTGTATTACACGACACGAATCAGGAGTCAGCACAGGCTGAGAAGAGCTAGGGTGCCTGACCCTGGGGGGCCCGAAGAGACAGACACCCTTAAGAGGTCTGTTCTTATGACCTCACTCAACGGTACGAGACGAGGTCCCCTAGAGGGGTTGGGTCCCTAACTTGGGTTTAGAGGGTGTGCCGTCTGTCTAAGAAATGACAGACTCAGTGGTCCCTTCCGGATGTTATGGTCTCACCCATCGGATAGGGAATTCTTTAAAGGGAATTCTTTCAAGGAATTCTTTCCCCTTGAAGACCTTGTTCCTCGACTTGACCCCAGAGGACGTAACGTCCGCCTAAGAAAGGGTCGACTCGATGGTCCCTTAGTATTATTGTGTAAAATTTCTTTCCTGTGACTTGAAACACAAAAAAGTGTATACGTCCGTCTATTGTCTTAAGTGGAAGGTGATTGACTACATCGAGGATTTCGTTGCACCTTAGTTTTCCTTCGAGCTGGGAAACGAAGTTTTGTGTGAAAGAGTGGTTCTGGGGGACGTGGTGAACGAAGTCTCGGACCTAGTACTTCACTCACCCTCTTAGTAGATCCCGACCTTCTACAACCCCAGGGAGGCCTGAACTTGGACTGGAGTCATTTGTGGGAACGGATTACACCTTGTGGTAATTCTTGTACAGGAATGACATTTGATATCTCGTTGCCATTTGTGTACCTAGAAGTCGGTGTCGAAACTCCTAGAGTAAGGTGTCTTGGAGGACCCACAATTATTGTTCATAATATGTTTACCCGAAGGGACCACCGAGTCTACCATTTCAGACGAATGTCATGTCCTCTGGGTCCAAGTTAGGGACCCAACCTTTCTAGGGGACCTCTTCCTTTACCGTTGGGTGAGATCATAAGAACGGACCTCTTAAGGTACTTGTCTCAAACCGCCCGACATCACATATCCCAACTTTTCTCAACCTGTGCTGACTTGTTGAAAGTGAAGTGAAGTGAAGTGAAGTGAAGTAATATGTTTATTTCCCGAAGGTCCACCGAGTCACTATTTCTTGGGCGGATGGTTAGTTCTCTACCTTCAAACTAGGGACCCACCCCCTTCTAGGGGAGCTCCTCCTTTACCGGTGGGTGAGGTCACAAGAATGGACCCTTTAGGGTACCTGTCTCCTCGGACCGTCCGATGTCAGCTACCCCAGTGTTTCTCAGCCTGTGCTCAATCCCTGATTTGTTGTGTTTAATTCATGAGATCTGATGGAGTTGCGATGTAGGTCACGTGTGTCAAAATAAGGGCAATGACGTTGGAGGTGAACACTTCACGTGGGTGACTGCTGCAGGGAAAACCTGTAGTATTCAGGTGGGTAGTCTTGGATGGCCTCGGGGGAGGAGGTCGGTCGTCTTGTCCCCTCTTACTGAACAAGTGAGGTTGATCGATGGGGTCCTTCGGTCGGTCCTTCCGACCGAAATATTGGTTGCGACTTTCTTACTTTTACTCCCAATGGGTACCAACTCTAGACCTTTATCTGACCTCTCTTATACTGTTCCTCTCTTTGTATTTAGACTACTACGCTTTCCTACTTTCACCTTTCGAGACCCTCTTACGCAAAACGAAGGACCCATCAAAAGAGGACACTGGAGAAGGACTCCGGTGTGGTCCCTCCCCGACACGATTCGACGGGTGGTCGATCGTGACGGGTGGACGAATAGGAAGGGACCAGAAGGGAACCCGGACACCAGGTCCGTAGTCCTAACGAAGTCAAGAAGGAAGTCTCAAGTAGTGATTTCTGCAGAGAAAAAAAGATCTACGGTGTTAATACGCAATTATGTGCTATGAACAAAAAGAGAAAGAATGAAGTGAGACGTACTGTCCGAGATCCAGATAGGAGTAGAGATGTTTACTGGGTCACAACAAGGAAAACTCCCGACTCACCATTGGGGAACAGATACGTATGGTGTAGAGAAATAGGGAAGGAGACAACTCATAAATCCAGCGAAGGTGTCGGACCGATTACAGTTATCACGACGAGACTTGCGATCCTACTTACACATGAAAACTTAAATGCCAAAAGAGTCCCATATGCGGGTCCTCACCCTACTACCATCAAGACCGAGCACACCATCAAAGTAAAATTAAAAAATTCTTTGGAGGTATAACAAGAGGTATCACCGACGTGGTTAAATGTAGGGGTGGTTGTCACGTTTTCCCAAAGGGAAATAGGTGTGGGAGTCACCCATCCTACCCCTCCCAACCCTCCCTCCAGGTTCTCTCCCCCTATGCACATATGTATGTAACATTAATATAAGGTTATTAAGGTTATATAAGGTTTTTTTTAGGGGTTTTCTCCATAGAACGAAGGGGATGGTACAACATCAACTTCGAGCATATAAGAGAATTACTGTGTTCATACTTTTGTCTACAGGCAGTCACCGGGAGAGGGGGTCAGTCCAGGGTCGTCTATGGGTCGAGCGAGAAACCTGCCCCGAGGAACAGAGGAGGAGGAGGAGGTAGAGGTGACGACTGGAAGGAGTGAACGAGACCGTAGACTTGTGGGTCCCTCGTAAGTTCAGAACGAGACTTGCTCCTACTGTGTCCTATATGGATCTCGAAGGTTCAAAGGAAGGTCGGAAGGGGAAGGTATCAAGGTCGGAGGAACTGATAAATATCTCTGGTTACTCGCGGGGTCACAGACTTCTACGTCCTGTCTTCTTTAAGACTCCCGACGGCGAAGGAATATGGAGGGACTCTAGACACAAACTCTTAACTTCCGTTCTCTTAATAACTTTGTGTAGAGGGACTAAGTAATGAGTAACCTGCCCGAGTCTTTCATCGCTCGAGTCCTTCCGACGGGCGGGACACCAGTGACTTTTGAAAGCCCGGTCTAGGGCTTAAATCCGGTGCTTGCCCCCCGTCCTCCGCCCCTCCGTTCACTCCTTTGTTTTCCGCGTCTCTACTCTGAGGTCCACTTCTCCTTCCTCGAACAACTCCTGGTCCATGTCCCTGGTCCTTCGACTCGGTCCCCCGTCCCTCCTCCGGAAGAATCCTCGCGTCGACTTCAGACGACAGGGCCCACCCTAGGTCTTTTTAGAGCGACCAGTTGTGTTTATTTACGGATGGCCCTCTTTCTGTTTGTCACGAAGACCGGGTTATTTGTCTCCGGACCTACTGGTTCCTTTCGTCTAAGCATAGAAGGCCCGTTCCCGGGGCGCTGTGCGGTCGAACCTTTACACAGGATCTCTTTCCCTCGTAACAAGGACCGTCGACTCGTAGGGTCTTAGGGGTAGGCTCCTCCTTTTGTTCCGTACACCCCTACTCTTTAGCCGTGCACGTGTGCGAGTCCGTGCGTGTACGCACGTACGTGTGTGTGTGTGTTCTTTTCTGTTTACAGCCGGACGACGGGGTAGTGTGGGTTTATTCCGCCCCAGTGGGGTCGGTGTACACGATTCGGGGAAGACCTCTTGAGTAAACAACACCCAACTAAGGATATAGAACCACCTTAAATAACTCCCTTCTCCCGGAAAGTAGGAACTATAAGACACTTGACCGGTCTTGGTCCGTCTGCTATTACTTGTAGTGTCTGGACTAAAACGTCTTACACTACTCGTGGGCACTGACACCCAGAGTCATGAAGGAAAGACGAGTGGGTCTCAGGAAGATAGAAAATGACTAGTCGTGTCCGTAGCGAACTCGGGGAAGAATCCCGCGTCCTGGTTTAGGATGTTCTCTATGACACACAAAAGTAAGGGGTTCCTAAAGTGTCCATTCAAGGTCCGGCACAACCCCTCTCCTACCCTCCACTAATAAAAAAAGTTTGTCTTTCTGTCAGGTCCACTAAAAAGACGATCGTAGGAAATGAGTATGAAACGGACTAGACATCTAGTTTGAGTCATCGCCCGGAAAATCCCTTGAACATTTTGGATCCTATGACAGTCTGATAACCTACTTGCACCCTATGTAGTCGATAATCCCTTCTTTTTTGTACACCCACAAGACACTCTATACACAGAAGTTCATCATAGTGCCTAGGAGGAGACTTATGATTAAAACTTTTTTTTTTTTCTGGGTCTTTAAGACTAGTCGGAGATTGTGTCCTCATAAATTGGCTAAAGTTTTCGTTGGACGATCTGACCGTCTCTCCTTACAAGTAGAATAGTCCTTTGACTTAACAGAAAACTTTTTAATTTGCTACCACCAACGGTCCCCGACCCTCCCATATCAACGATAAAGTACCCATATCTAAAAGTCCAGACGTTCTATCTTTCAAGACTTCTACAGAAAGTGTTGTTACACTTATATGATCACTTTACACGTGAATTTTCATGAGTTTCTACCCCCTGAAAGTAACAATCCCTTCACGAGGTCACAAGTCCTGCGGTTAGAAGGTAACGTCCCCACACCGAAACTAGGGACCGCCCTCTTGACTTCTGGGGTGTGTACCGTCGCACAGGTGTTTTTTTTAAATTTTTCACCAGTTCTCCCATTTAAAGTACAATTGTTGTTTTATTTACATTTATAATTTTGTCAATTTACTAGTTCTACTGGTGTCCTTTCGTTTACACCTTTTGTTCACCGTCGTCGTCAAAAGTGCCGGTCAAAGGAGTCGATATTCGGAGACGGGTGTCTTCAGTCCTCATGAAAGAGGGCTTCCGTAAGCCTTCCCGCTACAGTGATCGTAGCAGGGGTAATCAGTGGTGTTCACCAAAACGACTATCTGCCGATGACGGGCCGAAAGGGGTTTGGTGGTGGGAGGTCGTACTCTCGTGACATCGAAGGTTAGTCTTTCTGCTTCTAACCTCCCGCCTCTCCTTCGTCTCTTCCTTCGACCACAAATGTCCACCACGGCCGAGAAACTATCTTCGATGACGTAAATTAGAAATACGGTTTAGTTACTTCACGGATAAATGATGTCGGAAAGGTAGGTCTCTTTGACTCCGAGTCTCTCTCGCTCATAGAACAGGTCTCAGTACATTTTTGCTGGCCTGAACAGACAGAGGTCTGGGGTCCGAAAAGGTGGTGGTAAAACGGGAACTAGATATTTTGATGTTTTGACTCTTGGTTGGCGGATCTTCGGACTTCGGTTGTCCTGAAAAAAGGGGATACGGGAGAAACTCTCGAATTAGTCTTATATTGGGCTTAAACAGATCTTTTCGCTGGAGTGCACAGGAGAGGTCTGGACTCTGGGTGGACGGAGGGTCGTCGCGACGTCTTTACCCAGACCCGCAGGGGAGTCGGTAGTCCGACCGGTCCGACGTCGGGTCCAGTGTCGTCAGGGACCCGGTCCCGGAAAGTCTACCACTCGTCGAAGCAGTAAATGGGATGACCCAGGATTTTGCAGTGAAGGATACTCGCGGTCGTCACTGTTTTGAATCCTGGGCGAGACGGAACCCACATCTTCGTTTGTCTTAATTTTGGGGTTTGGATGACGAAGTATCGACGTGTTCAAATGGACACACACGGAGTCGAAGGGTAGACATTTGACCGTTACCTTTATTTTGAAAGGAACACCCCATCACTCTTAGTTTATTATATTTGATATTAGTCTCGAGAGTCACTTGGAAGATCTTCTTTAGTGGGTCGTTGGTAATCGACTCGGGTACCCATGTCGGAGTGTGACACGACCCTTATCGCGGGGGACCTCAACTCGTTGACACGTGGGGACGGTCGATCGAAACGGTAAATTACTCGCAGAAGATGTCAGTTCAAGGTCGAATGGGGGAGACGGTGATTGGGGGTAGGGTGACTGACAGAATGGGAGTTTGTGTTACCCGGGTAAATGTTGGGGAGTCTAAAAGGAGACACGGGGAGGACGGACCTTACAAAAGGGATGAGAGGGGGCAAAGGTAAGAATAAATTGCAAATTCTGGGTCTACTTTTCAGTGGAAGAGAGGGTCCGTAGGAGACTATCGGGTCCGTCTCCACGGACGGGGGGTTTTATTTGGGAGACGGTAGTCACAAAAGTCTACCGTGGGGTGAGGTCATAAGAACGGACCTCTTAGGGTCCCTGTCTCCTCGAACCGTCCGATGGCAGGTACCCCAACGTTTCTCAGCCTGTGTTGACTCGCTGATGTGTGTGCGCGTGTGTGTGTGCACAAGAGTCTCGTGAATCTTTTATGACAATCTTTCTAGTCGGACAAAAGTACACCGAGGGTATCAAGTAGGAGTATGTCAGAGGAAACGAGGGGTGCTCGAGGGTCTCGAACCTCCCTTAGAGGGAGAAAAACCATGCCTGAACCCGCTGGACGGGACGAGACCGCCCGTACGTACAGACGTCTTCTCCTCCGACTCTCCGTGAGACACAACAGTTCCGTTCCCACCGAACGTCGTACGTTCTGGCTGAACCCTTATGTGCTTCAACTGGTCCAGGTTCCCTCCAAGTCAAAGGGACTCCTAACAGAGACTTCCTCCCTGCACACCGTTCTTCATGGACCAGAGGACCATGTCGGCTCCGTGGTCCCACGGACGCCAATGGGTGCCACCA
This sequence comes from Capra ibex, assembly GCA_006410555.1. Lineage (NCBI taxonomy): Eukaryota > Metazoa > Chordata > Mammalia > Artiodactyla > Bovidae > Capra > Capra ibex. The sequence goes on along the minus strand of SJYO01048061.1, from coordinate 4,617,239 downwards.
TCCATTAGTTTAGAGCTAGCTAAACTCTCTCTATTGGTCCTTTACGTCGGGGCCAAAGAAAAAACTTTCAGGAGAGAAGCAATCAAAACTTAGAGTGCAGAGACACGAAACAAAGTTCGATTTATAGTCTTCCGAAAACGAAGACACAAGAGGGACCGTCAAGGAGGTCTGTGACATAATTTTTGAGAGGCCCCGTGTGTTTTACGTGAAAGTTCACCACAAATCCTTGGCCGGTGGGAGCGGAAAGAAGTAAAGACTTAGAGAGCCGACAAAGTATTTTGTTTCCTCCCTTCACGACGAAGACACGATTTACGAAGGGGCCCTAAAAAGACAGAATGTCTAATTGTCATGTCCGGTCGACAACGGGTCACAGTGTCTTGAGTGTGGACGGCTGCCTGGTGGTGTGCACAAACGTGCTTGAGATAGCGTGTCTAAGAACCACGTGCCGACAATTTCTTTTACCGTAAGAGGAACAGTTTTACGGGAAAGGACCGGTTTGGTGGGGTGGTTTGTTGTTGGTGTCCTGGGCTTAAATTATTCTATTACAAAGGAAACACATATGAGTCTTCATCGAGAGAGCCCAATAAGTTTGTGAAGTAAATGAATAAATCATAAAGGACTCATAGATGATACATGGGATGTAGTGACAACAACAAATCAACTTTCCAATACAGGCTGAGAAACGCTGGGGTACCTGACATCGGCTAGTCCGAGGAGGCAGGTGCCCCTAAGAGGTCCGTTCTTATGACCTCACCCAACGGTAAAGGAAGAGGTCCCCTAGAAAGACTGGGTCCCTAGTTTGGGCTCGGAGGACATAACCGTCCGCCTAAGACATGGTGACTCGGTGGTCGCTTCGGGCACGTGGGATGTATCAGCACCTAATTTCTCTAAGGACGAATCGAAGCCGTTGTCTAAAGAGTCGGAGCCATGATAACGGTACAAACTCAGTCTATTAAGGAAAAGTGCCCTGACAAGGTACGGAATATCTTACACAAAGCGTCATAAGGACCGAAGTTGTGGGCTCTACGGTCCTTGTGGATGTGGGGGTCGACACTGTCGGTTTTGGTAGTGGTCGTCTGTCACGTTTTCTCAATCCTTTCCTCTCTCCCTACTTTTCCGCCTCGGGGCTCCTAAAGACCTCGTCGCGCTGACAAGGCTTACTAGGGTAGGGCCCCGAAGACACAGTAATATGTTAGCAGCTTCACGTCTCTTACCTTGTCGTCGTTCTCACTTGGGAGTCATTCAGAGGACGGGACCCCTAGACCCCACTATTACTACACAGTCACAACCAAGTAATCAATATTGTTTATGCGGTCGTTCAGGGCTCGTCCGCCGACTCTCATCCCCTCCCGTCTCCCATTATCCTCTTGGGAGGAATGAAAGGGGAGTCGAACCGACACCCGGAGTTTGAAGAGATTTTTTACTTCAACTGATTATAAAAAATTCACTTTTTTATTAAAGCACGTAACGATTTACGAAAAATAAAATTACGTAACGGTTTAATAAAAAAAGAAAATTAAATTTTTCAAACCCCTAAAAAGGGACCGTAGGCCACGAACTCTGAGACCGAAGGTCGTATGCCCCACGCTCAAGTTAGGGACGGACCCCTTGAATCCAGAGTATACTACACCCCATCCCAGTTTTTTAAATAAAATTATTATTATTAATTAATTTACTTGGGTCCTAAATTAAAAGAATTTTGTGAATTTTTTAACATAACTACATCTCAACTAACTAAAGTCTCTTCCGTTACCGTAGGGTGAGGTCATGAGAACGGACCTTTTAGGGTACCTACCTCTTCGGACCATCCGACGTCAGGTACCCCAACGATTCTCAGACTGTGCTGACTTCGTCGAATCGTGTCGTGTCGCGTAATACTTGATTGGTTTGTCAGGGAATAACTACCTGTGAACCCAATAAAGGTTAAAAAAATTAGTAGTCATTGTAACGTCACTTATTAGAAAATGTACTCAGTAAAAAATAAATAAGGACTAGGTCTCACCCCAGCTAAGGACCTTCACCTTAACAACCCAACTTCCCATTATTGTATGTATTAACACCAGATAGAACGACTGAAGAGACGAGGTCCTCAACATGTTAAAACTGAAACGTTTCGAAAAACAAACGGGAACCAAGTAAAAGGTAGAGGTAAAGGTCAGGGGGTGACGGGTAGTCGGGAAGAGAATGTCCTCTTTTTATTTGGGGGGTGGACACATCGGTCGATAAGTCGGTCGGATAATGAGTGTCGGTTTCTGTTAGTATTATTAAATCTATAACCCATTTAACTTAACTTTAATACAATTAACTTTTCGGACATTGAAAAATCATTCAACTAGAGGTGATGTTTGGGGGTACCCGAAAGGTCTCCCGCGATCACCATTTCTTGGACGGACGGGTACATTCTCTGTACCCAAGTCGGGGACCCAGGCCTTCTAGGGGACCTCCTCCCGTACCGTTGGGTGAGGTCATAAGAACGGACCTGTTGGGGTACCTGTCTCCTCGGACCGCCCGATGTCAGGTATCCCAGTGTTGCTTATCCTGTGCTGACTTCCTGAATCGTATGTGTGTGTGTGTGTGTGTGTATGTGTGTGTGTGTTCGAGGTGACAGGTTGTACCGTCGGTGATAGGGGTACACCGGTAAATTTAAGTTAAATTTATTTTAATTCTGTAGTCACGGAGACAACGTGACTGGAGGTGGTAGTAGTGTCTTTCAAGACGTAGTATGTATGTGTTAAGTTCCACCGGGACTCCCCAGTGGGATCACGTAAGCCTACGGGAGGATGTAGTGAAAATAAAATTGGAACCGAACGTCCTAGAGTCAAGGGGTTGGTCCCTGACTTGGACCCAATATCGTCACTTTCGGGTCTTAGGATTGGTGATCCGGTGACCTCTTGAGGGAAGTAGAAGACTTCATAATGATCTTTGTATTGAGATACACTTTAATCTGAATAGATAGTTTGTCAATTGGGTCACAGTGGTATATTCTACACTGGACGGAGCCGAAGAAGGTAGTACCTTTTGGATGGGAGACACCGAAAGACAGAAGAGGAGTCCCCGTAGACACGATACTCTCTGTCGGACCTCGTAACGAGGGGAGATTCCCCATCGGAGTATGTGTCACATTCACGGGGAAAATCCTTACCTTACTTATCGGGAGGGCGAAGGGTCCACCCGATCACCATTTCTTAGGTGGATGGTTACGTCCTCTACATTGTCTGCGTCCAAGGTAGGGACCCCTCCCTTCTAGGGGACCTCCTCCCGTACCGCTGGGTGAGGTCATAAGAACGGACCTCTTAGGGACGTGTCTCTTCAGACCGCCCGAGGTCAGGGACCCCAGCGTGTCTCAGTCTATGTCGACTTCCCTGACTCGTGCGAGGGTGGGGTTTACATACCTACTGTAGTCTTTTGCGTCGTCTTCCTGTTGGTTGTACAAAACTTCTTCTCTGTTCAAGTAGTCGTTACGTCTTCTCTCGGGTCGTGATTTATACTTCTCGTGGTTTCTCCACTCGAGTCTCCTTTAAAGATTCATCTCGGGTCTCGTAAGCTCTTTCCCGGAAAGGCGGAGATGAAGTCAACACTTCCGTTTTCGTTCCCGACTCTCCGTCTTTCGTTCCTCCTGCAAAACGTTCAAGGGCTTCGAAGCCCCCTAAAGTGTGTCACACCTACGGGTATAACACACTAGTCTATTTCGCCTGAGTAGACAGTCGGACGGACAAGCGTAGCGACACGATAAGTATCTTGTGCGTGGAGAGAGGGGTTTATTTGTGGTATACAGAGAGGGGAAAGGAGAGACCCACGCACATAGGGTCTCGGGACGTCACACGTCTCCCCGCCCTGGCACGGTCCACTGAGTTCCCCACTGAGTAAGACCCGAGAAGACTTCTTGTAAGAGGTCCTACTCTTCGCGTCATCCCTTGGTGTACTTACTGAGTTAGACTTCGCTCCAAACTGAGGACGGTATTGCTCCTTCCTTCTCTTCCTTCTACCGTGGTAGAGACCCCGAGGTTTCTGTGGGTAGCCAGTGAGAAGTACTGGGAGAGGTTGGAGGACCGAGTAAGTCGGATTCAATGCCCCACGGGGTAACATTGAGAGTAAAACGTTCGTGGGGATTGAGGGAAGGAGAGGAAAACTAGAGGTTCCGACACACAGAGTTGGTAAGTGGGCGAGGAACAGATGTGGACTCGTGGCGACCCCACTTTGTGTAGGAGACACCAAGGGCCCCCGACCCTCCTCCCCATTAGTCCTCGATCACCAAGTACCTACGTCTCACAGTTACACTCTGTTGTTTGTTTAAGACCTCTTCCTACCACCTCTACCGACGTGGTGTTAAACTTACCTGAATTAAGGTGGACTTTCATCAATTTTACCATTCAAAACACAGTATCTGTAAAATGGTGTTATTTCTTAAATTTTTTTGGAGTCTCAACAACCGACCATAGTGAAGTTAAAGTTCATGTCTATCGATCACCTGTTAACTGTGGCCGATGAGGACCCAGTCCTTTTAGGGGACCTCTTTCCTTGTCCGATGGGTAAGGTCATAAGACCGGATCTCTTAAGGTACCTGACTTATTAGGTACCCCACGGTTTTCTCAGTCTGTGCTGACTCACTGAAAGTGAAGTGAGTAGTTAGGATTATATGAAGGGACCAAAAAAGGACAAGGGTGAGAGGTTTACTGACGAAGTGTGAAGGAGGTCAGAGGAGGAGGTGAGAACCCGGAGAGGAGTGGAAGTCCGAAGTCACGCTTTTACGTTCGACCGTCTATCTTTGGGGGCTAGCAGGGTAGCTGCGAGGATGGAGAACAGTGCCAGACGGAGGGGAGGAGAATGACTACAAATGAACGGTTCAGCACTGGATGAGAAACCGTTGGGGTACCTCACATCGGGTGGTCCGTGGAGACAGGTACCCTATAAGGTCTGTCCTTATGATCTCGCCCAACGGTAAAGGATGAGGACCCCTAGAAGAACTAAGTCCCTAGTTTCGGAGCAGAGAACATAACCGTCCACCTAAGAAATGGTGCCTTGGTGGTCCCTTCGGAGAGAGATCGTCAATGGAGGTGTACTTACTGGAAGACAGGGTTTGGTCGATTTCGGAAATACAAAAATTACAAATAAATGAACCGACATGGTCCAGAATCGACGTCGTGTGCCCTAGGAGGTAGAAGTGACACCGTGTGTCATAGAAAATCAGTGCCGTCCGTTTGGGAATCAACGTCATCCGTCCTAGATCAAGACACTAGTCCCTACCTTGGGCCCGGGGGACGTGACCCTCGTGCCTCAGAATCGGTGACCTGGTGGTCCCTCCAGAGAGAGAATTCTGTAAGACTAACGGTGTCAAATCTCCCCTCCTCCCCTGATGACCACAGATTGCACATCTCCGACCCCCCCCCCCCAACACACGGTCCTCTGAGGATTTGCAGGGTGTTCCGTGTCCTTTTGGGGGTCTGTTTCTTAATAGACCGGGGTTTCACAGTTGTCGGAACGGCACCTGACTTATAAACAGACGGGGGTTCAGGTATGCGACTTCAGGATTAGGGGTCACGGTACTATAAACCTTCATCCCGGTAACCCTATATTGATCCGAATTTACTCCAGTACTTCCACTCCGGGGGTACTACTTTAGACAAGGGTATTCCTTCTCCTCTGAGAGACGGTACACTTCTGTGCCGTCGTTTTCCTGTAAAAAACGTTTGGTCCTTCTCCTGAAGTTGTCTATAGTTTAGACGGGCCTGGAACTAGAACCCTGAAGAGTCGGAAGTCTTGACACTCTTTATTGATGAACAACAAATTTGGTGGTACTTGTAAACAATAAAACAACATGATCGGGTTCGACTGTTCACGACTCCAACTCTTTAGGACGTTTAACGATTTCCTTCGTCCGTGGTTAGAGGAAGGAAGGGGTCCCGGAAACGTGTTCGATAAGGGAACCGGACCTTACGGGAAGGAGAACAGAGACGTGTCGAGTGAGAAACCGGAGGTCTCGGGTGGAATCCAGAATAAAAGGGTCTCCAGAAAGACTAGTAAGTAGGACTTCGTCATGGAGGTGGGGGGAGTGAGGGATAGTGTCGGGTACAAACAAAAGGTTTCACTGAGAGACTAAACAACAAGTCAGCGAGTCAACACAGACTGAGAAAAGCTAGGGTACCTGACGTCGTACGGTCCGAAGGGACAGGAAGTGACAGAGGGTCTCAAACGAGTTTGAGTACAGGTAACTCAACTACTACGGTATCAAAAGAATAACATAGACAAAAAATGGTAGACAAAGGTAATTTTATTTCAAAGAATTCTCCTTCTTAGAAAAGACTGAACGAGTGGTTCCGGTTTATCACGAACAACGTATCAAACATGAGTTATGAACCTCTTGTTTAGTAAAAGGTCGACTAATTTCAAACTAAACTTTTTATACAAATAGTTCATACATGTAACATATTCGTTATGTATGATGTACTGTAAATTTTGACTACCGTGTGTCAGTGGGCTGAGTTCGTCGAACTCCTACTTTTACACTAAAGGTGTGGAGTCTGTATTATCCTTTGCGTGATGTTCCTCTACCATATCGTAGTACACTATTTCCCGTAAGTAGCGGAACATTCTATTACGTATGTACTACGGATTGACAGATTCCCAGTTTTCCGCCATAGTACGTTCCCAGTCCTTGTGTCTGAGATCTCAGATTTCTTCTTAGGGTCGAGTCGATAAATTTTGACACAGTGAAAGTTGAGCGAAGAATTAGAGAGACACGAAGTCAAAGGAGTAGACCATGTACCTCTATTACTTTCGTAAACGAAGTACAGGAACGGTACCTAAATTTACTCAATATAATTCATTTCGTACACCGATGTCTCCGAGGATCCAGACCGGTGATCTCTTTCCTCACTAGTGAAGTGTGTCCTAATCTCTGTCTCTACTACCTTCCCGACTGAAAACTCTATTCCACGTAAAGGTACCTTTTCTACTACTCTCGGAAGAACCACCTTCCTAAAAGAATGTGTAATTTCTTCTATGTGGTACCGGTCTCACGACGAATCCTTCTTCAAACCCGTTTCTAGGTAAAAAAGACAAGTAAGTACACACATTTCTTCCTACGAAAAAACTTCCTCTCGTCACCTACCTTGATACGCTTATGTAGCTAAGACAATATAGTCTTTTACACTCTCTAGACCAGTGGTTTAGCGGATAGTGATAGTGAAAGAAAAAATTTTTGTAAATATAGGTAATACAAAACCAATTTTTTTTTTTCACTTGAACTTGAGTAAACCCGAAAGGTGAATGATGACACACTCGAATTGGAAGACTCAGTTAAAGGAGTGGGGACTTTGTTCTTATTTGTTTAGGGTGGGTGAGATGAAATCTCTCCATCAAACAAGTAGTTTAGTGAAGTATGTACACGTTCCGAATTCTCACAATCCATTTATATCATTGTCACTACATCTTATAAAAATAATGATGCCAGGAAAGAGATTTTTGTGGTGGCCCCCTTCAAATGAGTCTTTATAATATACGTAAAATTGTGCCTTCTTTTCTTACTTTTTTGAAAGTTTTTTTTCTTGTTTGGAGAAAGATGGATGTACAAAGTCTTTTCTTTCGTCTTCCATCCTGGTTCTCCCGACCAAGGGTCTGAGCTCGTCTCCGTCGGTGTTCACAAAGGCGTTGTCTAAGACCTTCTGATCTGTGACGAAGATACTGTGGGATGGAACCACTGTAGACACAAGTGGGAAAATTTTTTCAGTTCGGTCTGTGTCCTAGATGGGGGTTTCCCTTTACGGTTGTTTTATCGCAGAGAAAGAACTTTCCTTTTTACCTAAGGAAACCTTAGACCCGTCGAGACTGAGATAGGATACGTAACACTACAACCCCCTTCTAAATTTGATAGTTTTAGGATTTTAGTAATAGGGTCTTTCCATTTGGACCCCACTTCACACTGCCACTTAGAGAAATTGAACATCTGTAAAGTTCTGTGGAATTAGGTATAAAAGAATTAGGGGTATCAAAAGAAAGAGGACCTTCGATCCTGATTTCCTCTGTGAGAGGACCTTCTCATGGGCCTCTCGCTTCCCCAACTCGTCCATGCTTCCCTTCTTGAGCCCGGACCGGTCCCTACGAGGACCAGAGACGGAGGCCGCCCCTTTCGGGCCGCCTCGGTCTGGCTCCGTCCTCCGTCCAAAGGTCGGCCTCGACTCGGGCGAAGAAGGTTTCGGGACACCGACGCGTGGGGACTGTGACGGACTCAGACCAGCCCCCGTCCACGCCGCCCCCACAGGGGCTTCCTCTTCCCCCGCCTCCCGTTTCCAGTTTCGGTTCGAAGGCCGCCCGGCCCCTCGGGTGTGGGCCCGTCCTCCCTCCCCAATCCCGGCCGGCCCCGGCTTAACCCGGGGGTCCCGCCTTAGCGCGGCACCTCTCGTTTCGGAGACAGTAGATTAGCTCTTGGTCTAATTCTCGGCTCCTCCCTTTTTTCCGTTCTTCCATGGCGAGAGCGTCGAGACCCTCCGCCTCTACTACCCCCGCCCGACGGGCTTTTCTACCCTTTGGGTCTCTCTCAACGTTTTGTTGTTGTTTTTTTACGCCGTCTCAGCCCTCCCCTCCCCTCTCCCTTTGCCTCTCCCTTCGCTCCGGGCTCCCGGCACCCCTCCCCGGGAGGGGGGGTCGACCTTGGGGTCCTCGGTTGGCTGCCGGGACCTGGGACCTCTCCTCCCCTCCCCCCGGTCCGGGTCCCAGGGGCCTCCTTCCGCGAAACAAACTTCCCTGAGGGAAGAACCCGGCCAATGGGTCAAAAGACCTCAAAGCAAGGGCCAAATTTTTTTTCAAAATACAGTGGGCACTCTCAGACGTAAAAACACCCTAAGTTTATAAGGAATTAATCCACAACAGAGAAATGTCTTTCTTTTCTGCGGAAAATAAAGTAAAATGAAACGGCAAAATTAAATGAGGGAAAGCACAAATTATTGATCCATCCCTTTACAATTTGTCGACGACATTTTATAATGTTTGGGGCGAGGGACCCTTGCGCCTCTCCCTTGAAAGATCACGCCACAGGACAGGGTCTCTCCTCCGGAACCCTCCTCTGGGTGTTTCGGGTCGAAATCCCACCCCCACCCCCACGTCCCCCAGCCACACGAGAGCGGGAGGGGTGTGGTGCGCGGGGAGGGGGTGAAGGCGGGGAGGGGGGTGGCGTGTTACGGTAGAGAAAGCCAACGGTGACCCCCACCCCACCTCCACCGTGCCCAACCTTACCCCTCGACTCGCTGTGGGTAGGCAGAGGAGGTCCCCTGTGGAATTCGTGGAAGGGGGTGCCAAGATTCGCCCCGACTTTGCTGAAGGGGTCTAGATCTCTCGAACGGGTCACTTTGACCGTTTAGTCCCCGTTTTAGTTAGGTTGCCTTTTCATCTCCGCCGGTCCTTTTACAGACCGGAACCCGATGACCTAGGACCGAACGAAGAACTCAAAACTCTCTTCACTCTTTCTCTTTTTCCTCGGTATCAAAAAGATGCCGATTTTACGTTCTCCCCCACCTCAAACGATAGACCAAGACCCGGCTGGGAAATCGTTTCCCAGTCATAAACAGACGTTTGACGTCTTCGAGGGGTTCCTTAGACCTTGTGCTTAAACGTCCCGTCACCAAAGGGAGATGGCTTGACACACACTACGGCCATGCGAGTAAAGCGACCGTTTTCTCGGACAGTATTTTACATTATGACTGATATTTTGTTTAGTCGCGAAACTTTGCTGAACGAAGTCTACAAAAGTATTTAGGGATTACCAAGTCCGTGACGGACGATAACTATTATAATTACACAATTATCAAGGAGACTTCGTTGTCGTGACCCATCCCGGCCTGTGTGTGTGTGTGTGTGTGTGTGTGTGCGTGTGTGTCTACCCTTACGGTACCTTGACCTTTTGTTACGAAATTACGAGGGAACTCTAGTCGACGTGAAACAACTGGAATCTTTTGGTCTAGGTTCACTCTTTAGTCTATAAGAGTTAAGAACCGACTTCGAGGGGAAATTTCACAAAAGGAAGCCAAGTGTCTTTTCATATTATGTGTCCACGTATCCATGTATATTTCCGGACACTCCTGTGGGTACAAGGATCGTCGTAATAAGTGTTATCGGTTTTCCACCTTTGTGGTGTCTCCAGGTGACTGTCCATTTGTTTTACAATACCTAGGTACGTAACCTTGTAATGAGCCAGTACATTTCCTCACCTCAGATACTTTTCCTCCTCTCCTTCACCTTGTCTCCAATTGTCACACGCTACCTCCCCCTACCCTCCAACCACGAATTACCCCTGTCTCAAACAAACCCTTCTACTTTTACCAGGTCTTTACCTACTACAACTGTCGACGTGTGGTTACATATACATGAATTTCAGTGTTTTAACATATAAATTTTTGTCAAGTCTACCATTCAAAATACAGTGTGAATAAGATGGTCGTACAAAATTTGTCCCTCTCTTTTCGTACACTCTTTGTCTGTACTCAAGAGGCGGGAGACGGCAGAGGATGAACGCAGAGAGGCGGTGATATCCGGGTGTCGCCGGAGGGTCCCGGAATCTCCCTCCGACGGGGGCCGAGGGGGTCCCGGGTGCGACCCGAAGGAAACGAGAATTTCTTTACCCTTCAAAATACAGATGTTAAGAGGTCTGTCCGTACGTCAGGTCCCTTCGGAAGGGTAATTTCCTTACATTCTTCGGCCTTCCTATAAAAAGTATAGTAAGGAGACGGGGAAGGATTGTCCGTAAGAAGTCTAACCTCCTTAGATTTAGTTGTGGGTAGAGGAACGGTCACCGGTTCCTGTGACCAAGAAAAGTTCCGTACAAAGATGGAGACCTGGTGGAGTCGGGAACCTAAATACGCCAGTGATCTTTCCAGATCTTTCAGTTTCCACTCCTTTTACCGTAGCCGGCCCCCCGCCTCCCCTACCGTGAACGGCCTGCCGTCACAAACGGACGTGAACGGCGCTTAGTGCAGTGTCAAAACGGGGAGTGTCTATGTGTCCCTTGGTGGGTACGGCAGTCCAGACTTCCGTCTTTCCCCACGGGTCTATGAAGAGTCATTGTGTCGTCTGTGAGCTGGAACTTGTGTCCAAAAGATTACGAACGCGAAACCCCAGTCAAATACATTGTGTACCGGTCCCACCAGTTGTTCCTCTGTTTGTCAACCGTATTCGAGGCGTCAAGGTTCATAGGGGACCGGAAGGGAATTTTAAGGGACTGCACGGTAATGGGGTCTCGTCCGAGGGCCCTCGAAGGCCCAGTCAGTGTGCCCGGAGCCAGTCGAAACATAGATGTCAGACAGTGCCGGTCGAGAGAAGAGGGACGTCCAGTCCTTCTCCGTAGGACGCAGACCACTCCCTGATCGGACAAGTCTCGGGAGGTACCCCTGTTCTTGTGTTACACTCGTCTGAAGATAAGCAAAAGTCCCACTACCCGGGTTCCCGCTCCCTGGGGTCTGTTTATCCCCTCACCCGAACTTCCCAGGGTATGGATGGTCCCTTCCGGGTGACCTTCCTCCACCCCTCGTTTACGTCCCGAGGGTGACACTTCGGTCCCGGGACCTGTCCCGGCCCACGGGTACTGTGCGTTGGGTCATTTCTGTCTTCGTGTCGTCTCTCACGCTACACTCGGTCGACTACCCGAACTTCGACAGTCCTGGACCTCGTCCGTCTCCCTTCGGTCTAGACGGATAGATCCTCTTGAAACGTCGGGTTCGTAGGTCCAAAAAATGTAGTCGACGAAGTGGGTTCAGTGACGGTCGAGTATTTCACGAACGGACTGAGTGACCGAAAAGAGGGATTCTACTACGACAAAATCATTTACAACAACTTCGACCCCCTCCCGCCCCCTCCCAGCGGTGTTCCAACTCCCCTTCTTCGTCTCTCTCTGTTCAGTCCCCACTTAAGGTACAATGACAATAAAAGTTTTCCTCAGACTCAAAACGAAGGAAGTTCCGACAGGGTTTTAAACCAATCTACCCTACCCATCCGGGACTAGTATACGTTCCAACCTAAATTTACACGACCTTGAGACACAGACATACACATATCAGAACTTCCTAGTTTGTATGTAAATTGGACGTATTCATAAGTAATATAGTCTCGTCTTTGTACCGGTTGTCCAAGATTCCTCTCGACCACAAATGTCACAAACCTCTATACACACTCTTCTAACACAAAACGAAATACGTATGTATAAACGAAACCGACCATTAGGAAGACCTTCGGACTGGCAAAACTGATGAAGTCGCACCTAGCGGAACCCCCCACCCTTCTTCATACGGTTCAACGTTTCACGAGAAGATAAAATTTTCCACGAAGGGGGGTACCGGTGGGACGGTCCCCTACCGTCCGACAAAAGACCTATGTGAAGGACAAATAGCCCGACTGGGTTCAAGAGTCTATTAGGTCCCACCTAGTCGTAGTCGCCCCCACCCCCACCACCCACAGACACCCCCAGAGACGTGGAGTTCCACCACAGTACTCATGTCCGAGAGGGTCGACCTTCGGGGTCCTCTCGGGTGCACTTCCAGGGTCCGTTTGTTTCGACGCTGAGGGTCCTCTGGTGGTGTCGGTCCGGGACCCCGGTAGGAGTCGGAGGGAGGGGTGAGGGGAGTCCTGTCTAGAGCAGTGGTTCGGGGGTGGGTGACTGAGTGGTCCAAGAGAGACGCGGGTGTGACTCGGTTTCCATTTTTAGTGACGCAAGTGCCTCGGAGGTCTATGGTTGGACCTAATTTGTCCGGACCGGTGTTTTCGGCCACCTCTTTAAGTTCTGGGAGAAGAGTTTTTAAGTCTGTCCTCCCGGTGGACCCTCTGCTTGGAGTCCCTGGGAGACCCTAGTCCCGACGAAGACCTTCGGGTGAGGACCCCACCCTCTTCCCTCCCCATGGTGCTCGGCCAACGATTGGAGACTCGACACGTGTGACCGCCCGAGGACTCTTGGGCTCGGCCTAGCAGTCACTGGGGAGCGGAGGGGGCGGGGGGGGGTAAAGGACGCGACCCTAGAGGGCGACATCAGCTCGCGCTCGCAAAGGACACGGCCTCCCTGAAGACTATGGCGCTCGCCTTTAGCCCACGGGCCGCCCCCTGCGCCGCAGCAAAGTCGCAGCGGGTGCAAAGACCGGGGCCGTCGGTTCTGGGAGTGCTAGGCGGCCGAAGAACCGGCCGCGGCGATGCTACCCCTTGCTGTCAATGTGGGCTTTGCTTAGTTGTTGAGGAGCGCCCCGGTGCTGAGCGCAGCGAGGCGTGCGCGTCCAATTCCGGGCCGAAAGTCGTTGTGGGTGGGGTGGGCGAGGGCTAGCGATTGGTGAGCGAGCGTTAAACACCCGACGCTACCTCGACGCGGGGCCCGACGTCAGGGGGGATTTGCGTTCGGGAAACCGTCGAGCCTGTGGGTCGCTCGACAGGGGTCCGTGCAGTCCGGCCGTGGAGGGCGACCGCGAGCGGAGAGGGGCGGGACAAGGGTCGTCGACTTTACCTACACTAAAGTGCGTGTGGGACGCGCGCGTGTGTGCACGTGTGTGCGTGAGAGGGCGGCTGCGTCGTCCGTGTGCGCGTGCTCGGACCTGCAAAGGAATAACGCGAGCGAAACGCCCTGCACGAAAGGCCGAGGCCAAAGGGATAAAAGCGAGGAAGTGGAGAAAAAGGAAGCGGTGAAATGAAGACTCGAAGGCGGGAGGGTCTTGGGACCGGACGGAGTAAGGGGAGGTCGACGGGGCACCCCAGGGAGCGGAAGAGGCGCCCTACCTCTCCCCCGCCGCCCCTGCGCGGGACGCGCGCGCCTCGCTCCCGGCACGACGCGCGCGCGCCGGCCCTGGCGTCCCGACCGGAGACCGGACGCGGGACAAACAAAAGGGAAGCGGGGGACTTACGATCTAATTCTGCATTTCTAATGGCCCCGGCTTATTACGGCCCTCAGTTGTGAGCTCGTTTGTTTTTCACGAACGTGTTGAGGCGGTTGGGGCGACCCTGGGCCCGGCGCCCCGACCCCCTCTCTTGCGCGAGGAGCGACGATTAATGTTTATTTACTACTACACGAGTGATTCATTAACTAAATTACTTCAAGGATACTTTGATAATTTGGGCCCACCTCCAGTCCGACCTCCGCGGGGTCTCGCGGGTAACACCCGACAAATTGAGGTGGTCCGAGGAGCCTTTCTGTAGCCCCGATTATCCACTTCAGTGTCGACGAGCGCGACTGAAGAGCCTCGCGGGCCGGCCGGCGCCCGTGGGAGCGCGGGAGGAGGACAGCGCGGGAGCACGGGGCGGCGGGCGCGGGGCGCGGCCGGTCGAATGGGTGCGGTGAGGGTCGGGGCGGCGGCCGAGGGCTCCCGGAGAGGTTTCCCTAGAGCCCAGAGCAATCCTCGCCCTTCAATTCGTGACTTGAACACGCGTGGGCGGTCGTCAGCCGCCGCGGGTGGCGGCGGGTGGGGGGTGGGGGCGGTGAAGCACGTCCTTGAAGTCGGTCACACGGTGCGTCCCACGAGCGCGCAAGAACCGTTCCACGGACCTCGGGCCCGCACACGGGTCACGGCCCCGCCCCCTCCCCGCGCCCCCCGCTCAACACGGACTCGCTCACACACACACACACATGCGCGGCGGGACCTGTCACACATGGCCCGGATTTCCGGTACAAAAACGTAGAGAACTGGCCTGGACCCCGGACAAACACGTTTTTTTTTTTTTTTTTTCATCTCAGTCCTTCTTCCCCTGGCTTTTTTTTTCTCTACTTCTTTCTGCAGGGTCCAGTCGCCGACTCGTGTATTCGGGGGCACAGTCCAAAACGTCTGGACAGCGCGCTCCCCCGCCCCCGACCAGACCGGGTCGGGGAGAGGAGGGGTGGCGGGTGAAGCCGGGGGTGGCCCGCCGAGGGGTGGGATCTCGCTACGGAGGTCGAGGGCTGATCCGCCTCCCACGTCCGGCGTCCGAGCTCAGAGGTCAGTCTGTCTAGGGTCGATGGGTAGGGGCGGGGGACCGAGCTTGACTAAGAGGACTTCGTACCGAAAGACCCTTTACACTGGAGCGGAATGGGCCTCCTGGGTCCCTCGAGAACTCCCCGTGTAGGGGTCCTCTTACGTTTACTTAGGTCTTAATTCCCACGATCTGCGGACACGTCCTGTAAATCCCAGGTTTGGGGAGAGAGACAGACAGAGAGAGAGTGTGTGTGTGTGTCTGTGTCCTTTCTGGTGAATTGACTCAAAGAAGGGTGGAGGTTCCCACCCTATAGAGCATTATTTTCTCTTCCGGGTACAGGTAGACCTCGGGGTGTAGTCCTCGAGTACCCGGGAGTACCCCCGTTAGACCGACGTCTTTAGTTAGGGGGTCTCAGAAGACGGGGGAAGAGGTGTCGGTTCAGAACAGAGAGGAGTACCTCTTGACTATCGTCTCAAAGAATTTTGTACGTGACGCAAATACGGTGTCAACCAACCGTCATTTCCAAGAAGAAAAAAAAAAAATTACAATCCTTAAAGGTCGACGACTTTGGTTGAAGGTAAACGAAAGTTAGTTTACGGACCCTGACCCCTCTTCCCCTAGAAACCGCACCTACAACCGTGGGAATTTGTCTCGAGGAGGGAACAGACCCAGAAGCCAGAGGTATTCACAGAGCGAAAGGTGAGAAATCGCCCTTTTGCCTGTTCTTTGGGACTCGGACCGGACTCCAGAGTCAAACTGGCAGACATTTTAACCTATCCTCCAGGACCCGGCTCCGGGAACCCCCGAAATAAACACTAAGCGCTTCCCCGCCCTCACCCCCTCCTCCTTCGGTCCTTTCTTCGGCCAAACGCGGTCCGGAAACAGAAAGAAACGTCTTCGATGGGGCAAACATTCTCTTGCGGGGCGGTCTGACGGATGAGCTCAAAAACCTCCCGACTCCACATCTACCAGGGGTGTGTTTTCCTCTGAAACCTTTTGTCGCACCCACAGAACCGGGTCGCTCCGGGCGCGCCGGCCACAAACGGCTTGTTGGGAGAGGCTTTCCACGGGTTTCGACACGTGCGGCCGCCGCCCGCGAGCAGGGACCGGGTCCCGTCGACAAGGGTAAAGCAGGGGCGGAGGGGCGGGGGCCGGGGGTCGGGGAGCATAAGGAAATTGCGGACGACGGCTGATGTAGGGACGGCGGGAATTACGTCCTACCCGGGAAGTGAAGTCGGAGGTTTACTCTTCACTGTAAACGTGAGCCGGGTCGGTTGCGCACTCGTCTCGCGCCCCTGTGTCCGGGTAACTGCCTCCCGCCGGCTCCCCGGCCGCCCGAGCCGCAGTGGGCTTCGGCGGAATTAATTATGGTAGAATTTATCAGGTCGTCGGTCGCTTCTGTTTCAACTTCTTTCTGAAATTCCGACTCACGGGGGAGCTGTTCGAGAAAAAGGGGTACAGTAAGTTATAAATTACGCGGGCGAAGATTACGATGATGACCACAAGGAAAGAGTCGTTCCTGTAATAAAAAAGTGCCATGGGTATCGGTCCCTTTCGGGAAATCCGTTTCTTTTAGTTTTACAAACAACAAACCCTACTGAATATTGAGAACAAATTGTGTTCGTGAAAGTCCTTTCACATTGTCCGCGTCGGAGGTTTCGTTTGTTGTGTTAGGAACACTGTCTCAGCCTGTGTTTTTCGTGTAACAGAACGCCCGAGGGAGAAAAGAGACCACGATCTACCCCCGGACAGAGAGTCACTTGCGGTGCTACGGTAAAGTGAAAACTTGATAACAAAAACTCAATACGGTACACCAGTTTTCCTCGCTCTTCCCCCAACAAAGGTCCGAGTATTCTGTTTGCTCAACGGAAAAGTAACTTTAGGGGGGCGCTCGGAACTTTTGCCTCAAATTTACAGTGGAGGCGGAAAGATTACCCGTGTCCCGACCTCCGCTGGGAAGTTTCGCGGACCCACTATTTGCTGGGAATAATTTATACCGGGCCCGGCGACCCTTGCAGGGTCCGGGTCGGGAGCGCGCCCTCTCGCGGGGAGCGACCTCACGGGCCCACTCCGGCCTCGAAGGGGCCGGCGGCCCCCACCCCCCGGGCCCGGACCCGAGTCCCCAGCCGCGACCCACCCCCATCCCTGGCTCCTACCCCCGGCAACATTCTGTTGAATAATAGACGGCGGGGGTAGGGCGGGCCACACGGGGGCAGGCGCCTCTGGGCCGCACTTTCCAACCACGCAAAGGGGGACTGAAGAAAAAACAGGCACCGGGTCACCGCAGAAGTTCAGACTCGACGTTCCAATGACTAAACGTCCGACGTACAATTCCGTCGGGTACATTCATTAAAGACGCCCGTGGGGTCGTTTCCTCTTGTTTAGCGACTGTTTCCGCTCGCGAAAGCTAAGTCGCCGCAGCAATTCCGTTGGGGCTTCATAAGGAGGCTATTATTCAAGGTGAAGTTTCCCAAAGAGTAAGTCGCCACTGACGAAGCGTGAAAATAATTCAGGCCCGAAAAAGTGAGCCTCCTTAGTAGACAAACCAATAAAAAGTAGCACAAATAAAAAGTGGTAAGTGTGTCATGAACATAATTTATTTGTTTCTTGTTAGCGAGACGTTTATTTTCATGAATCCACCCCTCTCTTCCTTCTCCTTGGGCCCGACTCCGCGAGGACGGGGGGAGGGACGGGGGGAGGTGGGGCGGGGGCGGAGACGGTAGTGGGTGGGGGTGGCCGGAAAGAGAGGAGGAGAGGAGTAAGAAAGAGGAAAGAGAGTTCGACCCTCTAAGATTCCCCCTTAGAATTGTTTTTTTCACCTACCTTTCTGTGTATACAGACATGTATATATTACAATGTAGATCCGTTACGCTATACCTTATACATAAAGACTAGTCCACTTTTAGCTCCCTCGATTGAACCGTACTTTCCTTTCCAGTGACGTTGACATAGAATTATCTCACAGAGGTTATGACACCTGGGAGGACGGTCTGAGGGGACCGGGACGGGTAACGGTATCGTTACGGATGCGAGTCACACCTACATGGTATTTTCGTCATGAAACTTAAAGTTTCTTGTACGGAAACTTGAAGAGACACGGACGAATCCGTGAGCGGACACACTTACACACGAGGCCTCACACTCACCCGTACCCTCTACTGTTCTCACACTCAAAAAACGCTCTAAAAGAAGTGTCTCCCGTTCGCACGACCGGTGGGGTCCCGGGAGGAAAGGTCGGGAGGTCGGGACCTTCCTACCGAAAGGACCGGTACACAGACAAAGCCATCTGACGACCACCTCCCTGGTCACCCGTCACACCACACTGGCCGACTGTCATAATGACATACAGACCCAACAAAGCAAAGAGACACGTCGAACGAAAAGGACACTGAATTCCACTGGTGAACTCTTTAGTTTAAAAGAGACGTCGACGGTGGGGTCAACATCAAGGGTCGGTTTGACCTTATTGTTTATCAAGTCCACTTGTAGAGAACAAGGAAAAGTATCTCTTTCTCTATCTACTATCTATCTACCTATCTCTTGGTGATACCAGAGACTTTCGAAGGTTTACGCCATAAACCCTATATACCGTTTTGACACTACAGTGTCTAGTCAAGACTGAACCGAAAGTTCCTTAAACCCGGAGGAGAAAAGGATATGGGGAACACACCAGTAGAGGTAGAGAAATTTTCTTATATTACGGACGGGAGGCCGAGAAAGAGACATGAAGTCGTAAATCCTCGTAATCGAAATGGTTTTTCGTAGGATTTACCCCTTTTTGTGTGTATTTGTTGTTTGTGAGAACACAAACTTCTAGGAGGATCGGACCTTTTGTTTCCATCTACTAAATTTGTCACAAGCTCTCCCGGTGCTCCCGGTGCAAAACGGATCCTTTCTATTTCAGAAACTACTATCGGTTGAATCACAGTTATCACCGAAAGAAACTCTGTATAAGTCTACCCTTGGAGAACGAACGGTTAACGGTATCTTTAGAATTGTGTGGTACTTCCAACAGGTTCGCGGTTCGGAAGGCAAGACCTGATTTAATGAAACTTCACCGCGTCCTGCTCGTCACCAGTTAAAGTTGAGATATCTGACCTGTCTCTGCGACCCTCACCCTCTAACACGCAAAATTTCGTCTTTTATTCTTCCCCTTTGAACAAAATATGTGAGATATGTTCCAAGACGAGTAACAGTCTATAGAAAATAGAAAATATAAAGGGTACTTACTAAGTACAGAACCACCGAAACACAGTGGGGAGAAAAGTTCTCTTTGAAGTAATCTCTCGACATTCAAAAAGGTAACTAACCCCTGAAGTAAACTCATAAAAAGAGGAAGCAGAAGACCAATAACAGTAGACCGAAGTTTATTGGGAAACGTTGGACAAAAGGGGAAATGATGTAAATTGACTTGGGCTCAACTTTTTTTTTTTTTGTTTGGGTGATATTGGAAAACCTCTTGACAAATAACTGTAATGATGGTTAACAAAAACTGATCAACGGAAAATAGTCAAAGTATAGTCAGTCGAATTTTTGTTTGTTCCTAAGTCGGAACAATTATACCTGTCGGTTAGAATAATGAGATTCGGTGAACCCGTAAAACACCGTTACTTCGTTTAAAGAAGTATTGTGGACGCCGTTTTCTGATTTAATGAATAGAGGTGAGTTGAAGGTTCATTTGGTGTCATGTTCACCCAAGACTAGGGGTAGTGGATTATCTTCTCCACAAACCACGGGTGATGACTCGAAGTAAGTCCTACAAAACTTGAGGTATGGGTGGAGTCGAGGACTAAGAAAGTCGAAGAAACACAGACGTTTGTAGAGTGAACAGGAAAAGAGGTAGAAAAGGAGCAGCAATTGGAAAAAGAAATCTTTCTCCGACCTGTCGTTTCTTTGCGATTTTAAACGAAAAGTCGAGAGGTAACTACTAGTGATTCCGATAATAATTAAAATTGTTTACACGCGTCATTGGGGATTCTAAATACGGTGACACGACACGTTAGATGTCCCGAATCAGAAGTATTTATATGACATGAAAGATCTAATCTAACATTTAATCTGGTTCGACATTTGTATAAAATAACGAACCCCTCCCATTTCTTTATCTCTAGTTCCCTTCTCTTGGCTTACTAATGATGTACTCGTTGGACAAGACAAACCTTCTCTTACCGTCTCTACACGGTAGTACATTTTGTATTCGCTATGTATCCTTCTTATGAAAATAATTTGAGAAATGAAGTATTAGTAAGAACGAAAGATAACCTCCATGTGTAAAATTCAAAAATGAAATTCACATAGTCCTTGGTTATTTAGACACCGTCTCAATTGGATTCGTACCGTTTTATGTATTTTATGTATAAGGAAACAAAGTATTATTTATTTGGACATCGTATTATTTCTTATCACGTTTGATGGTAACTTTTTCAACATATTTATTTTGTTGAGTAATATTTAGTCCTTATAAAACAAACTTATTCAAATGCTATGTATTTAATAGGGGGGTTTCAAGTATGGAGTAGAATAAAACAGATAAACTTTCTCGAAACTTTTACTTATTATGTTTTTAGTTTATTTGAAATTTCTACATCTTAATAAAATATAAGTTCAAAATACCAGAAAAAGAATTATTTCCTCCCAGACGTACAAAGTATAAGTGGTATTGTTAGACTTCTGTTGTAACTTTCCGAAAGTTTCACTGTCGTGGTACGTGACATGATCATTATCTTATATAGATATTTGATATATAGTAGAGTAGTTGTGTTACGTTTTTTCTGTGTACGTCCTTCTCAGGACCAAAAGTGTAATGCAACAAGTAAGTTCATTCGAATTTTTATATAAAAAGGGTAAAAGAAAGAAAAAAAATTTTATTTAACATCCAGTATTTACTGTTAGAGAGTGGTTTTACATATTATATTAAGAAACCACACGAAACTTGAGAAGGTCCCCCTTTTTTTTTCCTACTACAGACTTTTATTTAATTAAGTTGACATGTTTATTATCACAAGTGTATGTTCAATAATTGTTACTGTTCTGATGTAGTTGGTGAGTGTCGTGTGTTTTGTTTAAAGATGTTTGGGACCCCTTCCCCACAGAAGTCCCAGAGACTCCTATTTAATCACGAGAAATCAGATAAACATACTACATATACTACCTGATGCAAAACGTGTGCTCTACACAACATGGTGTTGGTTTTTATTTAACTGATTCTCAATAACAGGATCCAGGAACTGGAAAAAACAGGATCGAACTGTCGAGACCGTTTCCAGTGTGTAAGTAGTCACAAACCACCATCGATATTTGGAAAATTGTTAAAATTATACATACCGTTGAGGGAGGGGAGAAAATCACATTTAGTATGTCACAGTAAAAGTTCACCCTATCTTAAGACATACGAGTCCACCTTCTTTTACGTAATTTTACGTCAAAGGTCGTAACTTTTTATTTCTAAAAAATTTTCCAGCTATTTGTCATATTTTCTCTCCAACCGGACAAAAATTTTGTTGTCGAAAGGATTTTTTATCCGTACAACGGTTGTAGTGGGGAAGAATGTGAACGGACACTTAAAACCGTAGGGTTCTTGAATACTAGATTTTGTATCATAAAAATAATGTATCCTTCAAATCTGTCTCATTTCTCCGTCGTAGACTCTAAAAACTAAATTTTTTTTTTTTCTTTCGTGAACTTAAAGAAGATAAAATATTTTATAGTGTCAAAGTGTCGACAGATGACGTCGTCAAGAGAGGCCGACGAACTTGTTAGTGTCATTGTGTTATGTACCTCTACATGATCCGGTGACGTAGAGGAAAAAAAAAATTTAGTATGTTCGTCCCATGACTTCCTTATTAGGACATATTTTTATGACACAATACCACTCTAGTCATTATTTTCCCACCCTTACTTTTTAATGTTCATAATCTTGACTTTCCCAGAAATGTTTATAAAGCCTGTGTCCATGTCAGGTCCTAGACAACCACTACGTCGTTCACACACACCAAATGTTAGTTCTCCAGAAACATCTTAGTCCCGGGTTCGCCCTTCGTCTCCCCGAGGTAATACCACGGTTTCCGCCAGAGCTCCGTGAGGCCCTTCACGCCTCCCGGAACAACGACACAACTCACGACTGAATAGCGAGAAAAAGATTGGGAACATTTCTTGATGTATATAACGTAACCGTCACACAGAGCTACTTGATATTAGAGAGGTAAATAGAAGGAACCATGTCAAACGAGGGTCAGGACAGGGGGACGTTGTATGTTCAGGTCGAACCAACCCAAACAACAACAAACAAACAAACAAAAGATTCCCCCCCTTTTTCGGGTTTATAGAATTAATTTAATTAACTTACATGGTTGTGGTATCCCAAAGTATGATTTATTTATCCCGATTAATCTGGACCACCGTTCAGACTCAGCCCAAACAGAGTTCGAGCCGTAACAGAGTCCAATCCTACGCCAGGTTCCCGAGGGTGAATAATGAAATAACTACCACTACCGCTGACTAGCTTAGATTACATAGCAGGCGTGCTGAAGTCCCAAGCGCATGTACAGGAGCAGCAGTCTGAGTCTTCACCAAGGCAACGATCTTCCCCGCACGTCCACCGACCCCCGGGGCGGTCGGACCGTATGCATGGTGAGTAACTCCAACCAGTGGACTCCCCTGTCTCACGAGCTCGCTGAGGACCACCCCAGATCGTGTCCCCTGTGCCCCCGCGGGTGACCTCAGGGGTGACTACTCATCGGGTCCCGAGGACCTCTTCCGCCGCCCCTGAACGTTACCTAGAAGTACACGAAGGAGTCCCTCGAACCCACCCACATCCTGAACAGCGTCGGGGCCTGGAACGTCATCATCCCGAACAGCGACCACACCTGTACCCTTACAAAGAAGGCTAGCGACGACAACCGTTTGAAGGACAGTGTCGGTAGTTTAAGTGTAAACTTTCCGAAAAGGGGACGTTCTTTCTTGTCCCCTCCAATTGTCCCGGAGAAGTCTCAGGAGACTTGAACTCTCTTATTAGAAGTTCGTTTATCCTCCTACGTGGAAGGGTAAGAGAACTTCTGGCTGAGGGTCGGATCAGTAAGGGTTAAGGGTCCAAGGTCTTACGATGTCCCTTCCCTATGAAGGTCCTACCCGGACCACAGGGGACCGGACCTCCGAGAGGAACCTGAACCCAAAATGTTCTCCGACCTACAGGTGGACTTCAAGGTATCCCCAGTTCCGCTCTTCCCGATTCTCGAATCTAGTCCGTTATTACGACTTTAGGTTACCCCTGGGTTTATGGACCTAGGACAGGGGGAGCCCAGATGTGTGTGTTTTTAAGTTTGTCTAGGGGGGACAGTTCCAGTTACGACAACTTCATTGAAGGTTTCGGTGTCGAATCCACTTCTGGCATTCTTTTCCTCTTCCTTTTATTTGTCTATGAGTTCATTTTCATTTGACCCTAACTAGTCATTTTAATATTATTACCGTAAGACAAAGTCTCGCAAGGGGTCCTAAAGTAACTACCTTTCCTTTCCGTTATGTGGTTTTGGGGCAAGAGGGGTCTTTATTTCTGTAGACACTTTTGGTGCTAGGCTGGTGATCTAAAAAATGTTCGGATCGACCCGTGTCTTATCCGAGAACCGGAGAAGGAAGAGGGTCGAGAAGAGTGTCGAATGACCCGTCAATTCTGGGATCGCCTTGTCTTGGAATTGTTCGTAATTATTTCTGGTGTTTGGAGTCGGTCTCCGAAGAAGATTGTATGACAAATTATCATTTGTCCCTTTTTTTACGATAAATAGTCTCAGAAACCCGGGTGACGGGAAATTCGACAAGATGGGTGGGGTCCTTGTGTCCCGGAAATGTGTGTTCCAGACCCACGTCCGTCATCTTTAAGCTTCTGTTGATGTATTGGGTCGGTGAGATGTGGCACCAGAATTTTTCGTTCCTGTCTTTCTGTCGTCCATCGTCAATACTGGGTGGGCGGGGGTGGAATCATAGGTACTTGAACTACATAAACTCAGGTATTAACTTACAATAGAGTATGTATGACACCATATCATTAAATGAATAAGGAATATAAATTTACTAAAATTTTCCTCAAACAGATGTAAAGTCGTCGATGAGACGACTATATATTCTATGTCAGAAAAGGAACAAAAAGTTGTTTAACAAAAATTTTTCGGTTTGTTGATAATTCTGTCGAATCACATGTATTTAAAAGACACCACCTAAGAGGATATGTTTATGAAACCACATTAAAAGAGAGAAAATTGAAGTAGTTACTTATTGATGAAGTCACGGTCTCATATAATCGTGTAGACTTTTCATAAGTCTACGGACATTGTATTGAATGGGATGGACCTTCATAACAAATTTTTAACTCAATAATAAGTATATGGAGGATGTAACCGGATGTTTCTCTCTCTTTTTGTTGTATTACACTACTATCACTGTGGGAAATTTTTAAGAGACATCTCCCCGACGTTGTCTTTAGTTCAAAATAGTTTTGTGACCAATAAACAGGACTGAAGATATAAGGTGAAATTCAACCTCTATTATGATTGAATTATATCGTAAGAAGGGAGATTTTTCGTATTAGTCGAAAAGAAGTTGTACCTCCGAATTCACCTAAATAAACGGGATACGTTTACAACGAAAAATCTTGTAACACAAAGACGTGTCCGATTCGTAAATAACACGTCTTATTTGCCGAACCTGCAACGTTCGAAGTGGTCACGAGGGCTATTTCTCTTCGTAATTCTTAGTTTGGGTCTTTTCCGTCTATGGCACGCCTTTCTTTCCATCTTTTCGGTCGTGTTCCCCTCTACCTCCTTCTTTTATCTTTTTATTTTCCTTTCCCACTATCTTAACGGATAAAATAAGCGCCCCACCCGTCCACCCCCTCTCGTTTAAGATGGACTGATCCTTCCCACTCTCCAGGGTCACAAATGTAAAGTCTGCGACTGTCACCCCAGTGCAGCCTTAAATTGATGAATATCCCAAAATCTCTCACTCCCTTCGATACACACTCTTGAGGGTCAGGTCGGGGTTCTTTCCAATACTTATATTGACCCCCGTGCACCCAGTCCTTTGCCCGGAAGACCTCACCAGCCCCCTAATAAGGGAAACTAGTCGGACAGGGCCCTAGGGGCCTATCGACGGGCGGGGGGGGGGCGGGGAGGTTTTTCCCTCTCGTAACGGCACCCCTCCCCTCAGGGCCGACCGGGGGCGATCTGTGATCCGAGGTACCGAGTCGCCGGGTCCCTGGCGGTTCTCGTGGGTCGCGCCTAGGCTCGTAGTTGCGCGCCCGCGAGCGTAGGGACGACGTCCCTAGGCCGCTCCGGGTGCGGCGGCGGCGGCGGCGCTCGGCCCGCCCCTGCGTCAGGACGCGCGCCCCTTGGGCTTTTGGTTTGCCGGACCCAGGGACGGGGGCCCCCGCGCGGGAACTCCGCTCCCCGCCCTCCGCCGGGCAGGGCCCCCTTGGCCTCCCGGCCGTGGGCGCGGCAGTCGAAGGTCGAGGCACGCCCTGGGCCCGCTCGTGCCGGAGTCGCGCCCCGTTGGAGTCCCGGCGGCTCCCTTCCAGGGGAGGGGAGCCTCCACTTTTCCGGCGTTCCCGGGCTCCAGCGCCCCCGGCAGTCCCGCAAGGGGAACTCTCCCCGCGAAGTGGCGGTGTTGGGGTCCGGAGGCAGACCAGCCCTTTACGACCCGGGGCCCCGGTCGGTGACCGAATTTCCCCGGCCCCTCCAAAATGCTCTCGGGCCACCCTTTGGAAAACCTTTGTAGTGAATTCCGCCCGGCTAGGGCTACTCTTTTGTTGCACCGACCGTCTGGCCGGAGGTCCCTTTTGCCCGAGGATCGGGCCCCAGTAGCCGGTCCGGTGTCCTCCGGACCGCCCAGGGCCGCCGTCCTCGCTCCGGACCCCGAGGTCGGAGCCCGGGGGGCCCGGGCCAAGGAGCGCGTCTAAGGGGCGGGGAGGGGCATCGGAGCCGGAGCCGGCGACCAGTCCGCAACCCCGGGGGCGGACCGCCGACGGAGGAGCGGCGGCGGCGGTGGCGCGGCTATTTAGTCGGTTCATTAACGGCTTGCATTTGAGGTCAATGAATTCACAGGAGGCTCCCCATTAGAGCAGACAGGGATATTTAGGGCTGGCTCGAGCGCGAGTAGCCGTGAGGCCGGGTCGCGCGCGCGGGCGAGGTTCCCCTGCGTGCGGGGTGGCCTCGGGTGGGCCGCGGCCTCCGGCGTCGGCGGGAGTGGGGTCTTCCCCCGTGCGGGGGGGGGTGGATTCCGCCCCCGCCCCGCTCGCCCTCCCCCGGGGTGCCGCCCGCCACCCGGAGTTCCTCGGAGACGTCGGGCGCGGCAGGAGGAGAGCCCTCTTGGAAGAGGTTTTACTGCCTTTGGTTAAAGAGTCGTGGGAGATCCCGGGCACACCATTTTGCACACTGCCGCGCACTCATCTCCACACATACTTCCGCACACTTACTCGTTCACTGACACAGTAGTCCCGGGTTCCCACAGGGTCGAGACTCCCGCCCAGTCTTCCTTGTGCCCACACACTTCAACAACGACCACACTACACACGCGCGCACTTGTACATGCACACCCCACACATTGCCACCCACTCACACATGCGCGCGCTCACATACACACACATCCCCCTTCCAGAGCCCCCCGCGTAAGGAAAGCGTGAGATGTGAGGCGTGCCTTCCTTGTTCTGGGGGAAGGGACAGGGCAGGGCCTCCCCGGTGTGGCTCGACCGGGGGGACGCCGGAGCTACAGTGGGGAGTGGAGAGGGGGTGGGGTGCGCGGGGTTCGTGCGGTCGAGAAGCCTCGCGCCTGTGGCGCGCCCCGGACGGTAGGCCACCCCTCCGGTTCACGGCGGCCTCGCCGAGGCCAAGCCGCGAGGAAGGGGTAGCGGGAGGGGTTCAAATTCCCCAGCCCGCCTACCCCCGACGGCTGGCAGGACCCGCGGAAGGACTAGGCCGCTGCCGCCGCCGAAGACGAGGCCCCACCGCCGCCGTCGCCCCCGACCTCGCGCACCGGCCAGAGCCGCCTCCCCCGACGCCCCTCGCGACCTCTGAGCTGGCGCATCCTTGCCTCGCGCCCCCGGACACACACACGATAGCTTAATGAATAAGTATCTTTTTTTTTCCCCCCCCCCTCCTCTCTTTTTGTTCTTCAGTGTACAGGCCCAATATGTCTACGCTTCTCTTCGTCGCCTTCCTCCCCTTTTGTTNCTTTTTTTTTCCCCCCCCCTCCCTCTCTTTTTGTTCTTCAGTGTACAGGCCCAATATGTCTACGCTTCTCTTCGTCGCCTTCCTCCCCTTTTGTTTTTTTACTTCCGCTCGTCCTCTGCTTCCTCCTTCTCTTTCGCCGCCGTCTTCGCCGCCGTTCTTCGCCGCCGCCGACGCCGCCGGCCCCTGTCTGTGGGTGGACATACTCACGCGAACACCTAGAACTCCAAGAGCCTCGCGCGCTTCTGGAACGGCGTCGGGCCCTTCCCCGTCCCCTTCCCGAAGAGCGGCCACACATGCGCCTACACCAACTATTCGAACATAAACCGGAACTTCCCGAACGGGAGCGCGCCTGTTAGGAGGGTCTTCGTCTGCACCGACGAGACGAGCCCCGGCGGGTGCACGAGGTGCCACTGCACCAAGTGGTCGAGCACGTACCACGGCTTTCAAAACCTCGTCCCGAACCTCGGCGGCCAGCCCCCGCCGCCGCCACCGGGCCGGTCGAGGAGCCCCAGCTAGGTGAACGTCTAGTCGAGGACGAACTAACCGACGGCGTACATCGCGTCCTTCCGGGGCCGGCGGGGGCCCTCCACCCCCCCGACGACGCGCCCGCGGCCGCCGCCGCCGCCGCCGCGGCCCCCGCCGCGCACCACAACGTCCACCCCGGGGCCAGGCCACCGACGCCGGCGACGGCGGCGGCGGCGCCGGCGGCGGCGGTCCAAGTCCAAATTCAAGTGTCGAGGCATCGGCACGTCCCGCCGCCGGCGGCGCCGGCGGTGGCGGGGCATCACGCGCAGGGGGCTCGCGCCGCGTTTTCCGCCGAGCCGCGCCGGCATGTCGAGGCGGCGGCGACGGCGGCGTCGCCGTCGGCGGTCGGGGTCCGCGTAGACCGGCAACTCGCCCACGCCCACCGGCGGCCTCGGAGGGCCGCCGAGCACGTCGCTCCCCTTCTCGCGGCCCGGGGGCGGCGGCGGCGGCGGCAGGCCCGGGCGCATCCACGGCGACCGGCTCTACTTGTACGGCGGGCTCCGCCCTCCGCCCCGGCCCACGACCCCCCTCGGCCCCGGGCTCGCGCCGAGGGGAGGCTCGCCCCGGGGCACGTACCGGCGGCGCCCCCGGCACCGCCTTTCCAGGGAGGCCTCCTGCTTCAGGGACGACACCGGAAACGGCGACGACGGCGGCGGCGGTGACAACCACCACCACATCGGGCTCTCCCGTCCTCCTCCTCCCCATCCCCCTCCTCCCCCTCCTCCTCCCCCTCCTCCTCGACAGAGAANGAAAGTTCTTAGATATTTCTACGATTGAGATTGTATGGTGACGTGGACGTTCCGGGTTCTTCGTCTCTTTCGGTTAGACGTCCCTGTCTCTTTTTCTTCATCCTCCCCCTCCTCCTCCCCCTCCTCCTCCCCCGCTTCCCCTCCCCCCTCCTCCTCCTCCCCGACCCCCGCCCCCGCGCCCCCTGCCGGGCGGCGCCCGCGGGGGCGGCGGCCCCCGCCACGCCCGCGGCCCCACGTGCCGGCTCCGCCGCCGCGCCCGCCGCCGGCGGCCCCTGAGCCCGCCGCGGCCCTCTCGGACCCTCCCTCCCGACCCCAGTCCGCGCGAGCGGACCCGGTACACGAGGCCAGACTCGCCTCGCGCCCGGTGCGGCCCCAGTCACGGGCCTAGGGCGCCCGCCTCCACGCGCCGGCGCCGCGCCTGGGCCCTCACCCGCCCGCGCGACCGGTCGCGGCCCTTCGGACAGTACAAGACGTCGCCGGTCCGCGCTCGGCGTCGGCCTAGGCGATTAGAGCCGCGCCTGCCCAAGGAGAACGAGTTTCCCCCGAGGTAGTCTCGTTGTGTTAGTCTGGGTGCCTGGGAGGGACCCCCATTAAAAAAAGGGGGAGCCGGGCGGGAGTTTTTGTACATATGCAATCCGCGAGAAATTGAAGAAACAGGACCGGAGGATTGAGGCGAGTAAGGGCAAGGGTGAGCCAGGAGGTCGCTAACCGGCTCGCCTGTGGTGGAGCCTCGACGTGTCACCCTGGGTCTAAAACCTTTATCGTTCCCACCCTAACCTCCTTCGGCGCACTAACCGTCGTCCGCGCCGACGGGCTAACCGAGGGAAAGGCCGGAAGCCGGGTCGTCCGTGGGCGGGGGCGTGAGCGCCGGCGGAAGCGAAAGCGAAGCGCGGGGGAGGAGGGGACCTCGGGACGCAGGGGCGGAGGGGCCCCTACGGGTTCAACGTGAACGTCTTTCAAACGCCGGCCGGACGCGCGCGTCGCGGGGCGCAAGGGTCCTGCGCGGACCGCCTCTCGCACGCGGCCGTGCGCCGGCTTCCCGCGGTCCGCCGAGACCCGACCCCCTGGGGAGGCCCCTCGTTTTCCGCTCCCCTCCCCCTCGGGGGTTGAAGTTTTCGGAAACGAGTGACGTGTGGCGCAGGGAAGGTCGTAGGTTTGTGAAAGAATGGAGGAGGGAACCTTCTCGTGGCCCGACGAGAGATCCCCTCCTCCCCCACTTGTCTACATACCGGAGGTGGCACGAGCTCCTGTCCTACCACCTTTGAAGAATAAACCCTTCCGTGAGCTAGACGTCTCGCGAGCGCCTCCCGCGTGTCTGTCATCTGCCTTACTCTTTCCTATAATTTTAGGATAACCAACGTTTTATGGTCCACTTCAGTTTTATGTAGAAAAGGGTTTCCTTGGCAGAATGGAGCTGAAAAATCGAGTACCTTAGGAAAAGTCGTACCAAGTTTCCTCAGTCGAGCTTCACATTAGAGTGACGAGTAGCCAAGATCTAGACGGTGAAAGTTAATCTAGATGCCTCCCCCTCCCCGAAGAGGCTCTATGTGACCGTCCCGTCCTGTCTGTCGTAGACAGGTTCCCCTTCGCCGATTTATTTGGTATAGAAATTTTGTGTTCAAGAGGAAGGCCACGTCTTGCGTCAGGTATACCCACGGAGTAAAAGAGGCTTTCCTGGTGTTCAATCTAACTTCTGTTATTTTATTAATAAAATTTTCGTTCGTCATAGAAACGTGAAATACACGATTGTTATTGTGCAATGTTAAAAAGATTTTTCAAGTAGTTCGTCCTCTCTACGAAGGGAACTTTTGGTATTTTTGACCGAAAGTGTTTTTCATTCGGAGTGGGGGAAAGTTCACTAAACGATAGTTTAGAAAAACTTCTCTCTTTATCCAGGAACGTAGTGAACCCTTCCCCGTCACTTTACACTGTAGGGAGTGTGAATTCCCAAGAATAACGGGATTTCACACTAAGTCGAAAATTTTTCTTTTGTAGAATTTTAAAACGGTATACGGTACCACGGGTTTTTAATTTCAGTCCAAAAATTTGACAAAAACGACGGGATGTATTTGAATAAAAATTTTTTTCTTTGGTACTGATTTTAAGGGGGGGGGTGCGGGGTAAATCCTATGTCATTTTGTACAATGGGTGAAATAAGCAAACGACAGGTTCAATTTTTTTTTTTTTCTGAGGTATTTCGGTAGTGGACACTCTAGTAGGACTCTTCACCCTTCTTAATAAAACTTTTCTCGACTAAGGTGTGACCACACTTGTTACAAATTGTCCCTTAAAGGGACGCTCGGAACTCTTACAGTAATGAGAATATTTTGACTGTTTGGTTGTTTCTTTTATCATGTTAGTCTAAAGTTTACCCATAAAAGAAATTCGAAGTCACTTCGAGTTTATTCCACTTTATTCGTTCCGAACTCACGTTTGTGTTGCTTTTTGTTAAATTATTTGTTGTCTCTGTTTTAGGTGTAGACATCAACCTCTCCTTCTTCAGGTAGCGTTACAAAAAAAGGTTCTGAATTTTTCAGAGTTCGGTGGGTCCGTTCCACTTCCTTCCTGACACAGTACAGATACTTACCAAATACTTCTTTCGTAGAAACACCTTAACAGGTGACAGAAGTGAAGGAGAGTCTTGGAACGTTTACTCCGAGGAGATAAACTTAAAAAAATCGTTATCAGTAGTTGTTCAGGTATTACCGTCGCACCACACGTCAGGACGTCCAATATTCATTTTTGTTTCGTTTTTCTTACTTATTTCTTTCTTCTTTTATTCGGGTTGGTTCGGAAATTATATCTGACAACTCGTAAAAATAACACGTTATTTTACCCATGGAGGTGGAGAAAGTCTTATCGAAAAGGAGTTTTAATATTGACGAAACAAAATAACTTAACGACTTTAAATTACCAAATTACCCACTTCCGTACTTCCTCTCCGACATTTTTACACTTATTACCACGTCGTCTCGGAACGGCCTTAGACCTTGGGCGGAGGAACATGTTGAGAACAATTTGTGTCGTACTATACATAGACAGTAGCTAAATTATACAGAATTAAGTTTATATCGAGGGACTAGTTAAAGAAAAATACCCTTCGAAATTTTTTCTTTTAGAAGGAATCCTTTACTATCTCTAAACCTATCGTTACTCTCTCTATGAACGCTTTATACAAATTACTTATAAATGTTTGAATACTGGTTTGAGTCTGGGATTTTTTCTATTAACTGAGTCCATTTAGCTGAACTCTACGATTAAGAATTTTCTTTCTTGACCTTCGTTTTAAAGTTAGTTGTGGTTATTCCGCGGTTATTTGGCGGACGGTTAATTTGGACTCTTATCCGGACCGATCTACTAGTAGTCCTTCCGAGCGTTACCTAAAGGCCTAACGAAAAGAAATATTTTCTCGAAAAATAAAACATCTCCGCGAAAAACAATAACACTACTGGACGGACTGGGGTCCACGCGACCAAGAAAAGGTTCGGTAAAACCTTCGGTTTAGTTTTGGGGAAGTGTAGGGCTCAAAGATTCCTGGGTTATTGACACAGTGTGAAGGATTCATTTGTGGTTGTTAAAGGTCCCGCAACTTCTTCTATTTATGATCACACCCAACAAAAAAAAAAAAAAAATTTCGTTTTCCCACATCTTCAGCAATACGGTCAAGGGGACACCTAAATCGGGGCATAAAGGCGTAACCACGACCAGCGGTCCCGTCTCGGAGGTTTGGGAACGAGGAGAGACGCGCAAACGTCGCCTCCACCACCACACGCCGGTCGTTGCACGGCTAGGTACCTCCACAGGAAAGATCCCAGTTGTCCACGAGGGACCCCTTGCAGCTAAAGGTCTGAAGAGACGACGTGGGGCTTGGGGTTGGCCAAGGGCCGGGGTTTGGTTCCGCGCTTCTCCCACCCTTCTACGGCAGATGCGGCTCGGCCGGCCTTGGGCCGCCGGTGCGACGCGAGGCGACGGGCCTCCGCCGGCTTGGGCCAGAGCCCCACGGGTCTGACCGCGAGTGCCGAGGGGCGACGAGGCTCCCGGCCCCCCGCACTTGACTCCGAGGGGCCACGGGAGGCGAACAGGGACCAAAGTCGGTTCAGAGGAGCGCTACCCACACCCGTTAATTATTTGAGATACCCTTCACTTAACCTGTAAAGGACCGAAAACTCGGAAACAGACTAACAAAGCCGTCCGCCCCCATCCCCCCACCCCTCGTCCCCCATGCGACCCCTGCCCCTCCATCTGTTCTTTCCTCGACCCCCTGGGTGACTCGACCGGAAATAACGGAAACGTCAACGAAATACCGAACGGGCAGGGCGCACCAAAGGCGTTCCCGCCGGAGGAACGTCTTCCCGACCCACGGGTCGCCAAACCTCGTGAAACCCGGTAGACCCGACGCGGTCTCCGTCCAAGTTCCCTCCTCTCCCACCAGCCTCGGGGAGCTCCCCAGTCTCCTGAATACATCGGGTCGGGTTCCCGAGGGGTCACCCACGAGTTGACCCTCCTCCCAAATAATCGTCCGACACCGCCGCCCCCCCACCCCTGGAGAGTTTTCGACCCCGCTCCCCTCGTGCTCCTGGGCGTTGTGACGCAAAGTCAACTCGAGACAGCACCGGACTTCACTACTTCTGAAGCCTAAGTTCCCGAAATGGGCTTAGTTCGAGAGGTCCGGTGATCCGTCACTCCATAGGCCGGGGAACGGGACGAGCGTGAACCGCCCATGGTCAACGGGTCGGGGGTCAGGAGTGGCGACCGCTGGACTGAACCACCCTGGACGCTGGGCCGGGACCCCGGAACCCACGGTCCTTCGTTGTGAGTCCAGAGTCAAGATTCTCAAAGAGGCTCCCAAGGGAGGCAAAGAACAGGAAGACTCGGAGTCGACTTAGGAGTCTGAGGAACCTGTACACACTCCGACTCTCATCGGTTTATGCACGAAGAAACTAGAGACAGGGTACTTGTACCTGAAGTACTCCTAAGTTTTGGTTTGGTTTTTTGGGTCTCCGGTCCCGACACTTCGGTAGTGATGTTGGAACCGCAAACAAATAAGTAAACAAAACCTATGAGTTCTTGGCCTGAGTAGGGTAAATGCGGACTGGAATCATGAATTTTCGGAATTTTTTAAGACGGAGAGAAGTGAAGGGGTGAAACCTTTTTTAGTCATTCTAACTGGACAGTAGTTTATAATAGTAAACCAATAGTAAACAATAGGAGTCCCCACTCGCAACAACTTACCGGAAACTGGGTGTAAATTGGTAATTCTAACCATTCAAGAAAGTTTTAGGGATCAACAGTAGAAAATTTTATACAAATCTTCCAGATTGGTCATTCGTCTTTGGGGGAATGGACAAGTGTCAAGGATATTGGTGGGTCATGAAGAAATACAACCGAGGTTCTACATAAAGAGGAGGGGGAGTGCGAAATGAGAAATCTTACAAAAACCTACTCCTTATTTCCTCTTCGTCTTCAAGAAAATAAAGATTAGAGTTTAAAACACTCATCAAGGGGAGTGAGGTATGGGGAAGGTTATAGATATGAAGTTATAAACTTCTTCGACAACTCTATTTAGTTTATCACTGTGCAACTGCCTAAATGAACACATTCGTTATACCAACTGTATACCGTAACAATAAATACTTACTGTCGTATTTAACATAATGTTTCAGATAACGTTATTGTGACGTCAAATAACCTTTCGACGAGCGGACAGTGGCCATAAGTCGGAGAGACCGACATCAAACGGACCCTCGGGTTTCCTATTGACGGGAGTTTTATTAGTTTGTGTAACTACATTCAGTGACGGAAGACAAAACCCGCCAACCAAAACAAAAACAAAATGTCGTCATCTTTGAGAGGGTAGTCCTTTCCTCTGTTTCATTTCTATCAATCAAGAGAGTAAAACGTTTTCGTGTTGGTGACAGTGGGTCTTTACAACCTAAGGAAAAAAAAAAAAAGAAAAGACTCAGGGATTACTGTTTATCTGTTTGTAAACGTAGAGATAGTGATTTGATGACCACTTGTATATAAAATATCTCTCTGAAAAATATTCGGACCAATGTCTTGTCATTTAAAATTGACATCTTTTTTCAAGAAACTCGTCCGATCTCTCCCGGAATACGGGACTATGAGAGGCGAAGGTGATTTAGAGGGGGAAGAATTTTTACCATAAATTTTCAATGTTGTAACCGACTCTAAAAGTGTTAAAGGGGAGGAAAATGTAATGTGAAGAGATTTGGAGCCTGTTTCGAGAAAATAAGATCCACCAAAATGTCCCCTCCCCCCAGGGGGTGGTGTGTACACCAGGAAGTACCCAGTCCCCAGTGGGTCGGGTCCTCCCTGACTCTCCGACTTAGTTTCCACTGGACGTTGAATTATAGGACAACTACTAGAACAACTTAAATACTCACAGACACTATGTCTCCTGTCACGACTTTAGGACACTTTAAGGGGGGGGGGAAAAAACCCGGGCCATATATACCTGTCAGCTAAGGTGTAAAAAAGAGGGTAGAGAAGGAGGTAAAGGTAGAAAAGGGAATTCTCCTTTTAATCTTCCAACTCACCACACAAGTGGGTCACAAAGACGAAAGGTCATATTTCTAGGGAAAACAGACGAACAAACGAAAACCGAAGAGGACCGGTTGTTTTATATGGACTCGTACACTCATGGGACACACACGGAGTGTAACAAACATCCGTATACATGTGTTTTATGAGTCGTATGATGTTCTCTTCGGTCAGTGGGCAAATGTCTCCGGGTGTTTGGCGTTACTCCACAAGTCACTTACTCACGGGCCCACAAACTACCCTAAATGACCACAAGAACACAAAAAAGAAAAACTTCTGTTAGGCTTAAGAGATGATGTGACGGTAAGAGAGGTGAACACCCCCTTTCCCAGTGGTCGGGACCCTAGTAGGTATATGTCTCTTCGGACCTCAGAGTGACCGGATCGGGACGCGACCGGGGTCCTGTAGACTTTTCGGGTTAAAACCTGTTGAATGTTTCTCTCGTTTGTAAACGGGCTACCTCTACCGACCCCCAGGGGTCCAAGACTGTGGTTGTGCCGCCCGGGAAGATCTTTGGACAACTTTTTGACTTAAAGTGAGGGTCCCGAGCCTTCAGCCGACCGAAAAAAAGGAAGCCGGTTCCTGGAGTTTACATGAAAACTCCGTTACTGAGACTTTCGAAACGTCCATAAAAAAGAAGGAGAGAGAGACAGGGAACGAAAGAACTAGAGAGGGAGAAGGGGGAGTGGAAGGGAATTTTTTTTTTTTTTCAGAACTTCGCTTCTCCAAAACGCCAAACACCTCTTTATTTCGTGAAGATTCTCCTCTACCGCTGCACTGAAACTTGAACCGAGTCGAGGACGCACAGGACGTCTCTCTTTCTCTCTCTCTCTCTCTCCACTTGACCTCGGCTCTTGCTTCTCGGTTCTCGCGGGTCCGGCGCCCCAGGGGACGCCCCTAGTCGGCAGGCAGGGTGGTGGGCCGGCGCGCCGGGGCGCCGGGGCGCTAGGACCCGGGCGCTCGCGGGTCGCCGAAGCCGGGCGTTGCCCGCGACGCTTCCCCGTTAGGTTCGCTTTCCTCTCTTGCCCCGCCCCTCCTCCCCTGTCTCCTCCCGCCGCCCCCGCTCAGGCACCCTTCCTTCCTTTTGAACCTCTTCAGACTACCAAACCTTCTTCCTTCTTCTCACTCCAAACGCCTGCACGTCCTAACAATAAGAGTGCTGGTAATAAAGATTCTTTTATAAAAGAAACCCTTTATGAAAGCCCCATTCGAAACGGTTAAGAAGAGAGGGGAGGGTGGGGGGGTATGTTTAACTACTTGTGTTCTTTGTTCACACTGTCCGACACGTAACCCGTCTAAGTGACATAGTCCCGTCGGAAAGACGGACCGCATAAAGACAGAGACAGAGAGAGAGGGACCAGGGAAAAACGGAGCTCCCCGTCAAACCGTAAACGGAAGGGGAGGGGGGGCTGTCTTCCTCTCCACACGGGTCTCCTCCTTGTAAAGGAAGAAAGTCTTTTCAGCACTTCAGGATCGATGGCTCGTTTTAGGGCCCGAAAGTCTGTTCTACGGGCCCGGAAGGAGGAGGAACGGGGGTCGGGGCCCCGTCCCTGTCCCTTCCGCCCGTCGCCCTCCCGTGGCCCGGGGAACACGCGTCCCGACGCCAGTCGAGCCTAGAAATCCCTGGGCGACTTCGGCTCTCTCCGACGCAACACGCTCGCGTTCCCGGGCCAAGACGGGGACTAGCGGACGACCTCAAGAGAAGGGCGCAAAAGAAAAAGACACCGAAATTAAAGTTGAAGTTTAAAACTTTACGCACAAGTAATAAAAGAAGGAACTTAAAATAAAATTGACGGTCTCTAGAAAACAAACAAATTTCGTCAAGAGAGACGATCGATCCGCTTCTTTCCGCGACCGGAGCCCGGAAGGTAAGCGTGGAGGCGTCGGAGGCCCCGGGCAGCGAGGGAGAGGCCAATGGAGGTCTCGCGTTCGAAAGCCGGAGCCCTTCCCCTTTGCAGGAGTCGCCCGTTGGCCCCTGAACCCTGGGTCTCTCGTCGGAGCCCGGGGCGATAGCGGATCTCGCCTCCCGCCGCCCCCACCCCCAAGAGCGAAGACCTCTTCCTAAATATTCCTAGAAGATCCAAACTCGGGATGGTCAGACCTCTAAAGAAAAGGGCTCTGAGACTACTCGGACTGGAAGCCGGCTTGATATCGGACTCGGACCGAACCGGCCCGCGGAGGCCGCAGGGGTGTGGAGGGTGGGATGTCACCATCTCCGGGCCCGAAGACCCGTGGGTGGGGCTCCCACTGTGACAGAAATTTGGCGAAGGTTTGTTAGGGGAGGGAGCGCCCCCGGCGACGGGTCACAAATGTCGCCATTAGTCTCGCCCTGCGCTCGCCGCCCTCCTCACCTCGCGCGGCTCGCGGCCCACCCCCGGCGCCGGCCCCTCCCCCGCCGCAGACCCACTCACAGGTCTTCCCACCCTCCCTTCCCGTGCAGACAAAAAGAGTTCTGTGGGGGGTAGGACGTGGACACACAAGTGATGGGGTCGTGTTCAGCTGCTTTCACACACAACCCCTCCACCCGCGCCTGGCCCTCGCACGGTTGTGCAGGCCTCTAGACGAGGACCCGCCGCGCGGGGGGCCGTGGGAGGTCCGCCCCGTGACCCCGACATCGGAGGGCCGCGTGTCTTGGAGGGTGGAGCACCCGGGCCAGCGATCGGCGCAAGAGCTCGTTGGTCCCCACGGGCGAAAGCTAGGGGCCTCTTTGCCACCGGAGATGCCCTCCCGTACCCGCGTCCCATGGGTTGGTTCGCGTGACACTGGGGTGGGGTGGGGGCGCCGAGTCCGGGAGCGAGCCGGCCGGTCGCCCGAGGCCCCTCGCGGAGTCGGACGTCCTACTCCTCGGCAGCGCGGGTCCGCGTGCCCCCGCGCCTCGCCCTCCTGTCGGCTGGGCCGCCCGACGGTGGTTCGCGCCGCCGAGCCCGCCGCCCCTCGACGACGACGCGGGCTCGCCTCCCCCGCCCGGCCGGGGCCCCGCCCCCGCGACCTAACTGCCGCGCCGTCGCTGGTTACCGCCGCGGCCCGCCCACCCTCCCGCCCCGCCCTCGGCGGCGAGTTCCCCGCCGCACTCGTCATCCGGCCCGGCCCTCGCGCTCCCTCCCTCCGACCCCGCCCTCTGCGCCCCGCTCCCCCTCCCCTCTCCTTTTCCTCCTCTGTTTTTTTATTTTTTTATTTTCCGACGCCGAAACCGACGTGGCTCACTTTATTTGTCTCCGCCTCCGCCACCGCTAGCCTCGGGTGGTGTCGGGTTTCGCCCCTGTGCGTGAAGCGGGAGGCGAACCCGTGAGCGAGACTTAAGGCGAGCCAGGACCGCCCACGCCGGCAGGGAGACCCGGGCCCCAAGGACTCGGCTATCCGCTCTTTCTCCCTCCCTCGCTCGCTCGACCTCTTGTGAAAAAAAAAAAAAACCCATAACAACAATAACAAAAACTCAGGTCGGAGGGGGAGGAGGGGAGGAAGCGGAAGAGGGGAGGGTGTCGGGGGGAAGAGGGGGCGGAGGAGGAGGGCGTGTTGAATTTCTTTCTGCCTCGTCGCGCCGTCGGAGGAAGTAGACCCCCTTAGGCCCCGGCGAGCGTTCAAATGATGCGCT
>SJYO01048061.1:3715183-3978667 GCA_006410555.1 Capra ibex | reverse complement strand
GTAAGACTGACCACACTTCACCATGGAGTAACACCAAAACTAAACGTAAAGAGATTATTACTCACTACAACTCGTAGAAAAGTACAAAAACAACCGGTAGACATACAGAAGAAACCTCTTTACAGATAAATCAAGAAACCGGGTAAAAAACTAACCCAGCAAATAAAAAGACCTTAACTCGACGTATTCAACGAACATATAAAAACTCTAATCAACAAACAGTCAACGAAGTAAACGATAATAAAAGAGGGTAAGTCTTCCGACAGAAAAGTGGAACGAATATAAAAGGAAACAACACGTCTTCGAAAATTAAAATTAA
Organism: Capra ibex; assembly: GCA_006410555.1. Taxonomy (NCBI): domain Eukaryota; kingdom Metazoa; phylum Chordata; class Mammalia; order Artiodactyla; family Bovidae; genus Capra; species Capra ibex. Next base: position 3,978,348 of record SJYO01048061.1, on the reverse strand, counting down.
TCTAGGGTAAACAAATAAAAACGAAAATAAAGGTCATAAGACCCTCCACCTAGTATCTCCTAGGACGGCACTAAATACAGACTCTCACAAAACGGATACAAGAGGAGATCCTCATAAATTATGAAAAATTTACATTGTCATGTAAAATGAAGACACAAACTAAACAAAGAAATATTTAGAGTGGATAAAGAGGACCTCGGAGGGAGAGGGGTGTGGGGATTAAAAGTATTGTCAAGAAGGGTTTTTCAAGTAACCCATCGTTTGAAACTCTAGAATATGGACATTTACAGAAATACGATTTCTTCCACAGTCGTGGGTAAAAAAAAAATTACCAAGTTTATTCACAAAATTCAAATGTCTTCAAAAGTCAATGTTGATGAGTTACGACGGTGAATTACGTTTTCGTCCGGGACTGACAAAAACATATATTTGTCATAAATATACGAAACAGGAATATACATATATTTCTGTTGTGTATTGACTTTTCCACACCGGTACAGGGTTATTTTAAAATAATTACTTTTGTCCACCACCCAGGTAACCGGTAGTAGACGACTGGAGACAAAATTTCCTATATCTTAGACCTATATCTTAAAATCCAAGGTTCAATAAAAGGAAATGTTTAACCTCTCTTGACGAGGTTACAGAGGGCCACGGTGACGACGGCAGTACTTCGGGCTCCAGTTGGTCTAAGAAAAAGGAACATCTACTGATCGCAGACGGAGACATCTGCCGGAATCCCAAGAGAAAAGTAAAATTACCAAAGGAGTGACTAAACGTTGACGGTGGAACGAGGGGGTTTAACAGATAGTTTTCGTTGAAAAACTATTTCGTCTCCACAAATAATTTGAATACGTCTCTGGCCACCAATTCTGCGGTACGAAGGTTTCGTCCCCCGCACCCAAACTAGAGACCAACCCCTCGACCACTCACCACACCGGTGTTTTGGTTTTGTTTAACTTTTTTTGTTTGTTTGTTTTTTGGGATGTCGTCATTCTCTAGTAGTGAAACTCTTCTAGAATCGTTACAGAGTCTTCCTCTTTTAAACCCGCTCTATAAATGTCCTAAACAAAACCCCCCACCTCCCCAGTCCCGAGTACACTAAATCCTCAAATCCTGTCCAAAAAGTTCCGGTCCCTTGACTAACCCTGACCCACTTCGAGGATTGATCAACGAATTCAAATCACCTGTGTGACTTCGCGTTTCGACTTTGACTATACATTTGACGAACTATTTACTCTATAAACGAGTCCGCATTTGTGCTAACAGGTCTCTCCTTTTAACAAACGGGTCTGCATGTTTGGTAAACGGGTCTGTTAAACCAAAAGTCCTTGAAGGACTCCATTCGTTGTTAATAGACGACTAAATGACAGAATAGAAAGACCCGTTCCTAAAGGACCTTTTTTATTTAGTACAACCTTGTCCACCAGAATTAAGCACCAGGGTCATCAATTCGATGCACCCATGTTACTTGGAAAGAGATAAGAATCGACACAGACTAATTAATTTTTAAATAGGACGACCCATCACTCACAAAAAAAAAAAATTCTCTGGGGTACAGAATGAAGTCAAGACATTTAAAGATTAATTAATAAAGAAATTTAAAATAAAAGAGAACAACAAAAAGTCAGAGACCCGAGAACATTAGGGATAATATACCTACGATCTTGATCTAAAGAAGGTAATAATTCGGAAAATTAAAACAGAAAACTCGTTTAAGACACCGAGGTAAAGGGTTTACTAAACGAGGAGTCGACACGGACAAGACAAAAAAGAAAAAATGGGTAATATAAGTCAAAAGTTGAGTTATTGATATTAAAATTACGGAGCATCGAAAATAACCAAGACAGAGAAGTAAACGGGTGTAACAAAGGAATTTCGAAACTATATCAACAGAATTTTTTTTTTTAGGAAGACACTAGCGTGATAAATTAGACGAAGAAATCAAAAGGAAAAAAGGAGGTGTAGGATACTACACCCGAGAGGGGTCTATAAACTAAGAATTAATACAAGAGATTATAATTCTAAGGAACAATGTCGTAGACATTGTTTACTACGAAGGAATCACCGAGTCTACCATTTCTTAGACGGACGTTACATGCTCTGGGCCCAAACTAGGGACCCAGCCCTTCTAGGAGGACCTCTTCTTTTACCGTTGGGTGAGGTCATAAGAACGGACCTCTTAGGGTACCTGTCTCCTCGGACCGCCCGATCTCAGGAACCCCAGTGTTTCTCAACCTGTACTGGTTCGCTGATTTTCTCTGTGTGCCGTTTAATACGTCTGACCGGTTCGCCCACACCCCTGACGGCGACTCCGAACATGAGTGACAACAATCACTCGCACCGTCCCCGAAGACACTACGCAGTCCTATTCCACCAGAAATTCCGTGGGGTCCTGTGACGTGTAAAGAGCGAGGGTCTCAAGGACACGGGTGACGGAACACCCTTCACTCCTGGTGTGGTGCCGACGGCCGAGGGTGTGGGCCCCTCCTCCGGTCTACGAGCCTGTGGGTCTGTCGAGTAGAGTGGAAAGACCAAAACTCGACGGGAGAGGACGACCTAAGGTGGGGCAGAGTCAGACCCCCTGGGAATCCGAAAAATCGTCTTGAGAGGGTGGGAACAGGACCCGACATGAAAAAGGAGAAGTTAGATAAGCACGGATTTGAAACATTGAACTTCTTTAAGAAGTGTCAAAGACCAACTAGGTCTCGAAGGAAAAAGATAGTAGGGACACATAAATAAACAAATGAAAAGTTCCAGATTAAAGGTGCTTAAAGTGAAACCTCCAGAACCGTTAGACGGTATTTCGTCCAAGGAATGTGGTTTAATTTGAAGTTCGGTGGTGGAATAGTCCAACCGTTTTTTTTTTTTTGGAGTCAGTACAACCCCATGGAAGTAATATATCGTTACATATATAACAGGACCCCCAGAGCACATGTCTCTATCCACAGGACCCTCGACTAGAAACAAACCAAGACCAGGGGACTCTTCGGGTAAGAAGGAAGACGATGAAGTATGCCGACACGTATCTCCAGAGTAGTTACGACACGAGACGCGGACCCCAGGGTAGAGAGGTACGTTGCCGTAGCCGGAGGGGATAGTTCCAGACTGGGGAAGGCACCGGTAATCCCCCACAAACCACGACCCGACATTAAAGCGTGGAGACGGGGACGAGATCAAAAGATCAGACCCCTGAGAATTGAAAAAAGGTAAGGAAGATGTTTTGGTGGAGGGGGTGGGGTCTGTGAGAAAAAGGAAGGAAAGGTAGGAACCGTAGATTAGACGTTTTCTCGCTATCCCAAGATCTTTTCAGATGAAGATACTTTCCTCTGTGTCTCCGAAGGCACCTCACCCCTTCCCTTTTAGGTCTCTTACTTTAAACAACGACAACAAGTCAGGGATTGAACATAGACTGAGAAAAAGCTGCGGTACGTGTGGTCAGAGGAGACAAGAGGTAACAGAGGACAAGTTTGAGAACAGGGAACTCAGTCACTACGGTAGGTTGGTAGAGTAGGACACAGTAGACGAAAAGGAGGACGGAAGTTAGAAAGAGTCGTAGTCCCAGAAAAGGGTACTCAGTCGAGAAACGTAGTCCACCGGATTCATAACCTCGAAGTCGAAGTCGTAGTCAGGAAAGTCACTTATAAGTCCCAACTAAAGGAAATCCTAACTGACCAAAATAGAGAAACGTCAGGTTTCCTGAGAGTACTCAGAGAAGGTCACGGTGTCAAGTTTTCGTAGTCAAGGAATCACGAGTCGGAAGAAATACCAGGTTGTAAGTGTAGACATGTACTGATGACTTCTTTGGAGTCGAAACTGATATACCTGGAAACAGTCGTTCCACTACAGAGACGAAAAATTATACGACAGATTCAAACAGTCTCGAAAGGAAGGTTCCTCGTTCGTATCTGACATACTTCTCTCTTACCAACGTTAGAATAGACAAAGTCAATGATAACGGAACATTGTTTGGTGTTGTGAGTCACCATACTTTGTTGGAAAGGTATCACAAGTGTTCAAGACTCCCAGTCCTTAAACTTGTCCTTTTTGTCCCTACCGGACAGAAACGGGGTACTACAGATCTACGAGTCGACTCTTCTAACCTCCGATATCTTTTCCATTGGATTCGGGTCCCTTGACAACAAATTACCGATGTCTTAAAGTCAAAACATCCTACCTTTTCAAGACCTTTAACCAACGTATTGACATATTTATATGAAATGACTTGTGTGTGTGTGTGTGTGTGTGTGTGTGTGTGTGTGACAAACGAATCAACGAGTGAATACAGACTAAGAAACGTTTAGGTACCTGACATCGGGTGGTCCGAGGAGACAGGAACTCTAAGAGGTCCGTTCTTATGACCTCGTCTAACGTTAAAGAAGGAGTCCCCTAGAAGGGTCAGGTCCCTAGCTTGGGCACAGAGAAACGTAGAGGATGGAACCGTCCGTCTAAGAAATGGTGGCACGGTGAACCCTTCGAGAGACAGAGTGTGTGTGTGTTAATTTAATTTTTTTAAAATTTACATGAAGTAAAGTTTTGTTTTCCTCTCACGAGGAACCAATAATGTAGCACAAATCTTTTAGATCGATAATACAAACAAAACAAAAATCTAAATGTCGTGTGTTCCGGAGACTTTTCAGAGTTCTTTTCTGGGGTTTAAAGAAGGGACATTTTGGTAAAACGCCTTACTTGACTGGTGGCTCTTGTGTCAAAATCTTCGCTCCGATATTAGAGTTCCCAGACGACGTAAAGATATAGGGTGCTAAGAAAGGACTCAGACTTCTCAGGGGGGGTCTGTGAGAAGAAAGACTGTAAATAAACGACGGAAAAAGACTTGAGTCTCTGAGAGAGACGGAGTCTACACAGACCTGTCACTGTCTACCCTTTCTGAGAAGAAGTCACTGGTCTAGACAGAACTGTCGGAACCCTCGGGGTTCAGTCGACCGAGATAAAGGAACCTGAGGTTCATAGTCCAACCCCCCCACCAAGGAGTTTTATAAACTCCCAACGAACTTATGTAAAACACACACTTACCAAAAGTCAACGAAAGAAATTACTATGCTTACACCTAGTTTTGGGTCCCTTTGTATAAGGTTTCTTGGCAAGTTTAAGGGACACTTTAAAATCACACAAATACCATAAAACAACCTTATAAGATACCTGATCTCTTAAAAATGTTCCCTCAAAAAAAAAAAAAAAACATTACTCCAAATGATATGGTCCTTAGACTGAACACTATGAGACTATGTCTGGAACATGTCGGTTTAACATGTATTTTCAATCATAAGGATCTACAGGAAATTTTCCATTAATAGAACATTAGTCCTTCTTAGTCCACCGCGATCACCATTTCTTGACCGGACGGTCACGACCTCTACTTTCTCTACGTACAAGCTAGGGACCCAGTCTTCCAGGGGACTTCCTCCCGTACCGTTCGGCGAGGTCATAAGAACGGACCTAATAGGGTACCTGTCTCCTCGGATCGTCCGATGGCCGGTATCCCAACGTGCCTCAGTTTGTGCTAACTTGGCTGAATCGTACGTACGTAGCACTTTAGTAGGCATAATTCTTCAAGTAACGAAGGATGGATAAAATGATGGATTACGAACACTAATAACTGTAGATAACCCAAATATAATGTGTTATGATCAAATACTAGGATAGACGACACGAAGAGAGGGGTATAGGTACAACTCACAGTGAAAGTATCGAACTTTAGACGGTACCTTGAACTGTTGACGATGTTCAATCCCGAACTAAGTAACCAAATTACTGACAGATCTGAACTCTACCCCCTTTATAATTGTTACGTCTCATTTTGAATTTTAACAGTGTAGGTGTCGGCAATGTAACACTTATCCTGTTTTTAAACTCCTTTATGAGAAGGTCGTAATCTTTTAATAGACGAAGTCGTTTCTGCAACTAGCACAACTATTGGTCCACTGGGAAGCTCTACATAGAAATAACAAAGTGGACTGAGTACGTCTGTTTTTATAGTTGGGTATAAGAAAAGTTTTGATGTAATACAAAATCGACGTTCGCACCTAACTGATCTATACACTCTTAAACCTTTTTCTAGTTCCTTTCTCAAGACTCTTAGTCAACTCATTTACCTTAAGTGTCACTTCTTATGACATATATGTGTAGAAAAAAAAAAAACGGTAGAATCAAGTGTAAAAATGAAGGACGATGGTAACTGAAAACACTCATCTAGATAATTTTTTTAAAAAAAAAATAACCTCCTGGTAGTGAGATGTTGTGACACGACCAGAGACGGTAGGTAGTCGTACTTAATCGGTGTCCATTTGCATCCAGGGGAGGGAGGACTTACAGGGAGGGTACAGGGTGGGGTAGGGTCGGGAGATCCAACAGTGTCTCGGGACCCAATTCGAAGGACACAGTGTGTCGCTTAGGGGTCACCGCTAGACAAAATGTGTACCGTAACATATGTAAAGGTACGATGAGAGAGTTAAGCTGGGTGGGAGAGGAAGGGGCTGACCCAGGTGTTCAGACAAGGGATACAGACGTAGAGGTAACGACGGGACGTTTATTCGAGTAGTCATGGTAGAGAATTTTGTTTATGTAAAACCTCTCTGTCATTTGCAATCACATATAAACGTACAAAAAACCTCTCACCAACCTGTAAGTGGTTGTGCGTTGAACAACTCACCCTAGTTTCCCCTTCATTCCATTCTTTTGTTCTTGGTCCCACTGACGGTCTGTCGGGTCGGGTTTAGGCAAACATCCTCACAACGTCTTAGGACAAGAATCTTCGGGTGTGTACTTTGGTCTGAAACTTAGATCGAGACACTCGTTGACAGGTCGGACTAGTCTCTTCAATTAGAATGGGACGACTAAAGACTCGTGTGGACTTATCAGGGAGTGGTCTTCTTGATGCCTTTGATTCTCAGTCTATTAAAACTATCTCGTACACTAAACCAAGTACCTTGGCGGGTACTGGGGGTAGTCAGTCTCGACCACTGTGTGATGTTCTCCAGAAAGACTGTGACTCTCACACCACACAGAACGACCGTGACGGGGTCACACATCACCCGAGAGGGGGAGGGTCTCGTCGATCGGACACCCCTAGTCTTTCATTTCGTTTCGTGTTTTGTTTTCGTGTAGCTCTACAGTTTTCTACAAGACCCTAAAGGACCTAGTCTAAGACGAAATACTCGGCTCCAGAAGTAACTGTACAAAATAGACACATTAATAAAGAAAAAGGAAGGGAAATTTCTTTTTTTCTACCTCACTTGTTTGACACTAGTGTTCCAAGGTATACGGGAAGGAGCTCTTTCTCGATAGAACCGTTTCCTTCTTACACATTATAGACGCTTTAAGGAATCTGCTTAAAGAAGAAACGAGTTGTCAAAACCACTGACTACCACTTACCTCGGTCTCCTCTTCCCCAGAGGTAATCTGGAACAGTCCACTCCAGTCTCTCCCAACTGACCTAAATGGCCCCGAGTTCAATGGCGGTGCCCCCCTGTGTTTCTCCAGTCCGTTGAAGGATTACACTTTCACTTTTCACTTCAGTGAGTCAACACGGGCTGAGAAACGTTGGGGTACCGGCCGTCGGGTGGTCCGAGGGGGCGGGGGACCTAAGAGGTCCGTTCTTGTGACCTCACCCAACGGTAAAGAAAGAGGTTACGTACTTTCACTTTTCACTTTCACTTCAGTGAGTCAGCACAGACTGAGAACCGCCGGGGTACCTGACGTCGGGTGGTCCGAGGAGGTAGGTACCCTAAAAGGTCCGTTCTCATGACCTCACCCAACGGTCAAGGAAGAGGTAGGAGTACACTTCGTCGAGGTATCTGAGGATCCACCCCGGACAATGAACAGACGGTTTGGAAGAATAAGGTGATGGTTGTCCTCGGGTCCGGATGAACCTACAAACGCTTTTTTCATTGCATAAAGTGGTCGTCTCCGGACTTTGGTCACACCTATTAAACACTTACACCGATAGTAACAGAATTCACCTCTTAAAAATTTTTTATAGTATTAACAACCCCGAAGGGAGTATGAGTCAGCCATTTCTTAGACGGACGTTACGTCCTTTGGGTCCAAGCTAAGGACCCAGTCCTTCTAGGGGATCTCCTCTCGTCTCGTTGGGTGTGAGGTCATAAGAACGGACCTCTTAGGGTACCCGTCTCTTCGGACCATCCGATGTCAGGTACCCCAACGTTCTCAGCCTGTTCTGAATCGTTGATTTGTTTGTTTGGTTGTAGTAACTCATAAAAATTGAAAAACCACATAACTTTGAAAGTAGAGTATCGGAAAACGGGAGGTAGGATAGTAAATTAATTTTTTAGGAGACAGAAATAATGTTAATGGTACTTATTTCGTATAATTAACTTAAATCAGGAAGAAATAATTACATTATAAATAAGTATACATGGATTCTTTAATTTATATGAGGAAATGCTGACTGTAATCTTTGAGGATCAAGTTTTTTATTAAAACCGAATATCATAGTCATGATTCTCCTAAGAATAGTCACTTTACACATTTTAACTTCCTCTACACAGGAAACTCTGTTACACTCATATGAACGACGACGACGACGACGATTCAGCGAAGTCAGCACAGGCTGAGACACGCTGGGGTATCTACCGTCGGGTGGTCCGAGGGGGCGGGGGACCTAAGAGGTCCGTTCTTGTGACCTCACCCAACGGTAAAGAAAGAGGTTACGTACTTTCACTTTTCACTTTCACTTCAGTGAGTCAGCACAAACTGAGAACCGCTGGGGTACCTGACGTCGGGTGGTCCGAGGAGGCAGGCACCCTAAAAGGTCCGTTCTCATGACCTCACCCCACGGTAACCACTCATATGAATCTGGACTAGTTTTCTTTGTAAAACTCCAATCTTTGGATCATTATTCGAAAGAGAGAAAAAAAGATTGACCTAGAAGTGGGGAGTTTTTGTTTTTAATTTGGTGTGTATGCTGTAGTTGTGAACACCAATGGTGAGTCAAAATTTTTATAATCCGTTTCCTAAATTCACCTGTAAACAATAAATAACACCCGACTCAACATGGGGGTGTATAATTAGAAAGGGTAATTATACAACTGTACGATTGAGGGTCCTGGAGTCTGTCACTGTCATAAACCCAAAAATTTCTCCACTAATTCCAATTTACTCCAGTATCCTATGCGGGATTTCGTTATCTGAACACAGCAACATTCTTCTGTGTCCTGTGTCCGGCCGTGTCTTCTTACTGGTGTACGTCCCCCAACAGATGTTCGGTGTCCCTCTCTGGGGTCCTTTTGGTTTGGACGACTGGGGAACTGGAACCTGAAGATCGGAAGTCTTGACACTGTCTTATTTCAAGATAACAAACTCGGTGGGACAGACACCGTGAACCAATACCAATGCCGACAGGATCGTTTGATTATGGTGTAAGAGGTTTTTTCGATATGTTTACCGGTTATTCACGTGTTTTTCTACCAGCTGTAGTGGTCAGTAATCCCTTTACGTTTAGTTTTGGTGTTCTTTAGTGAAATATGGATGACCCTATCGATATTAATTTTATTTTTTTTTTTTGGTCTTTTATCTTTCACAATACCCTTGGGAGTATATACCGACCACCCTTACGTTTTACCATCTCGACGACACCTTTTCTCTAACCACCAAGGTCACCAATTCTTAGACGGAACGTTACGTTCCCTGTGTCCAAGCTTGGGACCAGGTCCTTCTAGGGTGCTCGGTACCTCGTTGATTCGACCGCGTGGTGTCGATGAGTCGGTCACGAGATCTCGAGTGTTCGGTGTTGGCGGGCATACGGGATTTCAGACACGACGTATTGTTTTCTTCGGTGGTGTCGCTCTTCGGGCTCGTAGTGTTACCTCTCGTCTGGAGCGAACGGTGTTGGTCTCTTTCCGGTGCGCGTCGTCACCTCTGGGCCACGTTGGTGTCTATTTACTTATTTCGTGGAGACGAATTTTTTTTCTTTTTCCGATTTAATTGCATACTAGGTCGTTATGGTGAAAATCCCATATATAGGTTTTCTTGAGTATGCACTGAGCTTGTCTATGAACGTCCGGTCACAAGTATCGTGGTTATAAGTATCATCGATTTCCCACCTTTATCGACTTCCTAAGTAGTTGTTTACTTACTTATTTGTTTTACATTATGTATGTATAAACCTTATAATAAGTTGATATTTCTTCCTACTTATTTTTTTACTTTATATTAACTAAATGTGACACCACAATCGCATGTCGTTTCACTAAGCCTGTCTGTGTCTGTGTGTATATAGGAAAAAGTCTAAGAAAAGGTAATATCCAATAATACTCTAGAACTTATATAAAGGACCACGATACCTCATCCAGGAACAACGAATAGATAATATATATATATTATATATATATACAATGAGGGTTTAATGACTAAATAAGGAGAGAGGGGGTGGAAAGAGGAAAGCACTGGTATACAAAAGTTAGGGACACTCAGACAAGACAAAACGTTTATACAAGTAAACATAGTATAACAAAATCTAAGGAGTATATTCACTACAGTATACTGTAAACAGACTGAATGAAGTGGATCATACTATTAGAGATTCGGGTAGATACAACGACGTTTACCGTGAAGAAACCTTACTTTAAAACAACTATTAAGTACGATAATTATGTCGTACCGGTTTGGACCTTCTACAATACGATTCAGTTTATTCGGTCTGTACTTCCCTGTTTATCACATACTGAGGTGAGTGTCCTTTGAAGAGCTGATCCGATTAAGTATCTCTGTCTTTTATCTAAACTCCAAAGGTCCCCGATCCCCCTTTACCCCTCTTACGCCTCAATAACGATTTGGTCATCTCTGAAATACGGAAACCATTGCTTTTCAGGACCTCCGTCCACCACCACTGTCCATTTGTTAAACTTACATGAATTACTGTGTCTTGACATGGAAACTTTTACCAATTTTGTCGTTTAAAATACATATAAAATGGCGTTATTTTTAATGAGATGGGGCTTACTAATTCTACCGTCTAAAACAACATACATGTATAATGTTTTAAATGTTCCTTTACCGTCGGGTGCGGTCATAAGAACGGACCTCTTAGGGTACCTGTTTCCTCGTACCGCTCGATATCAGGTACTCCAGTGTTTCTCAACCTGTATTCTAACGCACTGACTCGTGCGTGACCATTTTATAGTATTTGGCTTTTACGTAAGTTAATGTGTGAAATTTACTCACTCAACAAACCCTACACTAAATACAGTGTTATTTCGATAACCCTTTTGGGGGGCTTTAGGTATATCACCGACTCTTTTCTTTTCGTTATTTGTCGTCTGATTTAACTCCTTAAAAGGACCTTAAAAGGAGTGAAAAAGAGGCTCCACGAGATTCTGGTCCTCCACTTGACTGAGGTAATTTGTCCGAAAGGAGACGAGACCGGGAAGAACAGGTTCAGACTTGTTAAAACTCTAATCTTCTGACGGACAGGCTCCGTCTGAAAAGGCCCGACTAGGTTCTTACCGAGTAGGTGCACAGACTTAGTCGGAGTGCCTACCGGTCCACCGGGACGAAATACAGCGACGGTGGGTGAGACGATCTGAGAGATTCATACCTGACTTATAGTTATTTCTCGGGTCGAAACCCGGGAGACTCATCCTCTGGGCACCGGGAGGAAGCCAATACATAAATAACAGCACATAATGTTAAGACGTGACGGTCGGGGCGGGGGGTGGCGCGACGCGAGGGGGGGTGGGGGGGGATGGAGCGGAGGGACCCCGTCCTCCTGACATCTACGAAACCCCGGGACTTACTTTCCATCAAGAAGTACTAGTGTTTTTGGTCAACTTTGGTAGAGGACACTAGGTCGGACGCCGATGGTCGACGTGAGACGCGAAAATATAATACGTACTAAGAACTGACGAGGACGCCATCTTTTTTCTACGTGTCAAGGTAATCTCGAAGGGTCGCAGTCCGAGTCGTAAAGGTCCGATGACGACGATTAAGTACGATTATATCCTGACGAGTGTATAAATACAGGACCATGCACGCAGTACTTCCACCGAGTCACCAGGAGAGCAACCCGCGACTGGTTTGGTTAAATCTCGACCAACCTTTCGACGTTCTATCCGATACGGGACTTGTCGGAGCCGTCCCGTTAAAGTACACTACTTTGTCCTCTCGTGGGTGCCTCCACTGAAAGAGACGGTCCCAAGGACGGCTTACGTGTGTACGCGGGTCCGATAAAACACTAGAAGGGGCGAGGACGACCCACCAAGTTACCGTTTCTTAGACGGACACCACGTCCTCTGTGTCCTCAGTACGCAAGTTAGGGACCCAGCCCTTCTAGGGGACCTCCTCCTTTACCGTTGGGTGAGGTCATAAGAACGGACTTCGTAGGGAACCTGTCTCTTCGGGTCGCCTAATGTCAGGTGCCCCAGTGTTTGCCTCGTACGGACATGTGTGTGGGGAGAGCGGTGTAAGTGCCGTAAACTATTGGTCACACCCAGACCATGGACGTAGGTAAACAGGGTGCTAGACACACTGTTCGAAGTGAGACTTAGTGCGTGTATTACCGTTGTTTGTTTGTCACTACAGAGAGTAGGAAACAGAAAGGTCGGAGGGAAACAAGACCAGAAATGAGACGGAAAGGAAGACGAATCTTACACGACAGAGGACAGATTTGGATGAGTAAAAAGTTTCAGTCTCTCACCTTTACTCCCCGGTCCCTCTCTCTTTCTTCTTCCTCCTTTTCGGTCATCCTCCCTCCGAACACCCTTATCAGCGACGACACCCGTTGACATACTTCAAAGTGACCGGGAAGGTTCCTCGACTTCGTTTGAACAGGTGGGTTCTTACCAGAGTCTCGTCTTAGAGAAGACACCGAGAACAGGACTCTACGGGGCTACATACACACACACACACACACACACACACACACACACACACACACACACGTACGTGCGTACACACGAGTACGAGTCAACACAGTTGAGAAGAGCTGAGGGATCTGACATACATCGGGTTGTCCGAGGAAACAGGTACCCTAAAAAGTCCATTCTTATGACCTCACCCAATCGTACGGGAGGAGGCCCCCTAGAAGGGTTGGGTCCCTAACTTGAACGTATAGGACGTAACCGTCCATTCAAGAACTGGTGATCACGGTGGACCCTTCGGGGGTATTCCTCTATTGATTCCAATTTACTCCTGTTTTTTCTTCTTGGGACTGTACTAGTCGGACCATGGAATATTCTTTTCTTTCCCTGAGGAGGTTCAAGCGAGAGACGGTTTACTCCCGTGTCCTTTTGCACCACTAGATGTGTGACCCCCTCCCGAGAGTGGTCCTTGGAACTAGAACCTGAAGAGTGTCTTGGTACCCTTCATTTACGGACAACAAATTCGGGGACGGGGACACCATGAAACAATGTCGACGACCTCGTCCGGTTCTGTGGTGACAGGAGAACGTCCAGTAGTACTTCCCGACCCACGGTCCCTAGACTTACCGCCTTCAAGGGGTCCATTCAGCACTTGGACGGAACATTCATGTCTGTCAAATCGGGAGAGAAAACCGTCAACAGTGAATCAGTTTCGAGAACGTAGTACTGGCGGAGGACATCAGGACGGGAGTTAGGTAAACGGTATGGGACTCGTGTGTCTACAAATTTTTGGATTTGTGAGGGAATCAATTTGAGGTAGTTCCCGGACGGTAATATGGATCCTCCTTTAGATTTCGAATTGTAAAAAAAAGTTAAATGCAAAATTGAAAAGTAAAACTTTATTAAAGTCTGAAATCTTTTAGTAACGTTTTTATCATGTTTATTAAGGATATTCGAGGGGAAGGTAGAGGGGATTTACAATTGTAGAATGTTTTGGTACCAGGTTAATAGTTTTGGTCTTTCAATTGTAGCTACGTCATCCTAAGAGTTTATACATCTGGAATCAATTAACGGTCGTTAACAGGGTGGTCGAAGTAAAAACCCCAGATCCTGGTGTGTAAATCAGTGGAACAGAGTTATCAGAGGAAAGTAGACCTTTACTAGGAGTTAATACAGAAAACACTGGAACTGAAAAAAACCTTCTTACGAGAAGTAAAACTCAAAAGGACTACAAAGAAGTATTGATTACGACTAATACGTCCAAAACCGTTCTTATGGTCTCTTTACTGCACTACGGGAAGAGTCACGTAGGATGGTCCTCCGCACCTTACTGAGAAATACGGTGACGACCACAATTGAAAATAATAAACCAGTTGTACCATAGACGGTCTAAAAAAAGTGACACTTCGATGATAAAAGTTTTATGCTTTACCATGACACTATTTCTATACGTAGCGTATTGCCTGGAATACGTTAGACCGGAGACAGACGGAGGTAGAGAGGTAGAGGAACGTACGAAGGAAAGAATGTCAAGGAGTCTAAGAGGTCAGAGGAAGGATGGGGTACCGGAAACGAGTGCGACACGGGAGACGGTCCTGAAGGACGGGAGAAACCAACCGACCGAGGATTAAATCCGGAAATCTAACACCCGGGGTGTTAGATTTATTTCAGGAATATGTTTAGAAAGAGTTTCACAGGACGTGAAAAAGTAGTGTAAATACGTGCAATTTTTTTAAAAAAAAATGATGTAGATTTTTAAAACAAAATAACTTCATATCAACTTTATATTACAACACAATCAAAGTCTACGTGTCGTGTCATTAAGTCAAAAATTTTTATATATATACAAGAAAACTTCTAAGAAAAATACGACAGTGTTTTATAACTAATATCGAGGGACGCGATATGTCATCCAGGAATAACAAATAAAATATATATCATCACACATATACAATTAGGGTTTGAGGATTAAATAGGGAGGGAGAGGGAAAAGGAAAACCTTTGGTATTTAGACAAAAGATACAGACACCCAGATAAAGACAAAACGTTTATTCAAGTAAACGTAGAATTTTTTAAAAAAACTAAGGTGTATGTTCACTGTAGTATATGAATAGACAGAGACAGAGGAAAGAAAGTGACGAGGAAATAAGACCGAGGACCAGGGGTGTTCCAAACCAAACACGGGAGGTTCTCAGACAAAGGAGTCAGGACACCTTCGAGACATTAGTTCAGGGTGACCGGAGGCATCAGTTTAAGGGACCCCTAAGAGCGACGAGTTCTTAACTACGAAAACTTGACACCACAACCTCTTCTGAGAACTCTCAGGGAACCTGTCGTTCCTCCAGTTTGGTCAGTTAGGACTTCCTTTAGTCAGGACTTATAAGTAACCTTCCTGACTACGACTTCGACTTCGAGGTCATGAAACCGGTGGACTACGTTTCTGGACTGAGTGACCTTTTCTGGGACTACGACCCTTTCTAATTCCGTCCTCCTCCTCCCCTGATGTCTTCTACTCTATCAACCTACCGTAGTGGCTGAGTTACCTGTACTCAAACTCATTCAAGACCTTCAATCACTACCTGACCCTTCGGACCACACGACGTCAGGTACCCCAGCGTCTCTCAGACTGTGCTGACTCGCTAACTTGACTTGAAAGAGGCAGACCGATAGGTGTAAATTTAAGGTGTAAGTAAATATATTTCAGAAAAAGGGGCCGATGTAAGGTCCGACGTACTCCCCTCCGTGAACCAGTGAAAATAAACGATAATACATAGATCTTGGATGTATCACGACTCATATTTAAACTGTGGGAAAGATTCGAAGTCACTTGTCTGAGATACACTCTCGGTCCTCAAACCTAATTAGTGGGTCAAAAATGTCACCAATACTTAATTGGACACATTAAATAATCCAGATACGAACAAAAACAATTGTTTCACGACGGTCCCTGACCCACCCGACCCCACCCTCGGTTCCCCACGTTATAGGAGTATCCAGTGGTAGTTACTGAACTAGTCCAACTGATCTAGATCCATTGTTTCGACGGGACCACCGAGTCTGTCATTTCTTAGACGGACGGTTACGTCATCTGGACCCAAGTTAGAGATCCAAGCCTTCTAGGGGTCCTCCTTCCGTACTGTTGGGTGAGATCCTGAGAACAGACCTCTTAGGGTACCTGTCTCCTCGGACTGTACGATGTCAGGTACCCCAACGTGCCTCAACCTGTAATGACTTCACTGATTCGTCGTCTATTGTTTCGACGACCGTAAAGTGTTACTACTTTCGTTCTTTTAGTGGATTACACTTACTACCAAGTGCAGATGGACACGTTTCTTATATACTTTTAATAGAATAAATTGTGTTTATCGTAGGACGGGGGCGAATGGAGGTCCCAGGGGGGCCGACGTGGGGGCGGACGTGTGTGTGCATATGTGTGTCAGTGTGTGTCGACGGGTTTCTGTCGGTAGTACCACCAAACTAAAGTCTAGTTACACAAAGAGTAAGGGACGGAGTCCGAGAAACGAAAGTTGTCTCTAAATCTTTTGAAAAAAAAAAAAAATTTCCGTTTAGGAAAGAAGACGATGAAAAAGTTGACATTAAGTTGGTAAGGATGATCCAAAACTACGTTTCCTCGTTCAGACGTCAGGGGGTACACTCGAAGGTCCGCCGAGGGGTCGACTTTGAAGCCGTTTTTATTTACTGTGAATGGTATAAAAGAAGGACCGGAAACCGAGGGTATCAGAACGGCGTAGTGGGAGGAGGAGGGGAAATGTTTAACGGACCTCCAGATCTTTCCAGAAGAGTCGGACGTGGGGAGAGAGACAAGAGGGGGAGGGTGGGTAGTGGGCCCTTGGGAGACCTCGGGGTGGGGTGGAAGGCCCCACGTCTCACCCCCCACACTCCGATGTCCCTTTCTGAGACTACTGGAAGACTCGTGTGGGTCGGGTAAACTGAAAAAGGTCTCGAAGGAGACTTCCGACGCTCCTCGAACCTGGAGGAGGTTCTCTCGCCTGTCTCCATCACCTGACTCCAGTCTCTTTGTAGCAAAGAGTAAAAGGAGGAGTCACGAAGGACAGTCGCGACGTGGGAAACGGACGAGCGACCCACACGTAGAGAAACGACGGAAACGACTCCGAGAGTTCGACGTCACCAGCGTCTTGGAAAGTGGTCCACCGTACCCCCGGTACTGTAGACATAGGTGGCATTCCCCCAACGGCCCGTCAGTCCGACTACGACGTCGACCTCGACAAGTGTTCCGGTCACCCTCGGTACATTCCCCTGTCATGTACACAGGGAGACGGGACCTCTGGGGACCCCTGGGGGTTTCCGTCACCCCGAAGAAGTGAATCGTCCTACTGCACGGGACTTCGGACTCATAGACGTCTTGGAGGAGGTTCTTCTGGGACGGGGTCCGTCTTGACAGGGGTACGGTCGGGTACTACCTTCTCCTTCCCCGACCGTTTACCGTCCAGGGACTTCAATCCCTGAACACCTTGTCCACACCTGGCTCCTGGTGTTCGAGAACATTGTAGGTACTGTCGACGACCGACGAGAGGTCATGGCGTCCGAGGACCGTCGTCGACTCAACTGACCATGCACCTCTCTCCTACGGGAAACGTAACGTTACCTGAGCTTAGAAATCACTCCAGTGTGAAACGACTAACCTACCGTACTTTCACTCGTTGTACCTTGTCTCTCAATTCCTGGAACAGGTGTAACAAGCTGAGTGTCTTCTGTGGAACCAGAACAGTTTTACTTCAGTGAGTCAACACAGTTTTACTTCAGTGAGTCAGCACAGGTTGAGTTTCACTTCAGTGTTGGGGTACCTGATATCGGATGGTCCGAGGAAGGAGGTACCCTAAAAGGTCCGTTCTTATGACCTCACCCAATGGTAAAGGAAGCGGTCCCCTAGAAGGACTAGGTCCCTAGCTTGGGTCCAGAGGACGTGACCTCCGTCTGTGAAATTGGAGACTCGGTGGTCCCTTCGGGTTAACCAGATCAGTCCCCCTATAATTAAAGGTAGGACACTATGTCCTACACGTGCTTCCCCGAAGATGCCCCCGTCCGCCCCGGTCCAGACCTGATCACCCTTCTTTGGTCGTAGAGAGACGCCACACGTATATATCGTCCACCAGTTTCATGCAACCAGTTTTGTACCGAAGGGATTACCCGAGTCGACCATTTCTTAGGAGGACGTTACGTCCTCTGGGGCCAAACTAAGGACTTAACCCTTCTAAACGACCTCTTCCCTATCCGATGGGTGAGGTCATAAGAACGAACCCGAAGGGAGCACCGAGTCTACCATTTATTAGACGGACGTTACGTCCTCTGGACCCAAGTGAGGGACCAAACCCTTCTAGGGGACCTCTTCCCTTACCGTTGGGTGAGGTAATAAGACCGGACCTCTTAAGGTACATGTCAGGTAACCAAGCGTTTCTCAGTCTGTGCTGACTCTCAAAGTGAAAGTTTCATACAACCACCTCCCCCTTTCGTCCCCGATTTTAAGTCTCTCTTCTCACCGAAAACATTAAATAAGTGAGTCTCCCACGGCAAAACATCAAGAGTGCTTACACTGTGGTACGATCGTCCCTGAGTACCGACGTCGGAACCTCTCTTAATCCACTAACTGGATGTGAAGGAAGACATCTCGTTTGCCGTCATACATCCGTCTCAATGTCCTACTCTAAATAATGGACAACCCTACTGTGGGAAACTCTTCCATCGGAGAACGGAAACCGGTTCCGACATTCCGAATTAGTTGTGTGGATCTCTTGGACTACACCTCTCGACTGAGAAACCTTTCCTAGGACTACAACCCTTTCTAACTTCCGTTTTACCCTTCCCCCGCCGTCTCCTACTCTACCAATCTATCGTAGTCGGTGAGCCTCTCGGGGAAGGAAGGGGGAGGTGTACTTAAACTCTTTTGAGGGCCTCTATCACTTCCTGTCCCTGCGGACCACACGACGTCAAGTACCCCAGTGTTTCTCAGTCTGTGTTGAATCAGTGACTTGTGGTTGTTTTCAGGATCAGATGTCTACTGTTAATATGATCCACGAATCCATTGAGAACTCTCAGGGAACCTGACGTTCCTCTAGGTTCGTCAGGTAGGATTTCCTCTAGTCAGGACCTACAAGCAACCTTCCTGACTACAACTTCGTCTTTGAGGTTCTGAAACCGGTGGACTACACTTGCCGACTGAGTAAACTTTTTTGGGACTACGACCCTTTCTAACTACCGCCCTCCTCTTCCCCTACTGTCTCCTAGTCTACCAACCTACCGTAGTGACCGAGTTATCTGTGCTCAAACTCATTTGAGACCCTCAACCACTACCTGTCCCTCCGGACCGCACGACACCGGGTACCTCAGCGTTTGTCGACCTGTACTGACTCGCAGACTTGACTTGACTTGACTTCATCCATTGTGAATAGTTTACGTGTGTACGTGTTTCTGTATTTACTCACGGGGTTTGTAAGACCCGAGAAAAAGAGACCTAATAAGTTGAATGATAACAACGATGAGTGAGAAAAGTGGAGTAGAGTTGGGGTTTCACTCCAATATCACAGTCAAGAAGGGTACGTCCTCTATTCAAGGATACCATCCGCAGGTCCATCAGGTCTTCTGTTCTCGACACCAATTGTTCTCCCGACAATGTTGTCACCCAGTATACTAAAAGTAATGACCCCCATAAAATATCTTCTCTTACCTTTTACATTTTAAGGGTGAAAACCAATCCCTACTTTCACAATCTGTAAATCAGAACAGGCTGAGAAACGTTGGGATACCTGACATCGGGTGGTCCGAGGAGACAGGTACCTTAAGAGGTCCGCTCTTATGACCTCACCCAACGGTAAGGGAAGAGGTCCCTTAGAAGGGCTGGGTCCCTACCTTGGGTCTAGAGGACGTAACCGTCCGTCTAAGAAATGGAAGACTCGGTGGTGACCAATCCCTATATATAGGACTTAAAATACATTTATTTATGTCAAATTTTTTTCTATTTAACACTAAGTTCACTACGAAGTACAGAAAGACGTCGAAGGTTTACAAGACATTAGCTTAACCTCCTTAACGACCCTTGTCTACGCTTGGGTATGGGATGTGTGCAGGATGTCACTCTTTTTACTGTCCGAAGCGAGATGAGCGGGTTTTGGGTAAATTTAAAATTTAACGGAATTAATAGCGTAGAAAAATTACGTTACATCACCTTCAAACGTCTGTCTAGGCTACCTTTTGTCACCCAAAACATTTTCCAAACTCCCGAAACCACACCCTATTTGTCATCAGTGTGGATAGTGTCCACTGAATAATTGTTGCCCTTACACAAAACGTAGTGTAAACAATTATCTTTTTACAATAGTGGATATACGGAGTGATAATAGATGTAAGATTAGTGGGAGATCACTACTCAAGGCTTCCCTTCGTAAAAAGTAATCCGCTAAACGGTACCGTTGAACTCAACCCATTCCGGGAGACGACCAAGGTAGTGACCCGGTCCCTTGACTTGATAACCAACAACAACAACAACAAAAAGTAATAGTAACTGGAGGGTGATCCTACAAGTAGAAGACTACTCGAGAACCACCGTTTACCGTGATCTTTTGGGATGTTTAAGAGTAAACCTTTCTTCCTTTTTACCAAACAGACATCAGTAACTTTCATGTTAATTTACAACTATCTGTTGAGGTTCCGACCTTTTTCGACATTTTAGAACAAAGTAGGTTGACCTTTGTCGATTCACCTTATACAGTGATACCTAGGACGACTCGAACGTAATCGTGCCGTTAGGAATAACGGTGTAGAGACCTAAAACTTTGTCCAAGACCCAAAAATTGGTCAACCGTCCTTACTGACTTTAGCAACCATTCTTTTAGAGCGAAACCATTTCATTGAAACAACCGGCGATAATTTTTTTCTCCAAAAGTCCTTAATGACCCTAAACACATTGTTATGTAAAATATATGCAAAACCTCTTTTCTGTGTTCACGACTTCTTGTTAACTTATAACTTCGTCCAAAATGTACCCAGGTTCCCCACCTCACTAAGAGAGTAATGACATATGTGCGTGAGGAGCAAATAAGTTTTCTGACAGATGGTACTTGACCCAAGATCCCTTATAATTTGATCCGTAGCATAGAGAACTAACATCTTATAAAATAGATAATAGACTATATTTTAAATGTAATTAGAATTCTAAAAATTATATCCGCTCTTCTCTCCTTTTATTGTCTTTTTTTCATCCTCTTTATATACGTATATATATATTCCCGAATGTATATATAATATATATATATATTATATATATATACCAGAAAGGACCACCGAGTCTCCGTTTCTTAGACGGACGGTTACGTCATCTGCTCCTAAACTAGGGACCCTTCTCGTACACCGCCTCCTTTACCGTTGGGTGAGGTCATAAGACCTGGACCCTTTAGGGTACCTGTCTCTTCGTTTTCTCAACCTGGATTGAGTCACTGATTTGTTGTCGTTGTTGTATATGCACATTTGTCGCCGTTTCTATAGGTCGACAGTTCTTGTAAGATCTTCACTACTCTCACTCGTCACAATTTTTCCCCGTTAGACTATTGTAAAGTGTCTTCTCCAACAGAATCTTTTTAACCAGAAATCTCTACTGTCTACACATTTATATACACGTCAAATTTATAGTACTTATTTTCACTTTTAGAGGGCATATTGGTGTGGAATGGTATCACAACACGTTCTCGGGACGTTGAAAAACTATGTATGGACTGACAGATGACTTTTTTTTAGTAACGTTCTTATTCTAGTATCATGTGAGTGGTAAGACGGCAAACGGTAAGTACTTTGTTTTTATCATAGCGCTTCAGGACCTCGCGTTACTGAACGCAGGGAACCCTCCACCTCTGTCCTAGTTTATCCACGCCCCCTTCCTCCCCCTCCTTTCCTGGACAACTGTCCACGGACGAACAAAACGATCTGGGTCTTCTTGGAGTCGTCGGTCTCTTGATTGACCGACCTCGACCCCTTCGCGAACGAGTAACCGGTCGGAGGTGCCAATGATTATACTATGAATGATTATCCCGAAAGGACCACCAAGTCGTCATCTCTTAGACGGACGTCACGTCCTCTAAGTCTTCGATGTCCTCTGAACCCAAGGTAGGGACCCAGTCCTTCCAGGGGGCCTCCTCCTTTACCGTTGGGTGAGGTCATAAGGATTGAGTCTTTAGGGTACCTGATCTCCTCGGACCGTCCGGTGTCGAGTATCCCAGCGTTTCCCAGTCTGTGCTGACTCACTGACTCGTGCGCATGTGAATAATTATCCTCTGGACTCGACTAAAACACCTACTTTTTTAACTAGACAAGTAGATTCTTTCTCTCTTTTCCAAAATAAACTCGATTTGACTCCTAATATTGGAACCTTCGTCGGAGAGTCTTTCGAGTCTCTTGACAAGATGGGTAATCTCTAGATTCGTATCGATGTATTCCAAAACTTTGTCTCCCGACATGTGAGTCACTATATAACGACTGTTAAATGTGTCATGCCCAGATACACCAGTAGCACCGGGAAATGTTCTAATCATTTCGTCCTTTTAATAGAGGATTCCGTAATAGAATAACGACGATCCTCTTGCAAAAAAAAAAAATCAACTCGTCCATAAAGACGGTTACCCCTCCACACCAGGTACGTATTACGTACTCTCTCCTCCAGTTTCCCGTCGTTTTGTAAAAACACAAGTTTAAAAGGAACTGAACAGACTCTTATGTGTAAAAATAAAGTACTTAAATGTAAAGTTAAACCAATTTTTTTTAGTTTGCCACAACGTCCTCTTACTCCGTACTCCCTTTTACCCTAGATTGTCCAAGATTGGTCAAAAACAGAATAGAAGTTGTAGACGCAGTAAGAGCATACAAACACATACTAAGAAAGTTACGAACACGGGACGGAAGAGAGAGACTGGGGGTCAGAGTTACCCTTCTTAATACCACAAACTCCTCATACCAAGACAAATGTTTGACTTATTTCCTTCTCTTGGTCTCCGTCTTTTGGAGGCTCTACCTGGGGCATACATGGTAAGGTCACACTCGTCACTTGTTTCTTTCCTTGTGAAGGAGACTCGTTTAATTTTAGGCCACTTTAAGAAGAAAAATTTGATAAACGAAAAACGGTAAAGAAAAAGAATCTAACGACGCAGGAGGACTTAAGTCTCTTCTACTGGGGACTGTGCGAAGCACAAGGGAGAAAGGAGAGGACTGTGTTCGAAACCCTCTACGTCTCGAGAGGACCCCGAAAGATCCACCACGATCACCATTTATTGGGTGGACGGTGACGTCCTCTGTAATCTCTGTGCCCAAGTTAGGGACAAAGCCCTTCTAGGGGACCTCCTCTCGTACCGTTGGGTGAGGTCATAAGAACGGACCTCTTAGGGGTACCTGTCTCCTCGGACCGCCCGATGTCTGGTATCCTAACGTCTCAGCCTGTGTCAACTCTCAATCGTGCTTGTATGCTTACTCGAGAGAAATCCTTGACCATCTGTTTTAGTGTGACGTCCAAGCACGTAGGAAACTTTGTTTAAGAACTGTGTGGAAACGTACAAAAGACGACCTAAACACCTTTACCGAAGAAGTACTGTGAGTCCGTTAGTAGACATCGGTACGCTTTTCGAAGGACAAGACAAGAATCTCGGACTAGGGACTAAGTCAAAAGACAAATAGAACTAACGTTAAGTTTTGTATGTCCGATGTTTATAGTCTCCCAGGGCAAGAATCCGTTTGTTGTTTTTGGGTTCAACGAAAACTAAAATAAATGTACCCGAGGTATTGACTCAATCACTCTCTTCGTAAACAACTGTCGTAGATTTTATTTTGTCTGTGAATATCATCGTATTCCCTTCCGTTACCTTTTATGGTGAACCGCGGTTAATGCGAACACTGTTCACTAACTTACGAACGACACCGTATAAACAGTATAAAGAACGTTCCAATTGAAAGAATTCAAAAGTTTCGTTTCCGATGTGTTATATTTTTTTATACATATTCTAAAGATAATGAATTCATGGTTGAACGTCTTCACAATGGGAGGGTTTAACTCAAGTGGAAGTGGTTGATTGCACACTTCATATCGACCGAGCAATTTTTCACTCTTTGATCTTTAAAGAGACGGTCGGGGCACCAAATCTGAAACGTCAAGGTGACGTCCGCCGGGTCCAAGCTAGAGACCAGTCCTTCGATCCTAGAAAGTACGACGTGTCGAATTTTTTTTATTTACTTTTTTTTTTTGGGTTTCTTTGTTTTTTGGTCCTTGTTCAACTTTCCTTCCCTCACCCGTTTACTTTGTTTAGGAACAAAATTAGTTTACGTTACTACAAGGTATATGGTACTCTTAGACGAGAGAACTAGATTAGTAACGTCACTTAAAAACTACACCTAATGACACTATTATAGTTGATTTTCTAACTTAAAATTTTACACATACCGAACGAGTAGTCAGTCAAGGACTGAGATTGTAACATAAAAAAGTGATACCATTTTTTTGTCTTTTTCGGGTACTACAGTCCGAGACGGTTGTGG
Organism: Capra ibex; assembly: GCA_006410555.1. Lineage (NCBI taxonomy): Eukaryota > Metazoa > Chordata > Mammalia > Artiodactyla > Bovidae > Capra > Capra ibex. The sequence continues at coordinate 3,953,968 of SJYO01048061.1, read as the reverse complement.
AACTCAACCCGGAACCTCGGAGGTCTTGAGACACTCCCTTATAAAGACAACAAAACGTCAAACCCCAGGAAACAATGTCATCGGGCTCTCTTGTTTGCGTCAGGAATACTTTCAAAAGTGGTTGGACGGAGTTTCCGTCGACGAGAGAGAACACGCAGAATGTCTCTTCTACCAAAAACGGAATACACACCACTGTTCAAACTGAAGTCGACTGTACGATCGACATTATACTACTTGCGAACTTCACAGTAGCTAAGTCCGACGTCGGACTGGTAAAGTCCCTTGTTTTGACGAGAAGAGTAAAGAAGAGAAGATAAAGGACAGGAAAATAAAAAATGAGTTTTAAGGGATTGTCGTCTCAGACTATGTCTCCTTCGGTGTCATTCACTAGTAAGAAAGTGGGTACGTGCATGGGGAGTCAAGTAAGTAAGCGGAAGAAAGTGACTACGAAAAAATTTTTTTTAAATAAAAACAAAAACCGGTACGACTCACCGTACACCCTAGAATCAAGGAACTGGTCCCTAGTTTGAACGTAGGAGACGAAACCTTCGTGTCTCAGGGTTGGAGACCTGGTGGTCCCTTCAGGAGTGACCACGAAAACTGGAAGTAGAAGATACGGGAGTCTGTGTCAACCAAAAGTAGCAATGGTGGTGGAAGACGAAATAAAAGAGAGGATTTGTCAGCAATGGTGAAGGAGGGAAAGGAAGGGGGTGAGGGAGAGGACCAAGGGACTGCCACTGCGAACTGAAACAGTGCGAGTACAGTGTCACTAAAGAAACGTAGATTGGAGTGGAGAACGGGAAACGAGAGAGAGGACGGGGGAAGATAAATTTTACACGGGTGAAGACGAATCAATAAAAGGGAACAAAGATTATTTGAAAAAAACAAAAACTCCTCCTCATTATATGGACAGTTTTTCATGTGTTTAAGATTCCCACATTGAACTCCTTCAGAGTATCACTTTAATGGGAACATTGATGGTGGGTTTAGTTCTTTAACTTGTAAGGATCTTTACTTCACTGAATCGTCGTCGTCGTTGTCTTGAGATCTTTGGGGGAAGAGTAGATGAGAGTAGGAGAAAAGATTCGTATTAGTTTTAGAATTATGGTCATGGTGTTTAATCGAAACGGACAAAATGTTATTTCGAAATGTATTTACCTTAGTATGTTTTAATATCAAAAAAAACATAAACGAATCCGTGGTGAAGATATTAATTAATGAATAAATAACAATCTAAAATTAAAGAGGGTTCCTTTCCTTTCGTAACTAGATTTTTATTTTGTTTCATTTTATTGTAAATTTTTTGGTGTCCCCGTGAAGAGACCGACATGTCACCAATTCTGAGACACGAAGGCTACGACCCCCGGGTTCAAGCTAGGAACGAACCCTTTAATTCTAGGGTACACGACGTTCCACGTTGGTTTTTTTTTTTTTTTTTTCGGTATCTATTCCTGTAAAAAGGTTACCTTCAAATCGGACGTCTAAGGATACAGAGACAAAAATATCGAAAATTATCAAAACCGAAAAGGACCGACTGACCTCTTAGGACCTTGTATCGTATTACACGTATAAATTCTTTGTTTTATACAAAAGATGGATAAAGACAGTTCTAATAACTATAACATAATTAGAAATGCAATCTTTAGAGGAACCTTTGGACGCCCCTTTCTCCAAGAAATGTTGTCCTACCCTTTTGAAATTTAGAAAGTGTCTGACGAAACCCGAGAGGCTAGTCCATTTATAGAGGTAATCGTCCCTCTATCTTTTTTCATCTTTACGCTACGTAAAATCCGAGTAAGATCACTTTCGAGTCTAATTTTACTGACTATCTGTGCTATTTACACAGACGTGCGAACGCACGAGTCGGCACAGGCTGAGACACGTTAGGGTACCTGACATCGGGCGGTCCGAGAAAACAGCTACCTCAAAAGATTCGTTCTTATGACCTCACCCAACGGTAAAGGATGAGGTCCTTATTGACACAGACAACTCAGAGATTACAACTAGAGATAATTAAACTAAGACTTATGTGTGTACATCAGAAGACCTAAATAATGGCGAGTCATTTATTATGTACGGAGCTGGGAACGTGGTCCCCAGTGAGGACTCACTGTATACTTTCGGTTGCCCTTAAAAAGGAGGTACTCATCACCCGTGCGGTATCTACTCCCCTCCCTGTTAACTCAGAAGAGACGAACATTCGCCCGTCCTCCGTCGACAGGAATTAGTATTGAGGTCGGAAGACCCCACATTTATTTTAGAGGCGACCTCGGTCCGTCGGCGTACGCTGAGCTGAACTACGGGTCCTCCCATGGTGAGACTGAGGGGGGCCGTAGAGACCTCGATTGAGACCACGGATGCGGTCCTGTAGCACCAAACCGGAAATCCCGACATTCAAAATCACTGAAATAACTGATCTCACCAATTCATCTGGTCACCGCCGTCAGGTCGGGAGGACCAAGCACCCCACAGACCCGAAAAGTGTCCTCGCGTCCCGAACAATGAAGGCAGACCCAGATCCTAAGGAGGAACATCTTTTTCGCAGTCGGACCCCTACCCTGATAAAAGAGATTCGCATCACCCACATCACCACTCGCGTCTTAGTGACGATGGTCCTACGCACTCCTTATATAGACGGATAACCATGTCATCCCCCGTAGGGGGGGCGGAGATAATATCGTCTTCTCATAGAATTTTGTTTTAAAAAAAAATTTTCGAAGGAAAAAATCTTGGCAAAGTCCAAGTGTCGTTTTGACTTGTCCTTCATATCTCAAGGGTAAATAAAGGACTGAGGAGGAAGGTCGGGCACACGTGTCGGAAGGGGTAATAGTTGTAAGGGGGTTACATCATGAAAACATTATTGGTTAGACAATGTTAGGGACCAAACCCTTCTAGGGGACCTCTTCCTTTACCGTAGGGTGAGGTCATAAGAACGGACCCTTTAGGGTACCTTCTCCTCCAACTACCCGATGTTAGGTACCCCCAGTGTTTCTCAAGCACCATAGTGCCTTTTCGTAGAAAAAATACACGCGAAACGGTTGACAGTTATACTGTTCTTGTTTATCCCAGTTACCGATTATTAATAATATATGTGATCGAGAATAGGGAGGAACATAGATTAGACAAATCCACCTACCGAAGACAAAAGGTGAAACCTTTGCACTTACGGTAGTTGAAATGGGTATCGTCTCCCTTCAAAAGAATGTGGAAAAAAGATACTATCAGATCAAGTCCCGAACTGTTGGAAAACAGAACCGACAAGTACATACAAGCGGTAGAGTACAAGAAGAAATAATAGAATATTGCCCACTTTTCGGCAAGAATCGAACGTCCGACATGTTTTTGTCTGACGCCATCCCAAACGGGGAGGAAGGTCCCAATATGAAACGGATCTTGGAGAAGGGTGACACCGACCCACTAGTATAAGTTCCCTTTATAAATAAACGTTACAAAAAACCTCCTACATTAAGGTTACGTATAAAATACAGTAAGACAGGATCAAATGTCACTACATTAAGAGTCTTCTGACTTTCGTCCACAAAATAAGGAGGGAACAATGACCTAGTGGTTTCACCATCTTATAAGCACTTATAAATAAAGAAACGTTTACGGTAGACTGACTACACTTTAGATGTGTTACATCGTAACATAGGTCGATACGTCTGATCCATTGCTATAGTCATCTCTGATCTTACTTTCACTTATAGTTTCCGACCTCACACAGGGAGAAAAGACTAGTCTTATGACTCCTCATTCTATCTAAGTCAAGTCAAGTCATAGAGTCAGCAGAAACTGAGAAACGCTAGGGTACTTGGCGTCGAGCGGTCCGGAGGGACAGGTAGTGGTTGAGGGGCTCAAATGGGTTTGAGTACAGGTGACTCAGCCACTACGGTAGGTTGGTAGAGTAGGAGACAGTAGGGGAAGAGGAGGACGGGAGTTAGAAAAGGTCGTAGTCCCAGAAAAGGTTACTCAGTCGAGAAGGGTAGTCTACCGGTTTCAGAACCTCAAAGTCGAAGTTGTAGTCAGGAAGGTTACTTGTGGGTCCTGACTAGAGGGAATCCTACCTGACCAACCTAGAGGAACGTGAGGTTCCCTGAGAGTTCTCAGAAGAGGTTGTGGTGTCAAGTTTTCGTAGTTAAGAAGCCACGAGTCGAAAGAAGTGTCAGGTTGAGAGTGTAGGTATGTACTGGTGACCTTTTTGGTATCGGAACTGATTTGTCTGGAACCAACCATTTCAATACAGAGACGAAAAATTATACGATAGATCCAACCAGTATTGAAAGGAAGATTCCTCATTCGCAGAAAATTAAAGTACCGACGTTAGTGATAGACGTCACTAAAACCTCGGGGGGTTTTATGTCAGTCGGTAACAAAGGTGACAAAGGGGTAGATAAACGGTACTTGACTACCCTGGCCTACGGTACTAGAATTAAAAGACTTACAACTCGAAATCCGGTTGAAAAAGTGAGAGGAGAAAGTGAAAGTAGTTCTCCGAAAAATCGAGGAGAAGTGAAAGACGGTATTCCCACCACAGTAGACGTATAGACTCCAATAACTTTAAAGAGGGTCGTTAGAACTAAGGTCGAACACGAAGAAGGTCGGGTCACAAAGAGTACTACATGAGACGTATCTTCAATTTATTCGTCCCACTGTTATATGTCGGAACTACCTGAGGAAAAGGATAAACCTTGGTCAGACAACAAGGTACAGGTCAAGATTGACAACGAAGGACTGGACTTGTATCCAAAGAGTTCTCCGTCCAGTCCACCAGACCCTAAGGGTAGAGAAAGTCTTAAAAGGTGTCAAATAACACTAGGTGTGTCAGTTTCCGAAACCGTATCAGTTATTTCGTCTTTATCTATAAAAAGATCTTGAGAGAACGAAAAAAACTACTAGGTCGTCTATAACCGTTAAACTAGAGACCAAGGAGACCGAAAAGTTTTTGGTCGAACTCGTAGTCCCTCAAGTGCCAAGTACATAACGACTTCAGACCGAACCTCTTAAAACTCGTAATGAAATGATCGTACACTCTACTCACGTTAACACACCATCAAACTCGTAAGAAACCGTAACGGAAAGAAACCCTAACCTTCCTTTTGACTGGAATAGGTCAGGACACCGGTGACGACTCAAAAGGTTTAAACGACCGCATAACTCACATCGTGAAAGTATCGTAGTAGAAAGTCCTAAACTTTGTCGAGTTGACCTTAAGGTAGTGGAGGTGATCGAAACAAGCATTACTACGAAGGATTCCGGGTGAACTGAAGTGTAAGGTCCTACAGACCGAGATCTACTCACTAGTGTGGTAGTACTAATAGACCCAGTACTTCTATAAAAAGTATGTCAAGAAACACATAAGAACGGTAAGAAGAATTATAGAAGACGAAGACCATCCAGGTATGGTAAAGACAGGAGATAACTCGGGTAGAAACGTACTTTACAAGGGAACCATAGAGATTAAAAGAACTTCTCTAGAGATCAGAAAGGGTAAGACAACAGAAGGAGATAAAGAAACGTGACTAGTGACTCCTTCCGAATAGAAAGGAACGATAAGAACCTTGAGACGTAAGTTTACCCATATAGAAAGGAAAAGAGGAAACGAAAAGCGAAGAAAAGAAAAGTGTCGATAAACATTCCGGAGGAGTCTGTTGGTAAAACGAAAAAACGTAAAAAAGAACCCCTACCAGAACTAGGGACAGAGGACATGTTACAGTACTTGGAGACAGGTATCAAGTAGTCCGTGAGACAAATAGTTCAGATCAGGGAATTTAGATAAAGAGTGAAGGTGACATATTAGTATTCCCTAAACTAAATCCAGACTAATAAAGTTCAAGGGGACCAACCCCTAAACCGTGTACCCATTACCTCTGTCTCATCCTTTTTACCATGGTCTCTTTCCGGATCCCGTGAAGATTAAGGTCCCTCCTCTACTCGGACTTTTGTTTATTATTGGAGTGTTATCGTTATTGTCATTGTTGTTCACCGTAATCCTTTGTCGACAAATCCTGCCCGATACTTACGGCCAATAGTTGACCCACTAAAGACTCGAGGAAAGGTGTCGTACTAAGACGTTGTTTAGACAAAACAAGTGTTACACAGTCATAAAGACAAAGTTGTTAAGGGACAAATTATTGACCCGGTCCTTTCCAATAGTTGTTGTTTATCGGTTGCAACGTAAGGTAAGAGTCAGGAATAAATAAGTAAAAGTTGACATTCCCAAACACAAGTACACTGTAAAGTAAAACCCCTTTTCTCCTGAAGCAAGAGGACGACCGAATCTAGGTATTAGGGACACAACACTTCCAACACCCGTCACGACAACCGGGACTTCTCGTTTCGGCCGACTGTGCGTGTCTCTGTCACCGGTAAACTTCCGACCTCGAGGGGAGTTAGTCCTGGGTTTTGATTCCTGTACCTCTGCAGATGTGGTCCACCGCGTCTCTGTTTCTTAGGCGGACGGTCACGGCCTCTGAGTTCTCTGTGCCCAAACTAGGAACCCCCGTCCCCCAGTCTTTCTAGGGGACCTCCTCCTTTACCGTTGGGTGAAGTCATAAGAACGGACCCTTTAAGGAACCTGTCTCCTCGGACCGTCCGGAGTTAGGTACCTCAGCGTCTCTCAGTCTGTACGGACTTGTGTTTGCGACTCCTTTCCCCTAGTCCTAAGACAGAACTTTCAACCTGTCGTAAAAAATTTTAGGACGACCTTCTAGGTGTTTCTAGAGGTACGACGCGGGTGGACGTAAATTGATTTGGCTTAGGGGAGCTCGTGGTCGTCAGTTCCATTAAATACCACATGTGGGCACCGTCTAAGTACAACCACATACCGTTTTGGTTATGTTATAACACTTCATTAATCGGAGGTTATTATTTAAATTTAAATTTTTTTCTTACCAAAGTTAAAGGTAAAATGAATAAATAAAGAAGAAGACCACTGACTTTACTAGTGTGCTCGACACTTAAAAATTTTAAAGTTTACACACATAGATACGTAGATCTTTGTGTCATTAACTTTGTGGAAGATATTCCTTGGTCAGTTAGGAGTTCCTTTGGTTGGGACTTATAAGTAATCTTCCTGCCTAGAACTTCGAAGTTATGAAACCGGTGGACTATGTTTCTCGGTTGAGTAACCTTTTCTGAGACTACGACACTTTCTAACTTCCGTCTTCTTCTTCCGCCGTTCTCTCCTACTCTACCAACCTACCGTAGTGACTGAGTTACCTGTACTCAAACTCGTTTGAGGTCTTTTACCACTTCCTGCCCCTTTGGACCACACGATGTCAAGTACCCCAGCGTTTCTCAGTCTGTGTTGACTCGGTGACTTGGTGTTGTCATTCCTCAGACCCTCGAACGATCGCGCCACCGGAGAAGAAGACAACTGTTCTTTAGGTAAGGAGAATTCTTTCGGGTAAGAGACCGGCTTTTGAGGGCTTCAATCTTCCACGAAGACATTGGTGTATAGAAGGTGAATGCCCAAATGTGATTAGGGACACTCCTCAAAGTCTTCTGACTGAGGGTTTCGAACTCTTGGATTAGACAAATGGAAACTCTGGAGGGTGCCAACTTTTACGGAAGACGACGTCAAACTTCTGACATTCGACCTTTAGTCGTTGGTAACAGTAATTTCTCTGTATGGAGAGGGTATTCGTAAATCGTCTGTCTTGAGACGGACGTGAGACTTATTTCGACCAGGAATCCGACACTAGAGTCGTTCCGACTCAACGGCTCACCACACAAACAGTCTCGGGACCGTTTCCTGACCTTTGACTCCTTTTGTGTGTGTGTGTGTGTGTGTGACGGGGGTGAGGGGTCCGGTGTTGTTCGTCGGGGAAACTAGACGTTTGTTGGGGTCTCGACTAAGTTATCTGGTCGACCCCGTCCTACTTACGTCTCTCCCCGGTCAGAGGAAGGTCTTCCATGCGCCTCTCTGTCCTCGGTCGGAACTCACCGAGACCGACAGGAGGTCGACCGCCGGAGGCGAGGAACCGCGGGTCCGCCACCAGTGCACCAGTTAGGTCACACCTGCGCCATTACACCGGACAATGTGCACGTCGGATCCCGGGGTCCTCTTTTGGGACTACTGTACTTTCCTCTCTTTAGATCTCTTGGGAGAGTCGTACCTGTGCAGACACCACCTTTAGCGAGAGGTCTGTGGACGGACGACTCGGATCTTAGCCATGTTCGGCTCCTCCTCTTAAGATAGTAGACGGACTCCTAAAGAAGGAGGTGAAGTAATCTCTCGGTGGAAGAAGTACAGGTAGTCCGTTCACAAAAGGAAGGACCCTGACACAGCGTATTTACGGCGGTTTAAGATTCGGGGTCGTGAGGAAAAATCCTATTGAAAAGAATACGTAATCTCTTTGGACGGAAAAGTCCCAGGGAGTGAAGAGTACACAGTGTCAACACTACTGTCGAATTAAACGAAAGGAAGGTAAAATACTACCGATAAAGACCTGTGGGGTCCAGGAGTCAATTAAAAGAAGGGTAGTATGGTCTCCTACCGAACAAAGACCCTTACAGGATCCTCTACGGATTAAGATCGGGAGTAAACGACGAAGATCGTTAAAGAGGGAGGTAAGACCTTCTTGGTAAATCGAAGGGTCGAACATCGTAGATTGTCACCGAGTGTCAGGAAAGTAATGAACACACACTCCATACAAACATACACACACAAGTCTCGTCTTCTTTGTACCAGTCTACGAATAAAGATTCTGTAAATAATAAAAATAAAGGGACGTGACTAAGAGTTCCAACTTCTATGAAAATTAAAGTGACACTTAAGAAACGTGTACCATAAATACCGAAGTTATATTTTACACAAATAATAGTATGTGCTCACCGAATTTATAATCCGGAAAGTTTTATTCGTTAGAGAAGGTAAAAATCGTAAACTCTTTTTACACGAGAAAGACCCCTTACTAAAGATGTTATTTATACTAAGTAAAATTAAAAACATTATTTGGTACGAATGTCATCTCTGGAGACTCTCATTGTTATTGTCAATTAAATAAAAATCGATAATAAACGTCTCTTCACAACAAACGTTTAGTATACACTAGAATTGACTATAAGTGTTTTTGGATTGTTCCGCCTACGGAAGTAAGGAAGTAAGAAAATGAGTGAGTTGTTTACGTGTAATTTATTGTCGCCCAAGACCCGTGTGAACACACCACGACAACCATGTTACCACTTGGTCCAACTAGACCAGGAATGGAAGACCTTAAATATTGTTTATTCCCTGCTGTTACCTACTCTACCGACCTACCGTAGTGACTGAGCTACCTGCACTCAGACTCACTTGAGGCCCTCAACTACTACCTGTCCCTCCGGACCGCACGACGCTAAGTACCCCAGTGTCTCTCAACCTGTGCTGACTCGCTGACTTGACTTGACTTGACTACTTTCACTTACACTTTCAACAAGTAAGAATAGACTGAGAAACGTTGGAGTACCTGAGATGTCAGGTACCTTAAGAGGTCCGGTCTTATAACCTCACCCATCGGAAAGGGAAGAGGTCCCCTAGATGGGTTGGGTCTCTAACTTGGCTCCAGAGGGCTTAACGTCCGCCTAAGAAATGGTCGACTCGGTGTTCCCTTCGGGTTGTCAATACTAGTCCGGAATGATTCTAAGAACAAAAAGCCAGTTTGGTCTCAAGTCCATCTAAACATAAGCAGACATTGGGTCTCAGAGACTCAGAGTAAGTATAGATTGACGGGCTCCCGACCTCCCCCTCGTTCTGAGTTCTTCGGAGTGCCCTGTAAACACCTTCCTCCTCGACCCTTTCACGACCTTCAACACAAGTCGGACAACCCTTTTTAAGGAAAGACCTACACCTAAGAAATTCTGTCGTCAAGTCCTATTAAGACTATGTCAGGAAGCGACCCACAGTCTGAAAGTTCTTAGTTTTGACTACAAGACACATACACAAAGAACCACACACAATTCAACAAGTCAGTACAGCCTGAGAAACGCCGTGGTACCTGACATCGGGTGGTCTGAGGACACAGGTACCTTAAGAGGTCCGTTCTTATGACGTTACCCAACGGTGAGGGAAGAGGTCTGTTAGGTAGGACTAGGTCCCTAACTTGGGACTGAGAAGATGTGACGTCCGTCTAAGAAATGACACTCAGTGGTCTCTTCGGGTTCTTTTTACCTTAAAGAAGTATTGGTCGGGTCATGCATAAGGTGAGTCGACTCCCCTCCACTCGAATCAAAGTCGGAGTACTTAGTCCGCCAGGCCCCCGTCGACCCCAGAGAACCCCTCCTCTGGGGGGAGGGGGTCCCGTCCCTTCCTACCTCCACGGGTAGACTCCTCCAGAGACACTACAATCACCACTGCACCCACCGAACCAATGTCCTCTGCCCTAAAAAAAAAATTTGACTTCAAATCAAGGCAGAAAAAAAAAAAAAAATATAAAGAAAAACCGACGTGGCAGAAGCAACGACGGACACCCGAAAGAAATTAACGCCGTTCGTCCCGATAGAATCAACCTCACTACCCGAAAAGTGACGTCACCGCAGAGAACCACTCCTCGTGCCCGAAATCCACACGCCCGAAAAAGTAGACAAGGTCGTATGTTCGAGTCATCAACGGTACACGCTGAGAGCCCGACGTCACTGACGCCGAGCTCCCTAGGTCGCGAGTCCGCGTTATCAAGTCCGTGTGGCCGAAACGACGGGACGTCGTCCATCTTAGAAGGACCTGGTCCCTTAGTTTAGGCACAGGGGACGCAACCTCCACCTAAGAATGGGTGACCTGGTGGTCCTCTAAGGGGGTAGACCGAAAACTTCACGTGCAATTCGGACTTTTTTCAGTGACACCGACTTCCGTGCACCAGTCTCGTCGGCGACCGACCTACGTTTTAGGCCTCCTCCCTCGTGGGCCGTCTCTCGGCGAGGGCTGGTGAACGGGGTGAGAGGCCCTTTCGAGCACTCTGTCCGCACCAGTTAGGGGAACCGAGGGAGAGGGGCACTACCAAGACCCCCGCAGGACTACCTCGAATCAACTGTTGAACCGCTCGTTTTAGAGTCAGGTTCAGGTTAATCAAAGTCTGAATCCTCACGTTTTCGTAGTCTCCATACTGTGGTTAATAGATTCCTGAGTCGTGGCGTCTCCCGTGAGAAACCTCAAATTCCCAGGAGACCTATCCGAAATTATCGTCGCTTCCACTCGCCTCCGTGGTTGTCTGCGGACAGTGGGCAGGACTGAAGAAGTGAGGGACGTGGTCAAAAAGGACGGACCGGGAGAGAGGAGGGCGAAGGGTAAAGGAAAGAAAGAGAGGGGTTAGAACCGAGGAAGAGGTCCTTTGTAGTGGAAGGGAACTGACTCGGGTGGACAGGGATGATGTCTTGGTTTCGGTCCGTGCCTCCCCAAAGACACACTGGAAGGTGCCAGTTTCGTCGTCTCTAAGGGTTCACCCCCAAGACAACGGTCCCATTGAGCCCAGAGGTAGTGTATTCGCACTCCTGTGAGCGGTCGTGTCAAGGAACGGTTGACTGAGAGAGGAACTGGTTTGAGTTCTGTCCGACGAGACTCGGGAAAAACACTGAGACGGGGCAACTACCCACAATAGAAAGTCTCGGGTCTACATGGTTCGTAGGACAATTCAGTCAGATCGCTCTTAGGCGGTAGGAAGGATGGACTAGTGGGGTCTATAGACTAGTTTAGAGTAGGGGGTGGTACGGCGTTCCGAGCAGACTAGTGGGTCAGACGGACGTTGTTCTCAGGACAATCCAGACAAACTGGTCTTAGGGAAGACAGGGACGATAAAAGAGTCATTAAAGGGTAGATGACTGGGGGTCCACCGCGATCACCATTCCTTGGGTGGACGGCTACGTCCTTTGCCCAACCTAGAGACCAAACCCTTCTACGGAACCTCCTCCTTTACTGTTGGGTGAGGTCGTAAGAACGGACCTCTTGGGGTACCTGTCTCCTCGGACCGCCCGATGTCAGGTATCCCAGTGTTTCTCAGGTTGTGATGACTTCGCTGAATCGTGTGGGCGCACTGGGCGTGGGACGAGAAACCTACATTTGAGGGTGAATAGAGACAGAATAAACCTTACCTCGTTCAAGGTGTGACTCCAGAGCAAGCGTAATAACGTTATAAAGGACTCGTTTTAGACAAAAATAACGAAAGGGTAGGTTGGAACCAAAAGAAATTGGTAAGGTTATTTCCGACACGTTTGGTACTAAATCAACAATACCTACTACCGACCCGTCAATGGAACTTGACAAAAGTGAGGAGGGTGAGTAATTTTTTTTTTAACAAAAAGATTTCTTTATGTAGGAGGGAGAGGGGTTATGTTTTAAGGTGAGTATATGAAAAAATAAAAAAAATAGTGAATCAGTTCGAAAGTCTCAGTGACCTGAGGGTCTTATTTCTCTTTTCCGATATAAATATCAAGTTTAATAATACATCGTCAACTGTCGAGACAAGACTAACTTTCAGAACAGAGACTGTTATCCTTTGTCCTAGTCTCAAATAGAGACATTCCGAAATCTTACCGGGACACTAAGTTCCGAATAGAGTCCCTTACGTACCGAAAATTTTTACATTTAGAAGGGACTCGACACCATCGACGGTATAAGAAGATAGTCTACTTCGATTCGATTCCTATTCTTACAGTCAAAGAAAAAAAAAGTACAGGAGAATACTCCTTCCGTATGTAAACTGGTTTATGTAGACGAGATCTAAAAGACTACCTTTTTGTAATTGAATTACAAAACAAGACACACCTACCAAATTAACTGTCTCCATGTTTTTCTTCTCTACCATTGATGTCATTCTGGACGAACAGAATACGAACCTACAATGCCAAACACTTTATTTTAAATATACAATACCGGTCTCTTCTTTTTAAATTTGTATTTTTAAGAAGAGACGGGAAACCAGTGGAGAGAGGGGTGTGGTACGTAACAAGTAGACACAAGACGTAGTTGGTTTTGAGGAGGTGGGGATCGTTATGGACGAGTTGGTATTTCTCTTTGTGAGTGGGTCGTAGTTGTTCACACACACACACACACACACACACACACACACACACACACGTACGAGTCAGCACATACTGAGAAACACGGGAATGCCTGCCATCGGGTGGTCCGAAGAGACAGGTACCCTAAGAGGTCCGTTCCTATGACCTCACCCAACGTAGTGGACGTGCCTGTTGAGGAATTTTTATTGTAAGGAAGAATTAGAACATTCTCCAGAGTTCTGGGTGGTCATACTGTAAATCTAGACTTGATACATTTGACAGTTCTTATATAGTAAACTACGTGTCGGTAAACAGAGTTTTGTGAATATGTTGACACGGAAGTAAAGATTGGTCATCTCGTCCAGAGTCTTTAAAAAGTCCACGAGACGAGTCAATATTACGAGTTTAAACCGAGTTTATTTTAAAAGGTTAAGAAAGGGTGTAGTTGACTAATTAAAAAAATAGTCGTCCAATTTCTCAGTTAAACACAGGCACTAAGGAAATGTTTCGAGAAACTCAGTATAAACACCTGTGAAAGTAATACGGTCTTTATAGGACATAACGAAAATAACAAGTAGACAAAAGTAAGATTCTTGGTTCTTACGACTCGTCCAAAGGGGACGTCGTTGACATTCCAAATAAAAGACAGAAAAAGGGTACACAGAATCTGGTCACCAGGGGTTGGAAAGAACCGTAGTCCCTGGACAAAAGTACCTTCTGTTGAAAAGGCACCACCCCACCCACCGAAGTCCTACTAAGTTCGGGAGATGTAAATACTACGTGAAATAAAGTTAATAATAATGTAGTCGAGACGGAGTCTAGTAGTCCGTAATCGAGGAGCTCCAACCCCTGAGGACAGAATCCGACAAGTCTGACGACATCACTCATGGTTCTTGGCACGTCGAAAATTCATTGTCTTTAAAGAGTGTCAAACCTCAGACCCTTTAGTTGTAGTTCCACGGACACATAACCCACAGACCACTCTCGGACGGAGAACCAAGTATCTAAAGGTAGAAGAGTGACGCAGACGTGTACCCCCCGCCATTCCCTCGAGAGACCCCAGGGAAATACTTCCCGTCGTTAGAATAAGTACTCCCGAGGTGGAAGTACTAGATTAGTGTAGGGTTTCTGGGGGTGGGTGATTGCGGTAGTGTGACCTCTAATCTTAAAGGTGTATACTTGACCTTCTGTAGTTGTAAATATCGTCGTCCAAACGGACAGGGTCGAACGGTCCTTCATGTGCGGAACTGAAGATAATTCCGACGACGACGACGACGATTCGACGAAGTCAGCACAGACTGAGACAAACTGGGGTGTCTGCCGTCGGGTGGTCCGAGGGGACAGGGACCCTAAGAGGTCCGTTTTTGTGACTTCACCCAACGGTAAAGGAAGAGGTTACGTACTTTCACTTTTCACTTTCACTTCAGCGAGTCAGCACAGACTGAGAATCGCTGGGGTACCTGACGTCGGGTGGTCCGAGGAGGCAGGTATCCTAAAAGGTCCGTTCTCATGACCCGACGTATTTAGTCTCTCGTTCGTAGTCGGTACAAGGGAGTTCCAAAAACATCCGTTGCAAAGATGTACACTTTATCTCAGGAACAAGAAATTATCACCCGGAAAGTATGAGTTAATTTACACTGAATTATTCTGTAAAGACGTTACCAATATCTAAACCAAATATAATGTAGGACTGTTTCTATCTAAAATTAACTTGGACGTATTTACTGATGGGACGGTACTCTTCATTCCCTGAGTCACATCCGTGAGGTCTGAGTAGTAGGAATAAGAGAACAGTTAAATAATAGGATATTATATATATCTTTAAAGAGTATATCATAAAGGAGACTTAAGGCTTTTCTCTAACCCTCGGTCCATGGTAAGGTACTCACAAAAGAACGTCAAACGTATCCTAACCCGACGATTTATGATCTTTCTTTTCTATCTAACTTTACTTTCCTTTCTCAAAAAAAGGATACCGACACATTTTTCAATTATTTGTCTGAATAGTTTTTCAATTAAATTGTCCGATCTTAGCTCACCGGTCTTCCCCCTCGAGACTGTGGGACGTTCTTATGACAGGTTGGGGATGAGTTTCTGTCCACCGCACGACGGTGGTACCCCACCGTTTCTCAGCCTGTGTTGACTCGTTGACTTGACTTGACTTGACGAACTTCTTCCATCTGAGGAAAGGGAACCGTTCTAAAGTCGGTTACTTTTCGACAAGAAACAACTAATGTTGGGAAGGTTGAAGGAAAGGAGAGATATTTTCACAGGAAGGGAACGATACTCCCCGGAACTTGTACCTAGAATCACCAACGTCTGGGACTTAACGTTAAGAGACCACAACAACAAATCACGAATTCAGAACGGTCTGAGAAAACACTGGGGTACCGGATTCCAGTCAAAAATAAGGTTAGGGTTTCTTCCCGTTACGGTTTCTTTCAAGTTTGATAGCATGTTAACGTGGGTAAAGTGTACGATCGTTCCATTACGAGTTTGAGGAAGTTCGATTCGAAGTTGTTATATGCTTGACTCTTGAAAGTCTACATGTTCGACCTAAATCTTTTCCGACTCCTTGGTCTCTAGTTTAATGGTTGTTAGCAACCTAGTATCTCTTTCGTTCCCTTAAGGTATTTTTGTACGTGAAGATAAAATACTTGATGTATTTTCAGAAACTGACACACCTAGTGTTATTTGACTTTTAAGAATTTTTCTACCCTTATGGACAGGGGACTCTTTGGAATGGACAGAGGACTCTTTGGACATACGTCCAGTTCTTCGTTACCAATCTTGGTCTGTACCTTGTGATCTGCCTAAGTTTGAACCCTTTCCTCATATAGTTCCGACACATAACAATGGGACGAATAAATTGAAGATACTTCTCATGCAATACGCTTTACGACCCGACCTTTTGAGTGTCCGACCTTAGTTCTAACGGTCCTCTTTATGGTTGTTGGAGTCTATACGTCTATTATGGTGAGATTACCGTCTTTCGTCTCTCCTTGGTTTCTCGGAGAATTATTCCCACTTTCTCCTCTCACTTTTTTTACCGAATTTTGAGTTGTAAGTTTTTTACTTCTAGTGTCGTAGATCAGCATAGTGAAGTCCCTTTTATCTTCCTCTTTTCACCTTTGTCACTGTCTGAAATAAAAAAACTCGAGGTTTTAGTAACGTCTACCACTTTAACGTCGGTACTTTAATTTTCTACGAACGAAGAACCTTCTTTTTGAAACTGTTTGGGTCTGTCACATAATTTTTCGTCTCTGTAGTAAAACGACTGTTTCACGTACATCAGTTTCGATACTAAAAAAGTCATCAACATATCCCTACACTCTCAACCTGGTATTTCTTCCGACTCGCGACTTCTTAACTACGAAAGCTTAACACCCTGATCTCTTCTGAGAATTCTCAGGGACCCTGTCGTTCCTCTAGGTTGGTCAGTTAAGATTTCCTTTAGTCGGGACTCATAAGTAACTTTCCTAATTACGACTTCGTTTCTCGGCTGAGTAACCTTTTCTGGGTTACTCTACGACTCTTTCTGACTCCCGTCCTCCTCTTCCCCCGTTGTCTCCTACTCAACCAACCTACCGTAGTGACTGAGCTACCTGTACTCAGACTCATTCGAGGTCATCTGTCACTCCCTGTCTCTTCCGACCGCACGACAACAGGTGCTCAACGTCTCAGGCTACACTGAATCACTGACTTTTTGTTGTTATTTTTGTCGTCATCGGTGTACCGGACGTCGGGTGGTCCGACAAGACAGACACCCTAAGAGGTCCGATCGTATGACTTTAATCCAACGGTAAGGGAAGAGGTCTCCTAGAAGGGTTGGGTCCCTAGCTTGGGTGTAGAGGAAGTAACCGTCCGTCTAAGACATAGTGACTTGGTGGTCCCTTCGGGACATTAAGAGACGACTAGGGTTTGTTTGGGTTCAAACGATCTCTTTGTAGACCGTCAGATAAACACAGGCCAGTTACCGACACTCTTTTTCCTGTAATTGGTGTTAATTTAATGCGAAAAGTCAAGGTCAATCACGAGGTGTCAGCTAAGGACAAGACGACCTAGAACCCGACCGTCGACCGACTGTGTTTCAGTGGACGACGACCCGACATCAACAGGACCCCTAGGATAGAGGTAGGGTCCCTGTCAGACGTCCACCACTGTAGTGGAGTCTCACTACAGTACCGGAGTACTTACAGACCTTGTGACGAAAGACCTTGGATAGAAAACTAAAAAGACGGTCTTCTAAGTTAGGGACTGGATCTCGAATGCGTGTACCCTTACACTTCCTTTGTCCCTCGGTGGAAAACCTCTATTCTGACTTACTAAGACCAATTAACTAAGACGGTCACAGTCTCCTTTGGTCACGACCTACGACCACCGTTCCATCGGAAATAAGTCTGCGGACGTCCTCCCTTCATTCTCAGGCCCCAGTTGACTCAAGTTGACGTTAATTCTGTTCCACCGACTCCACACAGTTCCCTCCTCCTTGTTTTCCCTTGACACCTCTTCCCTTCCGTCCTCTTCTTTTCTCCCCGACCCTCCCTCTACCCCTTTACCTTCTGACGTCCGCTCACTCACCTTTAATGACTATTACTAAGTCGTTTCACTCGACCCTGTTACATGTAAAGAGTTAAACCGCACACGTACGAGTCAACGGGCCAGTACAGACTGAGAAACTCCGGCGTACCTGACATTGGACGGTCCGAGGCACCTGACATCGGGCGGTCCGAGGAGACAGGCACCCTAAGAGGTCCGTTCTTATGACCTCACCCCACGGTAAAGGAAGAGGTCCCCTAGAAGGGTTAGGTTCCTATCTTGGGCACAGAGAATGCAGAGGACGTAACCGTCCGTCCAAGAAGTGGTGGTCACGGTGGACCCTACGGGGAGTTAAACGGTCGTGACACAAAAGAACTTCTTTGTGCGTCGTACCTGCCGACCCCAGTGGACGTCCTGTGTCGTGTCATGCCCATCTTCAGTCCGACTTCAAAACAGCCCAGGGAATCGTGTCCCGAGACTTTTCAGGAAACACGGTACACCCTCAAGGGTCACTGGTCGTACTAAAATATTACTAATTAATAGGACTCCCGTTTGTGTAAATGCAGTAGTTCCTCTGACTGTTAAGAGGTCCTAAAAGGATAGGTTTCATTTCTAAGAAAATTTATATTTTCTTAAAATTTAACTCCACACCTCTTAGAATTTGTAATTAAACAATTATCAATTATCCGGTTAGAAATACATAGTTAACGAGACTAGGTAGAACTGCCCAGATGTCACTACTTTTGAAAGTATAATTATTAGATCCAAAGTAAAATGGACTACTATACCCGTTAACTTAAAGAGAAAAACTCAGTTATAAGGAGTATACTAACTGAACCATTTGTCCAGCGGAGAGTTCACTGACGGTTCCATAAATTTTTAACCTCCTACGGTTGGGACTAACAAACCCATAGAAAGGAATAAGGGTTCCCAGGACCCCACACACACCAGAGGACATTCAAAGGAACCGAGAATTACGTCGGGTCTCTCAAGAGTCTTATCCCGACTTCATATCGTATAAGTTTTCGTCTCTGTAATGAAACGGTTGATTCCAGACAGATCAGTTCCGATACCAAAAAGGACACCAGTACATACCTACACTCTCAACCTGACACTTCTTCCGACTCACGCCTTCTTAACTACGAAAACTTAACACCACAACCTCTTCTGAGAACTCTCAGGTAAGACTTCCTCTAGTTGGGACCCTAAAGAAACCTTCCTTACTACGATTTCGACTTTGAGGTCATGAAACCGGTGGAGTACGCTTCTCGACTGAGTAACCTTTTCTGGGACTACGACACTTTCTAACTCCCGTCCTCCTCTTCCCCTGCGGGCTCCTACTCCACCGACCTACCGTAGTGCCTGAGTTACCTGCACTCAGACTCACTTGAGACCCTCAACCACTACCTGTCCCTCCGGACCACACGACGCTAAGTACCCCAGCGTTTCTCAGCCTGTACTGACTCGCTGACTTGACTTGACTTGACTACATCAAAGGACCACCGAGTCTACCATTTCTTAGGTGGACGTTACGTCCTCTGTGTCTTAGGGACCCAATCCTTTTAGGGGACCTCTTCCGAAACCGTTGGGTGAGGTCATAAAAACAGACTTCTTAAGATACCTATCTCCTTGGACCACCCGATGTCAGGTACCCCCAGTGTCTCAGCCTTGTCTGACTCACTGATGGTGAAATTAGATCAAAGGTTTCTAAGGTCTGGAAAGGAAGAAAGGACTGAGTGAACAGTTGGGGTGGGAAAGGGTGAGGAGTCCCGGGATGGACAGGCAAAAGTCCAGTCGACTCGGTTGTAAAGTCCGGACTCCCCGGTAGACGTTCCCGAATCTATAAAACAACGATTAAGAGGGTTAAATCGGTCGTTATTCCCAGAAGGACGGAACACAGTGCTCTCGGTTGTCTTACTCCGACTCAAACCCAGTCTTCGTTTCCCTCTGAAGGAAGAGACTAGTCTCTTTACCCTCCACGCTCGAACACAAGATCTCGTCGTCAGGGGTTGGAAAAACCGTGGTCCTTGACTAAAGTACCTTCTGTTAAAAAGGTGACTACCCCTCATCACTACCAAAGTCCTACCAAATTCACTTAATGTAAATAACACGTTTCCGAAGGGACCACCGAGTCTACCATTTCTTAGACGGTTTCAGGACCCAAGTTGGGGACCCAACCCTTCTAGGGGACCTCTTCCCTCACCGATGTGTGAGGTCATAAGACCGGACCTCTTAGGGTACATGTCTCCTCGGACCACCCGATGTCAGGTATCCCAACGTTTCTCAGGTACCCCTTTACTGACTCGTTTAAATTGAAGTGAATAAAGTCAATAATAATATAGTCGTTTCCTCCTCTCCTTGAAAGTGAAGTAAATAAAGTTAATAATAATATAGTCACTTTCTCCTCTCACTTTTTCAACCGAATTCTGACTTGTAAGTACCCTTACGTACATTCTTAATTTCTAAAATTTTAAATTTTTTTTTAATTTTTTTTTTTTTTCTGACTTGTAAGTCTTTTGATTCTAATACCGTAGGCCAAGGTGGTGAAGTACTGTTTATCTACCCCCTTGTGACCTTTGTCACTCTCTGAAATAAAACCCCCCGAGGTTTCAGTGACGTCAACCACTAACGTCGGTACTTTAATTTTCTACGAACGAAGAATCTTCTTTCCGATACTGATTGGATCTGCCGTATAATTTTTTGTCTCTATGATGAAACGGTTGTTTCCAGGTAGATCACTTTCGACACCAAAAAGGTCATCAGTACATACCTACATTCTCAACCTGATGTTTCTTTCGACTCACGACTTTTTAACTACTAAAACTTGACACCACGACCTCTTCTGAGAACTCCCAGGGAACCTGACGTTCCCCTAGTTTGGTCAAGTAGGATTTCCTTTAGTCAAGACTTATAAGTAACCTTCCTGACTACGACTTCGACTTTGAGGTTATGAAACCGGTGGACTACACTTCTCGACTGAAAAACCTTTTCTGAGATTACGACCCCTTCTAACTTCCACCCTCCTCTTCCCCTACTGTCCCGTATTCTACCAACCTACCAGTCAACGTAGTGACTGAGTTAGTTACCTGTACTCAAACTTATTTGAGACCCTCAACCACTACCTGTCCCTCCGGACCACACGACGTCAGGTACCCAGTGTTTCTCAGTCTGTGCCTCTTCGAACTACAGTGGTTCCGGACCCACCTAGCCTAAGTCTTACGATCTCCTCACAGACAGCAATTTGGTCACTCTAGACCTGCATCTTAGACATTTCACTCCGGGGGACGTTATCCTTCTCATTTTTAGACTCGTCAAAAAGTCATCTTCAGAACCCCATGTAAAAGTAACCACTTTTTGTTACTGATGAGAACTTTCGAATCTTCGGTTTCAGTAGGAATGAAGTAGGGGTTAGGCTCCTCGCCCTCTACCTTACCTTTGACTCCTCGGTGGATTTAGATAACTTCAATGAGGACCTTAGGTTGGATATTGTGTAGTGTAGGAAGTCTCAGGTACTTTCTTTCGTCAGGGTAGTCTCTCGGGTCCTCAAGAAGTCGATCCCTTCTAAGAACGACTTTTTCGGCACCTTCAGCTTCGACATTTTTATAATCAAGGGTTTCGGCGATATTGGGTATTATAGGGGATGTTTTTACGTTTCCAATTCAGAGACCCTGTAGTATTTCCTCTTGAGGAACCGGTCGGTCTCCCTCAGTATCTTGGGTCTTTCCTTGAGAGGCTTCATTTCTTATGTAACCTTTTCGAATTCTTGAGACTTTCCTCTAACGATGTCCTGTTTCTTCCGGAAAGTTTAGTCGAGTCTCATGTCAGTCTCCAGTTAGTACTCAATTTTTTCGACGACCACCGAAGACAACCCCTACTGGAAGTCATAGTGAAACTTGTACATCGGGCACTCTTTTTAGTCGAATAAAATCTTTTACTTCGGGACCCAGTTTTGTAACGAGTCGAAAGACTTGTCAATCTTGCCTACAGCTATGTCACACTACACGCCGCTTCATTTAAGGAGCGTTCGTCCCAATACCGTCTACTCAATTGGTTGAGGTCTCGTCAAGACGTCGCAGTCTTGGCACTACGTGTCTCGCGATATGTTCTAGAGGACTCACTTGCCCTTGTCAAAGCAGTCCTTTACTATCGATGGGTCTTCAACGACCTCCTCGAGAACCAGAGAAACGTCACTTCCCTCGTTTGAATGATGGGATCGCCCGTTGGAGTGTCGTGCCGTCTTGACCGTAATTGTTTAGTGTTCAACCGTTTTCGTCATTTAAGAGTAGAAGACCCTTTACAACCGTGATTACCAGTTTTTTTCCAAGGTAGTTGTCAACTTAAGACGTCATGAGGTCGTCTTTTTTACCGACTTTGCCAAGATGCGTAAAACCTAGGTCAATGTACATGTCTTTCGAGTGGACTATTAGGTAAAAGACTCAGAAGTGGTTGGTCGAATGAACGATGTTTCTTTTTATAACCTGCTAAAGTAGGGATACGTTCTATACTTTTATATTGAAAGTTAACGACGTTAGTGACGATCCCTCTTGAATAACGGGAAATTGTTAGTTATACCACCTCCGTGTGTGATGTCGGTGAACGAAAAATGGGTTCTCAGTAATAATAAACCCTCGACCCCTAGAAACCTACGATCTTCATAATAGTGAAAGATAAAATACAGAATAATAATAAAAAAAATTACCATTTTTTTTTAGTGATAAAATAAAATAAAAAAAAATTTTTAAAAATTTTTAAAATAAAAAAATAAAAAATAAATAAAATAAATAAATAAATAAATAAAAAATTAAAATTTTAGAAATTAAGAATGTACGCAAGGGTTTGTACTTGGGGGGAGGGTGGAGGGAGGGGTATTGTAGAGAGACCCAGTAGAGATTGTACATATGATAGTACATTCTTAGCTTAGCGGTCAGATACAGACTGCGTCCTATGTCGTACGAACCCCGACCACGTACCCCTACTAGATAAAATTATTATATATAGGGGTTTCTACAAAGTACATGACCTGAGGTCTAATGGGAAAGAATTATTTATGGAGTCCCATTTCTTTTTTTTTTTTTTTCTCGGTCTGTGTTGACTCTCTGACTTGACTTGACTTGACTAATATAGTCGAGGTAGAACCCTAGTAATCCGTAATCTAAGGTCGCCGGTCCCTAGGGACGAAACCTTGTTGTGCGGGAGGGGCCGATCCACCCCGACGAATTGCCTCAAGTCGTCGCCCCTCCACCCCCCTCCCGAAAGAGCGCCCCACCCACGTCGGAGTGACGAGTGAGAGACCTAGGTCACGGGGCCCCGTCGTAGACACGTGGACCGGATGAGACCGTAGAACCTACAGTCCACGTCGAAGACCTGAGTCGGGTGGTTCTCCTACCATGTCGAGCCACGGCGGTAGAGTCGAGGTCCTTGAGACCAGACTCCACGGACCATGTTCCGGACACTCGTTACTTTGATCTGGTTCGTGTCTCCTTTTCTTTTCCAATCTGAAACAGGACAATGGGCCTAAGGTAAAAACTCAAAACTCGTAGTAATTACCCGAAAAGACCACTGTCATACATAATTGGGACGAAAAAATAAAAGACACGAAAGTTACGAAACTGTACAACCCCGGGACGACCGGGACCTTCCTGACCGGTGAAAGATCTCTACCGTTTACTGAGTTAATAAACGTACGGAAAGTGTACGTTTGGTTCGGGAGGTCTCCGGTACGTGGACTGGTGGAGGGAGTGAGTTAAGAATGTGAACTCTGGCAAACAGATAGTGGGATCCCGACCCATGGGTCGTTGACCCCTACCGGGGCCCGGGGGCTAGGACGACATTGAAAAGTTTGACCGGTTAGGATTTGGGTGGAACGTCCAACGAAGGGTGTCTTTGGTGTAAAAACAGACGTATTAATGTCGACTATATAAAATGAATAGTTCAGAGTTGTCATACATTATATTAAACAGAAAAACTATTATCGTAGATTTTAATATGTTCTTATTCTACCACGAAAGACTTTCAATGTTCCTACCTCTAGAGTTTATGATGGACGAAATCTTACTGTTTCGGAAACTGATACACCTAGTGTTATTTGACACCTTTTAAGACTTTCTCTACCCTTATGATCTGGTGGACTGGACGGAGAACTCTTTAGACATACGTCTAGTCCTTCGTTGTCAATCGTGACCTGTACTTGTTGTCTGACCAAGGTTTATCCTTTTCCTCATGTAGTTCCGACATATAACAGTGGGACGAATAAATTGAATATACGTCTCATACGTCTCATGTAGTACTCTTTACGACTCGACCTACTTCTTGTTCGACCTTAGTTCTAACGGTCCTCTTTNGTCTAGTCCTTCGTTGTCAATCGTTACCTGTACTTGTTGTCTGACCAAGGTTTATCCTTTTCCTCATGTAGTTCCGACATATAACAGTGGGACGAATAAATTGAATATACGTCTCATACGTCTCATGTAGTACTCTTTACGACTCGACCTACTTCTTGTTCGACCTTAGTTCTAACGGTCCTCTTTATAGTTATTGGAGTCTATACGTCTACTGTGGTGGGAATACCGTCTTTCACTTCTTCTTGATTTTTCTGAGAACTACTTTCACTCTCTCCTCTCACTTTTTCAACCGAATTCTGACTTGTAAGTCTTTTACTTCTAGTACCGTAGACCAAGGTAGTGAAGTACCGTTTATCCACCCCTTTGTCACCTTTGTCATAGCCTGAAATAAAAACCCCCCGAAGTTTTAGTGACGTCTACCACTGACGTCGGTACTTTAATTTTCTACGAATAAGGAACCTTTCTTTCAATACTGGTTGGATCTGTCGTATAATTTTTCGTCTCTGTAATGAAACGACTTTTTCCAGACAGAGTAGTTCCGATACCAAAAAGGTCATCAGTACATACCTACACTCTCAACCTGATATTTCTTTCGACTCACGGCTTCTTAACTACGAAAACTTGACACCACAACCTCTTCTGAAAACTCTCAGGGAACCTGTCGTTCCTCTAGGTTGTTCAGGTAGGATTTCCTCTAGTCAGGACTCACAAGTAACCTTCCTAACTACAACTTTCACTTTGAGGTTATGAAACTGGTGGACTACACTTCTTGACTGAAGAAACTTTTTTGGGACTACGACCCTTTCTAACTTCCGTCCTCCTCTTCCCCTACTGTCTCCTACTCTACCAACCTACCGTAGTGGTTGAGTTACCTGTACTCAAACCCATTTGAGGTCCTCAACCACTACCTGTCCCTCCGGACCGTACGACGTCAGGTACCCGAACGTTTCTCAGTCTGTGTTAACTCGCTGACTTGACTTGAATCTTACCCCCAGTCGTACGGGTAGTAAAATAAAAATCTTAACAAACAGTAATAACAAATCAACGATTCAGCTCAGACTTAGAAAACGCTGACGGTACGTACCATCGGGCGGTCCAAGGAGACAGTACGTTAAAGGCTCCGTTCTTATGGCCTCATCCAACTGTAAAGAAAGAAGTCACCTAGAAGGACTGGGTTCCTAGCTTGGGAACCTAGCCTTTAACCTTCTCTCTAAAAAATTGGCGACTCGATGGTACCTTCTACATAAAAGTCTTAAGAACCTTCGTAAACGTTACATGTGATTGACTTCTCTCAACAAACCTAAAATAAAATACAGTATACGAATAGGAAGTGAATAAGGATTGCTCTGTATAAACGATGGACATGGATGTAGCAACAGAACGGGTGTAAAAGTAACCGGAGGACAGGTTGGAATCAAGAAGGGGCTCGCTAGGACGGGGTACCCCACACGAAGGAGGAGAACCCAGGATATTCCTGTTGTTTGACAGAGAAGTTGCTATGAGTAGAGGACTAGACAACCGGATTGGTATAGACCGAGGGATCCTTAAAATCCTAACGAACAAGATAAAGAGACTTAACCAAAAACGAATTTGTCCCGAAACACTGGAGAGGTGACCTGAGGGTCCAGGAGTATCTCCATATAGAGACCCACAAACAGTTTTACCTACAAAGACACCGCATACTCCCAACCTTAGAGGACAAAACGGCAGAACGACTACAGTCTGAAGGGTTCAGGGGAGAAGTATGAACCATCCTTAGTCGGAAATAGAACCCCAACCTCCTGTGAACCGAGACACCGAGAGATCCAGTCATTCGAAATACTCTGGGTTGAGACAGGAGTCAATATTCTTAAAACCTAATATAATGGATTAAGGAAACTAAGATAAAGAAACCCAAAATTTTAAAATAGTTTAAGAGTGGAAACGGATTAAACACTTGTCTTTATTTTGTTTACGGGATAAAGAAATAGAAACGACTATTCGTCGTTAACGTTACTGAAAGGTCAAACTGAAAGTCCCGCGAGAATTGAGTTCGCGAACAAGAACGGTTGAAGACAAACTTATGGACAATTTCGTCTCACAAAAGAGAACTACTGAATTACCCACCTTTAGGAGAACCAGTCATTTAAATGATGAGAGGGACGTGTACCTGTGGAACCGGGTCTCGAACCACGGAGAGGAGAGTCTGCACGCACGTGTACACGAGGCAGTGACTCAGCACAGGTTCAGAAACACTAGAGTGCCTGTCGTCGGTCCGAGGGGACAGGTACCCTAAAGGGTCCGTTCTTATGACCTCACCCAACGGCAAGGTCCCCTAGAAGGGTTGGGTCCCTAGCTTGGGAGTAGAGGACGTAACTGTCCGTCCGAGAAATGGGGACTCGGTGGTCCTTACGGACCCCTTACCCCTGAATGACAAATTACCCCTGTCTCAAAGTCGAATCCTTTCACTTGTTAAGCACTCTACCTACTACCACTCACAACGTGCTGACACACTTACACGAATCACGGCGACTCGACATGTCAATTTATACCAATTTTATCATACGAAACGTAAAACACTGAAAATGGCGTTATTTTTTTGTAATTTTTCGTTTCTAGGTCTACCAGGAGATCAGACACAGTAATGAGGGAAAGAAGTAGCCACTCACTGAAACCTGTTACGAACGACAACAAGCTAACGATTCAGCACAAACTAAGAAACCCTGGGGACATCGTACGGTCCGACGAGACAGGAGGTGACAGAGAACCTTAAACGAGTCTAAGTACAGGTAACTTAGTCACTACGATAGATTTGTAGAGGAGGAGACGAACGGGGAAGAGGGTAAGAGTTAGAAAGGGTCGTAGTCCCAGAAAAGGTTACTCAACCGAGAAACGTAGTCCACCGGTTTCATAACCTCGAAGTCGAAGTGGTAACCAGGAAGGTTATTTATAAGTCCCAACTAAGGGAAATCCTACCTGACCAAACTAGAGAAACGGCAGGTTTCTTGAGAGTTCTCAGAAGAGGTCGTGGTGTTAAGTATCCGTAGTTAAGAAGCACCGAGTATCGACGTAACTCAATACGTTCAGGGAAGTGGTACAGTTTCGACACTAGGTACTTCCCCGACCTGTTACATGAATTGGAGAAATACGGAACCTATACGGCAGACATCGTGTCCTTACCAGTCAGGGGTGAAACCCACCAACACATGATTGTCGTGAAACTCACGGACGGCATATCTTTCACGATGTCTCCCCAACAATGTTATTATTAGTGGAATACACAATCCCCCCTTCCGTTACCGTTGGGTGAGGTCATAAGAACGGACCTCTTAGGGTCCCTGTCTCCTCGGATCACCCGACGGTAGGTACCCCAGCGTGTCTCAGCCTGTGCTGACTTCACTGAAACGTCGTCGTCGTCCATACACAATCCTGAGAACCCACGTTTACCGTCTTGGTCGAATCAGTTTTTTACCTCGACCACTGATGACATTCCCGTCCCCTACTCGATCTTAGTGCCAGGAATTTCAGCAGACTTACAGCCGAAGACACCGACGGAACCCGGGAAAAATATTTTAAAACAACGGACCACTTACTTTACTCCATCAAGGGTAAGGTAACACTGTATTCTTGGAAATAGAAGAAGAGACGTGGACAGAAGGATGAGACGATTCCTTTTTCCCACTCCTCTTTCACTTGCATCGAGCTAAGTGTTTTCACACATGTCATTGCGATGGAAATTAATAACTCTCCAAATGGAACTTCGAGTGTGTTGTCCTTTGAAGACTAAATACGTATACTAAGAGTAAGGGGAAGACGGATCAAAAACGTGAACCATTGGTTAGAAAGCGACAAGACTTCACAGCAAAACAGAGAAATAAGTAAGGGCACCCGAGACTTCAGCTTTAGGTCACCGAAAAGGTGAGAACAAAGAAACAAATGAAATGGTCCGCCCCGAAGCAAAACCTAATAATTTTATTACATGTACCATCTTGTCAAGATGACCTTTCTACTCTTTTCTCTTTGTTACGGTCTTGCTTTAGGCAAAAGTTAAAACGACACTGAACAAACGAAAAAGAGTTACAGTAAAGAACGAGAACCACTTTTTACCTCGAGTGTTATTTATGTCTGAGTACCTTATATTACAGTGTAAGAATTCGGGGTTGGTCACCTGTCCCGGTTGGAGGTCCAGTGGTATACCTTTCATAAGAATCAAAACCAGAGGTAAAGGAAAACGAAAGTGAAAACCGATAAAAACCTCCTCCACTTTATTGATGAGGTAAGAGTAATCGTCTGACCCCTTTAATACACTGATTATATCGATAAAACAAAGGACTCTTATACAGATGTATATGAACACCTTATCTTTTTATTTGATTTGTTTTAAGTATCTGTATAAATACTTTCGTCTGTGCTCGCGTTCATATTGTTCGTCGAGAAATCATTCATCGAACACACACACGAATCAACGAGCCAGTACAGGCTGAGAAACACTGGGAAACCTGACATCGGACGGTTCGAGGAGACAGGTGTCCTAAAAAGTCCGTTCTGACGATCTCACCCAATGGTAAAGGAGGAGGTCCCCTAGAAGGGTTGGGTCCCTGACTTGGGTGTAGAAGACACAAAGGACGAAACGTCCGTCTAAGAAATGACGAACTCGGTGACTCTTTCGACCCTGGTATTTCTTTACTATCGAAAACATCGGCATTAACAAGGATGTAGACGAAACCTCGAAACGGTATAATTATGTGTTTCGTGGTGACACATGTACAAGGGAGGTTGTTAAGTCCTAAGTAAGAATGGGACTACCCTAGAAACCTTCCCGGAGCGAGAAAAAATTAAGAAACAAGTCTGATCTGGGTCCGGTGACACTTACCTCTGACCACCCTAACCAGTCGACGACACAAACGTCCAGTTGTTTTTATTATTCGAAAATTTAGACTAGCATGGGGGGTTTTATGACAACAGACATCGTTAAAGACTATCGGAGTCGAGTAAGACACCCAATCAAGAGTGTTAAGTGTGTCTTATCTTCCTCTAAAGAAACGTATCTCACCCCCGTGAATCTGGTGGGACCGATAGCTACTACAGTTTATTTTGTGTTCAGACATGAATCATCCCTCTCTGAAATAAAGTTTCCTCACGTCCCCAACCCCCTCGGTCGTCATTGGTATTCCAGACACTCACGGAGTTCTTAATCCGGTTTTCCCAAAAAGGACAATATTTCTCCTCAGTAGTTCTGATCTTCCTAGCCCATACCCCTTTACTACTCTACTTCCTAGTGGCTTACAAACTGGGCCTTCGGTCGGACAAGAGTGTTCCCTAACAGACGACAAGTCCGGTTCTCACCCAGTTGTAAGTCTCGGACCTCCTTCCTCACTTCGAATTGCTTTCAAACCAATTTTTCGTAAAAATAGTGACCCGTATCCACCAAGTCGATCAGAGTACTCCCCGGTTGTCCTCCTTAACCTCCGAGGCACAGACCGGAACAGGATCCATTTATTCACAATCAGCGAGTCAGTACAGGTTGAGAAACGATGGGATACCTGACATCGGACGGTCCAAGGAAACAGGTACCATAAAGGGTCTGTTCTTATGACCTCACCCAACGATAAGGGAAGAGGTTCCCTAGAAGGACTGGGTCCCTAGCTTGGGTTCGGAGGGTGTAACGTCCGTCTAAGAAATGACAGACTCGGTGGTCCCTTCGGAATCCATTCGTTCTCTCCACACATACAGAATAGATTCGGGTACACCTTTCCCTTACGAAACGTCATTCAGTCTCTCACTCCCTTTAAGAATTGGAAGTAACAGAGGGTCCTAGAGACCCGAGTCCACTTTATGTCGCATCCGTCACCGACCCGAAGATTCACTCGACCATCCAAATATTTACGATCTAATAGTGTCGTACGAGATTGAGGGGGTCCTCTCCCACCGAGGGAGAGACGACCCCTGTTTCACGATTGTAATAGTATTCCTTTCATTTGGTGTTCTCGTTAATGTGAGTTCTGTCGGAACACAAACGAAACCTTTCTCTTTTTGAGAGGACTTTGGGTTGCTTCCTCGGTCGATCCTGGAAGAGAAGAGACGTTTTCTCTTCGTTTCAACACCAGTTATTCCGTTAAAATTGTCTCTGAGTGTTCACCCCGAATCTACCCACCTCCCCGCCCGTCACTAAGGTTTCGACTCTTGCCTATAGTACCTTCTGTCTAAAATAAACGTAAAAGTAAACCCGACAAACATAACGACAACTATAACATGTTTGACAATTGTAACGAATAAACACTTCAGGTACAGACCAGACGGAAACGAACCTATTAACATTTTTATATGAGTATAAAGAAAGTGTACATGTCATTTATCTTCACTTCTTCTTCAATTCAGCGAGTCAGCACAGACTGAGAAACGTTGGGGCACCTGACATCGGACGGTCCGAGGAGACAGGTACCCTAAGAGGTCCGTTCTTATGACCTCACCCAATGGTAAAGGAAGAGGTCCCCTAGAAGGGCTGGGTCCCTAGCTTAGGCCCAGAGGGTGTGACCTCCGTCTGCGAAATTGGAGACTCGGTGGTCATTTATCTCACCAGGGTATACATACACAAGGAGACGGGACCCAAACTATATAGTGTCTTTGACCGTTCTTAAGTAGAGTGTCGATTGTATTAGTCTCCGATGGGGTCTTCTTCTGTTTTAGAGAAACCCCGAACGGGGTAGAGATTGGTCACTGTTCTTATCGTTCAGTTCATAGATAGTCGAAAATAATAGACAGGAATCCAAACTTGGAGATTGTCATATTCGAAGTTTACTATGTATTTTTGGTATTTCTGTTGGACTTCTTCAGAAGTTATGTACACATAACGGATTTAAGACAAAATACGTTAATTTATTCTGTCACTAAAATATTCCTTCAGAATTTTGAGACCACACACACAACTAATGGTTAGAAAGACACAGAAACTCTTGTTCGTCATTTTAACATTGGGTAGAAAATATAAATGTACGGTGTCTCTCGTTAAAATTATACGTGCAAAAACCATTTTAACATGCTCTGGAAATAAGACCTCAGAGGAAGGTACAACGATAGTTTCGGTAAAAGAGGAGAAAAGGAAAGAAAAACAAAAAAAGCGGGCGGACCTTGCAAATTAGAAAGTATAGGGGAGTCGAAGTCACATGTACTTAACTACTAACTTATTTAATTCCTATTCGTATGACAAGACAAGAAGATTTTGGACATAAATAACGACACTAAATAGACTGTTAAATGTATTTCGCGATCAATCACGTCGGCTTTAATAATTCAGAAGTCTCTTACTCTACGAGTTGACAAAGGTGTCGGGGTCCGTTAAAAAGGTGTAACTATACGGCCTGACTGTGTCTGGTGTTGAACAAAAAACTTAATTTTTACGTAGTAACTACGATTAAAATTCCTTCAGAGAGATAACGTGAGGATAAATTGGTTTGTAGTGTAAAGGAGTAATTTTATAGTCGTAGGTATTACTTCATGAAACGAAATATTAAATTTTACAGGGTGGTACAACTTACGTGTAAACTTGTAAATTTACATTAAGACGATTACATGACTAATTAAATACAATAAGAGAAGGTGAGTGCACCGTCTAAAATTAACGTTAATCAATCGACGACACCCCAGAGTCGTACGGCTTCCCGATCCCCCTTCAGACTAGTGACGTCTTGTTAATGGCCCAGAGGACTCGTCCCGACCATAATCTCTCTCGTTCTCCTTGGTAGTTTCAACACTTAGAATTAAGAGGACCATTATCGATACGAACCCCCCGGTCGTAAGTGAGCCTCCTTTTTCGGTTTGTGCACCCTTAATGGGTTCGCGACATTATGTTAATTCGACAGTGTTGTTGAACCCCCTACTCGAACACGTGAGAAAGGTGCAGACAGGGTCGACGACCCCCCAACTACCCCGTCCCTCGTACGAGTGTGGGCGCAGGACCCGAAAACTACACACATTACACTATATGCGTCGACATTGTTCCGTACCCCATGTTGTGGGCGGAAGGTAAACCACAACAGTTCGATGGTTAGGTGCATTAATTAAAATTTTTCGGTAATGAAACTAGAAGTATTTATACGGGGCCTTAGGCTACCTTTTGGAGCTCCCCGTAAAAGAGTCCTACTACTAGGCCCGGTTTTACGTTAAAGTAATCTCAGATGGCGAACAAGGATTTACTCGCGGGTGGGGGTGGGGGGTGAGGGGTGGAGGAGGAAACAGAGTCACGGACGATAATAGTCGACGTGACAACGTAAAACGTCTTTTAGACGAACGAATGGGACGT
Source organism: Capra ibex (assembly GCA_006410555.1). Lineage (NCBI taxonomy): Eukaryota > Metazoa > Chordata > Mammalia > Artiodactyla > Bovidae > Capra > Capra ibex. The sequence goes on along the minus strand of SJYO01048061.1, from coordinate 3,921,841 downwards.
TTGTTCGCCGGAACCAAGTTACTCGAGAAACATTGCGATACGATTCGAAACGTGATGTAACGACATTAAACCTAATTTCATGAACATCAGGAATACGACCGATATAACAGAATTGATATTCCGTACCCACAAATCTTTACCCTACTTTTGTAACAGAACCGTCACGAGGACTGATCACTCCGCGTCTCTCCCCTCGGGAACCCGGGAACTTGAACCCAAGATCAGGATGAAGAGAATAAAGGGTCAGAGAGACCTGGAGACACAAGAGTCGAGAACCTACACCCATTATTCTTTTCTGGGACTACGACCCTTTCTAACTCCCGTTCTCCTCTTCCCCCTCTGTCTCCTGATCTATCAACTTACCGTACCGATTGAGTTAACTGCACTCAAACTCGTTTGAGGCCCTCTACCACTTCCTGGCCCTTCGGACCACACGACGTCAGGTCCCCTGTGTTTCTCAGCCTGTACTGACTCGCTGACTTGTTGTCGTTATTCCTTACTAAGGATCGAGTCCCAACAAATCTCCCCCGTGTAAAGTTTACGTTCATTTCCTCAAAACATTTATAATCCAACGTTCATCCAAATTCGGAACTACAATCCCATCGAAATGAAAAACAACAACCTCCTAAAATTTTCCATTGTTTTTACGATAGTCTTTAATAACTTTGTTTTTTGGCGACAAGAGCAAGAATTTATCCAATAAACATCATTAGGATTTTGTATCGTCTCAATTTGTCGTTTTACAAAAATACTAAAAAATTTCAACCTTCTATTAACGAAATGTTGTAACACAACCAAAGACGGTTTGTTGATGTACCTAGTCGGGATTCATATGTATACAGGGGAGGGAGAACTTGGGGGTGATAGCTTCTCCTTTTCAACTTTAAAATGTATTGGAGGACGAGGAAGGCGGAGACATTAAGTCGAACGAGGAACGCTTCAGACATAGTGCATCCAGAGTCTTTCACCCCTTAGTGTTATGAGTCAAGTCAAGTCAAGTCAGTGAGCCAGCACAGGCTGAGAAACACTGGGGTACTTAGCGTCGTGCGGTCCGGAGGACAGGTAGTGGTAGAGGGCCTCAAGTGGGTCTGAGTGCAGGTAGCTCAGGCACTACGGTAGGTCGGTAGAGTAGGAGTCAGCAGGGAAAGAGGAGGACGGGAGTTAGGGAGGGTCGTAGTCTCAAAAAAGGTTACTCAGTTGAGAAGAGTACTCCACCGGTTTTATGACCTCAAAGTCGAAATCGTAGTAAGGAAGGTTTCTTTAGGGTCCCGACTAGAGGAAGTCTTACCTGACTAACCTAGAGGAACGTCAGGTTCCCTGAGAGTTCTCAGAAGAGGTTGTGGTGCCAAGTTTTCGTAGTTAAGAAGCCGTGAGTCGGAAGAAGTGTCAGGTTGAGAGTGTAGGTATGTACTGGTGTCCTTTTTGGTATCGGAACTGATCTGTCTGGAATCAGCCGTTTCATCACAGAGACGAAAACTTATACGATAGATCAAACCAGTATTGAAAAGAAGGTTCCTCATTCACAGAAACTTAAAGTACCGACGTTAGTGGTAGACTTCACTAAGACCTCGGGTTTTTGTGTTTCAGACTGTGACGAAGGTGACAAAGGGGTAGATAAAGGGTACTTCACTACCCTGACCTACGGTACTAGAAGCAAAAGACTTACAACTCGAAATCCGGTTGAAAAAGTGAGAGGAGAAAGTGAAAGTAGTTCTCCGAAAAATCGAGGAGAAGTGAAAGACGGTATTCCCACCACAGTAGACGTATAGACTCCAATAACTATAAAGAGGGTCGTTAGAACTAAGGTCGAACACAAAGAAGTTCAGGTCGTAAAGAGTACTACACGAGACGTATATTCAATTTATTCGTCCCACTGTTATCTGTCGGAACTACATGAGGAAAAGGATAAACCTTGGTCAGACACCAAGGTACAGGTCAAGATTGACAACGAAGGACTGGACGTATGTCTAAAGAGTCCTCCGTCCAGTCAGTTTCCGAAACCGTATCAGTTATTTCGTCTTTATCTATAAAAAGACCTTGAGAGAACGAAAAAGGGACTGGGTCGTCTACANCCGTATCAGTTATTTCGTCTTTATCTACAAAAAGACCTTGAGAGAACGAAAAAGGTACTAGGTCACCTCCAACCGTTAAACTAGAGACCAAGGAAACGGAAAAGCTTTTGGTCGAACTTGCAGTCCCTCAGGTGCCAAGTGTATAACGACTTCGGACCGAACCTCTTAAAGCTCGTAATGAAATGATCGTACACTCTACTCACGTTAACACGCCATCAAACTCGTCAGAAACCGTAACGGAAAGAAACTTTAACCTTACCTTTGACTGGAAAAGGTCAGGACACCGGTGAGGACTCAAAAGGTTTAAAACGACCGTATAACTCACGTCGTGAAAGTATCGTAGTAGAAAGTCCTAAACTTTGTCGAGTTAACCTTTCGTCCCACTGTTATATGTCGGAACTGCATGAGGAAAAGGATATACCTTGGTCAGACAACGAGGTACAGGCTTGACCTTGAATAGAGTGAGTGGGAACAGGACGAGAAACGTTAGCGGGATCGAGGACGTTTGGACGTTTGGGCGAATTAGTACGGGCAGGTACATATTTTTGAGATATTAGGGAAATAAACCCCGAGTCTCGAACCTCACACTTGAGGAGACCCGGCCAGCCGCATTATTTGGACTAAGAGGTTGAGAGGCTCACGCCACAAACCAAAGAGCTCATGACCAAAGACGTTGTGGTGGTGGGGAGACGTTGGGACGAGGAGATCCACGAGTTGTGTCTCGTGACTCAACTCGAGGGACACAATGTCTCGTCGAAGGGTGGTCGATAGATAAAGTTGTACCACTATATACACAAAGTTATGATGGGAATGTCAAGTAGGGTGAGAAAGGAAGAGGACGATGTAGGTGTTCATTTTGTCACTCAAAATTGACACCAACTCATGACCTCAAAAACTCTCCTTAGTGTCTTCGATTTAGATGGGACACAAGTCATTTTACTTCGTTTTAACGTTCGTTAGGGGTTTAGAGTCACCGAATTGTTTGTCTTCCAATAAAAATCGAGGACGATTGATAGGTCCCTCGAAACGACAAACAGCAGAATGTCCCTGGATGGAACCGCACATGACAAATTTTGACACCGTTTTATATGGATTCTGACCTCTTCCTTTACCGTTGGGTGAGTTCATAAGAACGGACCTCTTAGGGCACCTGTCTCCTCGGACCACCCGACCACAGGTACCCCAGCGTGTCTCAACCTTCACTGAATCGTACGTACGTACGTACGTAACCTCTTCCTTTACCGTTGGGTGAGGTCATGAGGACCTCTTAGAGTCCCTACCTCCTCGGACCACCCGACGACAGATACCCCAGCGTGTCTCAGCCTGTACTGACTACACTGAATCGTCGTCGTCGTCGTATGGATTCCACGTTAAATAGTAGAATTGGTAAATTTTTGTATGTCAAGTCATCGTAATTCAGGTAAGTGTAACAACCCGATGGGCCTCTGGGAAGGGTAAAGATGCACACAAAAGTTCCGGCGGTACCACCCTTCGTCTCCACACCCCTGTGCACTGTCTGGGAAAGTATGAAGGAAGACCTTTACTACGGCCTTTGGAGACGAGGGTAAAGTAACCAGACCGGTCAGTACGCCAGTACGGACTGAAGATTCTCTCGACCTTTCGCCAGGAGGTCCGGGGACCTTCCCGTGTGTTAATCTTTATAACCACTCGTCACACCTACTGGTGGTGTAAGAAGGAGACAACTTGGAATAAAATAAAATTAATAAAAGACCAAAACCAGTGAACCGTACACCCGAGAATCGAGGGGTTGTTCCCTAGCTTTGATACGGGGGACGTCACCTTCTCAGAATTGGTAACCTGGTGGTCCCTTCAGGGGGAGACGACTTAAATTTTTTTCATATATATATATATATATATATATATATACATATAGACGACCGATCGAGAACTGTCGGACTCTTTCCCGTAGTCCCGTGTCACTTTTCGATCTATCTCTTATTTGCACCCAGGATCTCGGTCTTCGAAACTTGAAAGTGTAGGGAGTCAAAAGAAGAGACATTTTACCCCTATGATTGTCGTACGTAGAAGACCCTAACGACACTTCTACTTCGACTCCGATGTCTCTCACGATGGTCCTGTCACCTATCCGTCCTCAATAAAGACAATTCTCCTACCCTACGACGGAAACGGGCCGCATCGGACCTCGGACCATGAATGTCTCTTCAGTCGACGTAAAAGGAGGGCCGAACAGGTGTCCGTTGTCCGAGGAGTTGGGGACCGGAGTCCGTCCATGAAGAATAAGGTCGGAGGGTACCGACACCAAAAGTCCTTCTGAGTCGATACCCCACTATAGACGACATGCCTGCGAAAACTTGACACCACGACCTCTTCTGAGAACTTCTCAGGGAACCTGTCATCCCTCTAGTTTGGTCACTTAGGACTTCCTTTAGTTGGGACTTATACTTGACCTTAATGATTACGACTTCGACTTTGAGGTTATGAAACCGGTGGACTACGTTTCTCGACTGAGTAACCTTTTCTGGAACTACAACCCTTTCTAACTTCCGTCCTCCTCTTCCCCTACTGTCTCCTACTCTACCAACCTACCGCAATGGTTGAGTTGCCTGTACTCAAACTCGTTTGACGCCCTCAACCACTTCCTGTCCCTTCGGACTGTACGACGTCAGGTTCCCCAGTGTTTTTCAGTCTGTACTGACTCACTTGTTGTCGTTGACGACATTTCTCCTCCTTTGTGCACTGTCACTCCCCTAAGGAGATCTCTCTCTCCCGACTCAAAGGACCGGGGGAGTGAGAGGTCATGGTGCACCCGGACTCGTCATGGGAAGACACTGGAGGAGTTTACGAGAGAAAAGAGGTTCTGGGATCCCCAGTCCCCTACTCTCTCAGATTAGTATTCATCCCGTTTTAATCGTCAACGTGTCTTCCCCTGAGTCTCGGTCGGAAATGAAGTAAATTTCTTTCATCTTCGGCCCTGAAGGGACCACCAGGTCACCAATTCTTAGGTGGAAGGTTACCTCCCCTAAGTCTAAGCTAGGGACCGTCTCTCTGGTGTGCAGCGTTGATGACTCCGACACACGAGATCTCGGGTCCGAGGCGTTGTTCTCTTCGGTCACGTGGTATTACTACTGGGTTGTGTCGGATTTTATTTTATTTTATCTCCGTCACAGTGGGAAGTGGGTGTACCTCGAGACACGTCGCCCTCAGTACGACCAAATGGACGATCGCGGTGGTCGAGAAGTGTCCATCGACCGACTGGTGTCTCTAAAGAAATACCACCCACCCCCGCCCCACCACAAGCCTACGCTCTTTCTGCCGTCATTAGACTCGGTCACCATAGGTAAAGGAAAAACTTGAAAAGGAATATAACATCGGTAGGAGTCTCAAGGTTTAAAGGGACGTCAGTCTCTCGTCTACGCTACCACCCCCCCGGGAGACACACACACACACACACACACACATACGCACGAGCACACACATGTGCACATAAGCAAACATTGTTTCTTGGGGTTTGACCCGCCGAGTTCGGCATCTTTTTACAACTGAGTACCAAGAACTCCGGTCTCCAGACTCTAGTTCCACACCAAAGAACTCCCAGACAGAGACTTGGGGAGAGCAAATGTCCCTGTGGTCAGTACATCCTAACCCCGGACGAGACTACTGGAGTGACATTGAACCAATGAAGACATTTCTGGTATTGAGACTCAACGTCGGGGACGACCCCATGACCCCCATTCCTGAAGACACGTACTTAGACCCCCCTGTGTCAAGGTGGGTGTTATCGTGCACGAGACACACACACCCGATCTCCTACCTAAAATGACTTGTCATTGGAGAAGCCCCCGGAGGGTCCGATCTGGGTCTTCCCTTCTCCGACCCGGTCGACCCGGAGAACGTCCATTTGGTCTGGGACGAAAAAGGTTTCCGGAAATCGGAGAGTCGGTGCAATGTACCACCCCTGTAGAGGACACGAGGGGTGGAGAGGACAAATAAAAGTTAGGACAAAATAAGTTCAATATCCCTATTCTTCGTTACGACCACAGAGGACTGGTGAGTCACCCACTGCCTTTGTGGGACGTCAGACCGAAAGTCGGAGACGGAGGACCACTGAGAAGTGATGGAGGTACCGAAGGGTTGTCACCCTGACTCGAGAGTTCGGAGGTCCCGGTCCGTCCACCAGTCCACCCCGTCCACCGGTCCACCTGTCCACCCGGTCCACCGGTCCACCCCGTCCACCGGTCTACCGGTCCACCGGTCGACCCCGTCCACCGGTCCACCCCGTCCACCGGACCACCGGTCCACCCGGTCCACCGGTCCACCCCGTTCACCCCGTCCACTTGTCTACCTGTCCACCTGTCTACCCCGTTCACCGGTCCACCCCGTCCACCCCGTCTACCCCGTCCACCGGTCCACCGGTCCACCCCTTCTACCCCGTCCACCGGTCCACCCCGTCCACCCCGTCTACCCCGTCCACCGGTCCACCGGTCCACCCCTTCTACCCCGTCCACCGGTCCACCCCGTCCACCCCGTCCACCCCGTCCACCCCGTCCACCGGTCCACCGGTCCACCCGTGGCTCATTTTCAGAGATATTTCCCCCCCGAGACGAGAGGTCGAGCGAGAACGAAATACCTTACACTCGGACACAACTGGCGAAAGGACCTCACAATGTACTTGGTAAGGTTAAAAATTGAAACCGTCGATTACTCTTTTTTTACGGGGTGACACACCCGACTTAACTTATCATGGACACCGGGCGCCCGGTCACCACACCGACTCTCTACGGCAGAAGGATTCACCTCCCTACTGGACTATGGTGTGTGGACACGACAAACGAATGGACAAAGGGAACATAGGGGCCGAGGAGTGCGACTCGGACTGGACGACCGGACAGGTCTGGACAGACTCCTTGTCAGGGGCCGGTGAGTGAGTACCCGGGAAGTGCGAGAGGAACTTGAGAGACGGAGAGAAGGAGGAGGAGAGGACCCTTCCTGGAAACCCGAATATGACGCAAGGAGACCAATTAGCTCCTAATAGGTCCAGACAGGATTCCAGGAATTAAACGAGTAGACGTTTCAGGGGAAACGGTACACTGGGTTGTGTCGGTGTCAGGGTCCCCCAGTCCGGCCCCCATAAACCCCTGGTAACAAGACGGTGTACTCCTGACTACCCACCCTTGTGGACGAGCCCTGATCTCCGACGTGGTGCCGGAAACACGCGTACGGGTCGTGACACTCCGTTTGGGACACGACAGGAGTGTCTGTTCCCGTACTTCCGACTCTTTCACTGGACGTCTTTGACTCCGTCATAAACTTGGACAGGACGTGTCACCTTTCTTGTACCCAAACCTCGTCCTGTCCGTTCGTACACTCGAGTCCAAGTGTGGGACGAATCGAGACACTGAGAACCATTGAGACTCGAAACTAAAGGAATGTGTGCACAGATTAAACGTTTTACCGTATACTAGGACTAATCCTCTTGGCACGACTAATTTGTGTTAACTCTGGTAGGGGTTAAAAAATTTTTTTGACCTTTTTATTCTTGTTTCGGGTTTGAAACTTAGGGTGGGGGGTGGGGGGTCACATGATCTACGACCTTTTTTGTGTCCTAAACCTCGTTCTGACTAAACCCAAGACAGTCCTCTGGACTCAAACTAGGGACCCAATCCCTCTAGAGGACCTCTTCCCTCACCGATGGGTGAGGTCATAAGAACGGACCTCTTAAGGTACCTGTCTCCTCGGTCCACCCCGATGTCAGGTACCCCACTGTTTCCTGACTCCCTGGTTGTGAAAGTGAAAGAATAGCACGGCGTCCGAGTGACCACGACCTGGTCATACAACGGTAATCGACTATCTATATTTCAAGGGAAAGGAAAACAATCAGATAATTAGTGGATAAGTCCTTGTTCGACCCGGACCGCCTATATTTATACCCGTACTACAAACGGGAGTAGTAAGTCTCCTCACCCGTGGACATAAGGGGCGGTTCAGACGTGGGGGAGTGCAACAAAGTCCAACCTCGTTACCCGGTCTTTTCCGACACGGTCAGCGAAGGAAGGTGAGAGAAGATCTCGAAAAACACGACGGAGAGTACACACGAGGCACATAGGATCAAACGGTCTAGTAAGGAGAGGGGACGAGGACCGTAGACCGGGTAAAGTGGTGCGGGACAGCTCAGACGGAGGACTCCCAGAGAAGACGAAAGAGAGGTACGGGTGTCAGACTCCAGTAGTAGTGAAGAATTGACCCGCACCTAGAAGGACTACCTCAAAGGACTGAAGTCTGAATAGGACAGTAGGTGTCGAGGATGAGACATCTGAGGACTCGAACGAGAGAAAAAAGTACAAAAAAAAAAAAATTATAACACCACTTTCAGTGTAGTATATTTTGTGTGATAAAACTGGTACAAATTGACATGTCAAGGCACCGTGACTCATGAAACGTAACACGTCAAGAGTGGTAGTAGGTAGCGGACTTAAAAAGTGGAAGGGTTTGACGTTGGAGACAGGGGTAATTTGTGATTGAGGGGCAGGGAGCAGGAGTGGTGGGGTGGGGTAACCGGGACCGTAGATGGTGACGTGAAAGACTGAGATACTTGACTGATAAGATCCATGGAGCATGTTCACCTTAGTTTGACATATACAGACGGGGTAGGGACCCAGAAAAGTATGGTAAGGACTCCAAGAGTTCCGTTCTTACGACTGCACCAAACGGTAAGGGAAGAGGTCACCTAGTGGAAAACAGTCTTGAGAGGTGGTACTGGACAGGTAGAACCCACAGGGATGTCCCGTACCGAGTATTAAAGTAATTCAAGTACTTTGACACTAGTAAAACCAACCAAAAGACACTAACACCAAAAAATAGACAGGAGACTACCTACTCCTACTCCTACTTCGAACACGTTCGAAGGACTACCCTCCCTGACCGATTCCCCTTTTGACCCAGACGTGACGACCCACTCCGGTGCGAGTCATTTGGAAATTGGGTTAAATACTGAGAGATAAACGGAGTGGGAGGGGAAGGAGGGAGGGAGGCGGGTATTTCCGTCTACGAAAAATTTTTAATAATAACAACAATTATAAAAATGAACGTACCCCCGAAGTGTAATTTCTTCATTTTTGGGTTTCTTCATCAATCTGAGTCTTAGAATATATGGTAGAATCGTGTCTCGTTATTTGACACTTTACTGACATGTTTCCCTCCTCCCGAAACCCGAAGATCCTTCCCATTTAACACACTTCCATAAATATGTCCCTTTGATTACCTTCTGTCCTCAATAAAATCACTCCAGACAAACACGTCTGAATAGAGTCCCGACTACAAGGTCAAAGAAAGACCGTCATTTTGAGGTCCCTGTTCTCTAAATACCGTCAGGAGTAAAAAGTCTTTAAGGACGAGAATAAGTCTATTCCCTTCAAGACTCTTCCGAAGAAAGATGTGTTCAATAATAGGTTACTGAAGTTGAGGTCTATTAGGGGTCCGGTTTCACTGTATAAAACCCTACCGTAAAAGGTTAAAGAAAGTCGAGAGAGTACACCGGTTCCGGTATCATAAAACGATTAGACGAAATAGACAAAGGAGGAGACCACCTCCTCGAGTAGATTCATGTCGTACTACTTAATAAATAGAAACATAGGTTTACGACTAGTGTAGGTGTCTAGGGCTTCGTTGACCAGTCCCCGTGACGGACCCGTGACCCCATAAGTTTTTGACGGGGTACTAAGATTAGACGTCTGGCTCTTGTTGACGGAGGTTGTTATAAAGTCTAGGATCGCAAAAGGGTCGTCAGAGTGGTCGCGGACTCTTGACTACAACCTCTACCTCCCCGCCTACGACTTTGGTTGGAGACCGAAACCAAAACGCCATTTCAGTCTCACATACACCCTCTGTTCCACGCATTCGATTCATCCGTGGATTCTAGACAGCCCTCGGCATAACCCTGGTGACGACGTAAAGTCCGGAGTGTTGATCTTAATTAAAACCCCACAAGGGATCTGTAGACAAGAGAGACGTACTCCGACTCTTGAAACCACCCCCAGAAAGATAACTTCTGGTTCATCTAGAATTAATTATGGATGAAACACTTCTTAACCAATCGAACTTCCTACCTCCCCTAAAAAGGAGGGAAGGAAGGGGTTTCTTCGTTTGACACTCGTTGAGACTCATCATTCAATCGTCCTCCTTTTCCCAATAGTCCCCTCGTTAACGGTTGTCGTCGTAGAACTAGATACTCACTCATGGTAGACTCCCGGTCGTCGACCTCCCGTCAACTGGTCTTTTGAACCGTAACTAAGTGACCACGACAATAGCAGGGTAGTCAGTCAACACAGACTAAAACGCTGGGACACTTCACGTCGTGCGGTCCGAAGGGACAGGGAGCGATAGAGAGACGCAAACGAGTTTGAGTACAGGTAACTCAGTCACTACGATAGGTTGGTAGAGTAGGAGACAATAGCGAAAGAGGAGGACGGAAGTTAGAAAGGGCAGTAGTCCCAGAAAAGGTTACTCAGTCGAGAACCATTACCCACCGGTTCCATAACCTCAAAGTAGAAGTCGTAGTCATAAAGGTTACGTACAAGTCCTAACTAAAGGGAATCCTAACTGACCAAACTAGAGGAACGACAGGTTCCCTGAGAGTTCTCAGAAGAGGTCGTGGTGTCAAACTTTAACATTTAAGAAGTCACGAGTCGGAAGAAATGCCAGGTTGAGAGTGTAGGTATGTACTGATGACCTTTTTGGTATCGAAACTGATATGTCTGGAAACAACCGTTTCACTATAGAGTCGAAAAATTATGTGACAGATCCAAACAGTATCGAAAAGAAGATTCCTCGTTCGCAAAAAATTAAAGTACCGACGTCAGTGGCAGGTGTCAGTAAAACCTCGGGTTCTTTTACTTTAGACTGTGACAAAGGTGAAAAAACGGTAGATAAACGACACTTCACTACCCTGGTCTACGGCACTATAGACAAAAAAAACTTACAACTTAAAATTCGGTCGAAAGAGTGAGAGGGGAAAGTGGAAGTAGTTCTCCTAGAAATCAAGGAAAAGTGAAATACAGTAATTTCACCGTAGTAGACACATAACTAAGTAACCTCATCACAAATAACCTATCTTACGTGTCTAATTCCCATCACGCCTCGGTTTAGAGTGTTCCTCCTGGAACGGGAACCCGACCCCCCGAAACTCGCCACACGAAGCCCTTCCCCATGTTATCGTTATGCTACACCGTCTTGAAACCGAAGTCTCGACCTGACAGCTGAGTCACAAGTACCTACTTCTTCACATCGGGCGGGGGACCGTACCAGTCTCCCGACGTCCGGTTCGAAACTCCGACTGATCCTAACTAATGGAATGCGTGACTCGACCACCGACCGAAGGTACCATGAGACGTCAATCGGTTCAGGAAAAGATCTTCCGGTTGAAAGTCTCTTAGACAAAACCTGTTCAATTGGGGATGGTCAGTACCGCTTTCGTTACCATCCGTAGTTCTTACAAGTTCCTCTAAGTCCTTTTTTTGTTTTATCTTGAAGATTTTTACTTTTGAAATTAACAACCTTTATTTTTCTTTTGAAGTCCCCTGTGAAGGGCCTATCGAGTCAACCATTTCTTAGGTGGACGTTACGCCCTCTGGGACCAAGTTAAGGACCCAGTCTTTCTAGGGGACCCCTTCCCTTTCCGATGGGTGAGGTCATAAGACCGGATCTCTTAAGGTACCTGTTCGGGTGCCCCAGCGTTTGTCAGCCTTTGCTGACTCCGTGAAAGTGAAAAAGTCCCCTATTTCCTCGTCACTCAAACTGTATGGACTTCTCTTTTAATGACCAGCTATACAAACTTCTTTAATGAGTCTTATGTGTCTCTTTCCTCTACCTTTTATACCGTCCTTTAAATTCTCCTGTTTATCTTACTGTTCATTATACTATTCAGATTCTCTAAGATCCATCTTCCCTTCTCACCTATTTCTCTTCGTTATCAACTTCTCTAATAACGACTTGTAAAAGGTTTTACAACTTTCTCTACTTTTATATCTAAGGTAAAGACGTATATCGTGTCACCTTGAAGTCTATGATTCCGGTTTCTCTTCTAAAATTTTAACCGTCTCGTTTCTCTCTAATGATTACTTCTGTCCGACAATCTCTCATCTACAGTGTTACCGGTACTACCTTACTTATCTCATCGTAGAAATACTCTCTTTTATTTACAGTAGGATCTTAAGAATATGGATCGTTTTAATGGAACATTTTCACTCTCTCTGTTCATTTCTCTAAAAGTCTATTTTTTATGTATCCCAAATGGTGGTGGTTCAATAGTAATTTATCGGGAGACTTTTCATATGAAGTCCTTCTTCTTTTTACTAACTTCTTTCTTCCAGACTCTCCATTTGTCCTTACCAGTCGGTCATTTTACCATTTGTATATGTAAATTTGTTCACAAAGACTATTTACTTATTACTAACAACAAACAGGAATTTTTTCTGGGTCTTTCTTTCGTGACCAATCGACATTCGAACAATTGTTATAATCCCTGTGTCGTCATTTAGACGGGACTTCAAGAACATAAAAACCATTTCTCGAATTCTATATTAGATAATGATCTCAAACAATTCAATTTACATGTATCATATTAAAGTTTCCTTAATGATTTTCTTATCCAAATCCCACGAAATTAAAGGTTCGAACGTTTCCATTATTTACCTTTTCATCATACTTACGTTTGTATAGGAGTCAGTTAAGTTTTACTTCTGGTTTCCCTTTTTTCGTGACTTTCCACTCCTTCCTCTTATTTACTACGTACCTCCTCTCTGTTTATTTTTAATTTTTTATTCTACCATCTTCGTTCAAGTTCATATGGCAATTAGAGTTTTTGTTCTTTATTCGATCTAAATGTTAGATTCTCTCTAAAAGTCTTTTCGTCAGTCTGCCCTTTTTTAGTTTTGTTTAAATCGTGATACTACAAAAGTGTTTTGTGTAAACATTCTTGTCTTTCCAACTTTCTCCTACCTTTACATGTAAGAACAGTTTATGTTAATTTGTCTGACAACCTGTCGGTCTAATAATAGTTTGTTTTCATCTGAAATTCTGTTTACCGTAATAATCACTAAATAATCACAGTAGTGAAGAATTACTGTTTCTAAATCAAGTGATATTTCTAAATTATAAAATTTATACGTACGTGCATTATTTTATGGAAAGTTTATATATTTCGTTTTGACAATCTTGATTTAACTTCTTGACTGTTACGTAGTCGTGTCGCCCTCTAAAGTTGTATAGAGAGACTTAATAACTATGTAGTTCCTCTGATTTTCTACCATTTGTTCTAAACGTATTATGTTAATGACAAGAACTAAATAACTTGTGCACATCTTAAGACAAGGTTCCACGTAAGAAACGTTCGTTCGTACTTTGTACATGTTTTGACTGGTGTATTATCTGGAGGTCGTCTATAGTCGGTGAAAGTTTCTTGACCATAATAAGTCTGGTGCAAGAGAAAAGAGTCACATCACTTCAATCTTTAACCATCAAGTCTGCCATGTCTTAGACGGACGTTACGTCCTCTGGACCCAAGCTAGGAACCCAGTCCTTCTAGAGGACCTCTTCCCTTACCGTTGGGTGACGTCATATGAACGGACCTCTTAGGGTACCTGTCGGACCACCTAGTGTCAGGTACTCCAGCGTTTCTCAGTCTACACTGACTCGTTGATTCGTGTGTCGTGTGTCCCATTCTTCCAATTCAACTTTTTTTTTTTGTTGTTGGGACATGTAAATCTTTAATTTGGTGTGTAGATTTATCGGGTTGCCTAGTTTCTTCTTTGGTATTACGTTTACTGTTTCCGGCAGATATCAACCCTCGATTAGGTTGGATCTCGACACACGGGAACCGGGTCCCTTGGAGGGCCCTCTCTACTGGAACTCCAAGACTGTCACCGAGACCCTTCGAAGGATCTTCCTAACTGTGACTTCCCTTCCTCCGTTTTCGTTACCTTAACGACTCGACACTTCTAAAGACAAGCGAAGTAACTATCCAGTTTTCCAAATTTAAGGGATCGAGCCCGACGAAGAAGAGATTAATTCCTATTTTGTAGAGACTCAACTTGGCGTCTCGAGACCCTTTGTCGTGTGACTCGTCTTGAACCCCTACAACCTTCCTCCGGGCTTGGACCGAAACCCGTACGGACGACCCCGTCCTCGGGAGTCATCCGTAGGTATCGAACAAAACACCGATGATTGTACGTCCGCCCCGGATCTTCCGAGGTGTCCTTTCCTGTAAACTACGATCTCCAGTAAACTACAGACTGAGAAACGTTGGGGTACCTGATCTGTCAGGTACCCTAAGAGGTCCGGTCTTATGACCTCACCCATCGGAAAGGGAAGAGGTCCCCTAGAAGGGTTGGGTCCCTAGCTTGGGTCCAGAGGGTGTAACGTCCGCCCAAGAAATGGTCGACTTGGTGTTCCCTTCGGGTTGCGACGTCCGTCGATCGACGTTAAATTAGTAGTTCTTCCAGGAGAGGACGAGCACAAGTCTGAGTGTCCACTTTACTGAAACTTGTCCACTCGATACACTGACGACAAATCAGTGATTCAGTACAGACTAAGAAACGTTGGGGTACCTCCCATAGGACGGTCCGAGGAGACAGGTAACCTAAAGGGTCCATTCTTATGACCTCACCTGACGGAAAAGGAGGAGGTCCCCCAGAAGGACTGGGTCCTTAGCTTGGGTGTAGAGGACGAACCGTCCACCTAAGAAATGACGACTCGGGGGACCCTTCGGGATTCACTGACATAGAACCCGAAGAGAAAGAAAGGTCTGAGATGTAAGGAAGGAGGTGAAAATCAACGATCAATGAGACCTCCTCCGGTCCTATCTTCTTGGGGTATAAACAAAAGGACGGAATTGTCTGACGTTCCTTTCTCCTCCCCACACAGACACGGTTCGTACACGTTTGGAAGCAGGTACTCGGGGACAGTAAAGTTGGGATTAGGAGATCATGCAGCTGACCTCGAGATACGACGAAAGACGCAGGTTCCGGGTAGAACGGTTCCATCCTGGGTGGTTAGGTTCAAGAAAAAGTTACATAGTTTTAACCTTGTGTAGACTCCTACGATCTCTTAGAGAGGAGACAAGTAGTAAGTGGTTTAGCTTAAGGAAGTATAGTAATTAACTTTTTGATTAGGATTTACTAATTGGGATTTTAGTATTATCCCTCACCTCACAATCAGCGAGTCAACACAGGCTGAGAAACGTTGGGTACGAGACAGGTACCCTAAGAGGTCCGTCCTTATGTCTTCCCCCAACGGTAAGGGAGGACTAAGAGGACTGGGTCCCTAGTTTGGACCCAGAGGACGTAACGTCCGTCTAAGAAGTGATAGACTTGATGGTCTCGTCGATCCGTTTTTTTTTTTTTTTTTTTTCTTTGTTACAGTTTCTCGGGTGAAAGGTTCACGTTTACTAAATTACGTGTTTAACGATATACCCGGGTTTACGACTAATACAGTTGTAAAATACTTTCCACGTAGTCATACTTGAGAAATTTGACCGAAAAACACGTCCACCTTAACTTAGATAATTTCTCCTTTAGACAAGAAGTTGACCTTTCGGGACAAACCGAAAGATTTAGACTTAAAACTTCATATCGATTTAAAGGATCTTTAAATTCACCACGGAAAAGGTCCACCAATCATCGACTACAAATGAAGAGTTTTACCTTATTTAAGTGTTTAATGTAGAGATTGGTTTAGGACATTGGTTCAATCCCATTTATAAGAGAGTGAGAGGTAAAGTATGTGTTAAGTTTTATCCGTCTCTTTTCTTTGTAGAGAGACGGAAATTTTCCGTTAAAAGTTTTTAGTCAACTCGTCTTATTATTATACAGACTTATTACTGTCATTTTTCTTACCATGTCGTGTAGGAGGTTCTTTTACTTCTGTATAATGACACAGAATAAGTTTTGTATAGATCTAAGATCTTATTCTTCCACCCTTTTATGTCTACCCAATGAACTCCGTTCGTTCTTTCCTTTGGTTTACCTCATAAGGAAACATGAGGACTGTTTTGACTATAATAAGGGGATAAAAGGGTGAACGAGGACCGGTTATGACATTAATTTTCCGGAGGGAGGTTCCTCGAGTTACACGCAACGCCTGTACCAGATTAATTAGGAGGAGCGAATCAGATATTACAGGTGTTCGAAGTCCGGGAGACAGCTCTCTCCTCCGACGGACAACATCCATGCACGTCGTTGTAGAACCCTGACCAAATACATTTCACTGTCGTCGACAACTTTCGTCGGACATAAAGGGTCCTCGACCCTTACGTTGAAGAGAAGTCACGGTCCCGGTCACATACGGTTGACTTCCCGGTTTTGGGTGGTCAGCCGTTGACCACATTTCCAAAACGTTCCTCGTCGTAACTGGAACTCCACACGGTCAGTGGAAGTTGGAATTTTAGGGGTTGCCCAGTTCACTCGGACCTTCGTAAGGGGTCTGTTTATCTCCGATTTTAGGTATGGGTCTTCTTTTTATAAAAGGAGACTATAACTGAAGTATAACACAGTCTGCACAGACAAGAAGTAGTCTACCATTTCAATCTCACTAATTCCAAACCTTTAGTTGGGTACGAAAAGCCTCTTCATTGAACTTCAGTGAAACGGACTCCAGTGTGCCCAGTCTAGTCGTTTCGGTGTCAGACTCCGACGTAAAACGACGGGTTTGAAGTGTAGGGGGTTAGGACCGAAACCAGTGACTCCACGTTGGTTCAGAACTCCCTTTCTGAAAATGTAAATGTAAAAATTTACATGTTGACCTTCTAAGTAAGAAAACATATTACGACACGAAAGAGATAACACCGACCTCCGTCCGGACATCGATCTATCATTCCATGCAGTCTCTAAAGGTGGTTAGGTAGAACGACTTACTTAGAAAAAGACGGAATCTACAACGGGAAAAGACGAAAAAAGATCAAAATAGAGAACACTCCTCCCTGTGTAGTAATGATCCAACTGACGTACCTACTACTAATACCCAAGATAAAAGACACGTCAAGACTAGGACTAACATAATTTGTAAGAGAACCGGTAAAGTTACGGTTGTTGCGTAACCCGATTGGCCAAGGTCGTCGACACGGGTGCCGTTGACATCTAAACGAAGTTAGGACCCATTAAACTCAGGTAGAATCTTGGAGGTCTTTTAACAGACAGACCAATTGAATGAGAACACATGAAAAATAAAAGGGTAGACATAAAAGGGGGAGTGGATATAGTAACAGACTCCAGATACTTCCATTATTCTGTAACCCTGCCCGAAGATTCCTTCCCAGTGACCCGGTCAAGAAAGACTTTAGGATTTCTTATAAAAGACCGGTATGCAACGACAACAAATCAGTGATTCAACACAGACTGAGAAAACGTTGGGGTACCTGATATATCGGACGGTCCAAGGAGAGAGGTATCCTAAAGGGTCCGTTCTTATGACCTCACCCAACGGTAAAGGAAGAGGTCCCCTAGAAGGACTGGGTCCCTAACTTGGGAACAGAGGACGTAATCGTCCGTCTAAGAAATGATAACTTGGTGGTCCCTTCGTCTCGGTTTTCTTTTTGTTTCTCGGATCATATAAACTCAGTCATAGAGACGAAGACGTTTATATAAAGTCATTTTAAAAG
Source organism: Capra ibex (assembly GCA_006410555.1). NCBI lineage: Eukaryota > Metazoa > Chordata > Mammalia > Artiodactyla > Bovidae > Capra > Capra ibex. The sequence goes on along the minus strand of SJYO01048061.1, from coordinate 3,904,141 downwards.
AGTTTATTTTACTTATAAGGTCTCGTTGTACTGACAAACCCACTGATCAAAAATCATCATTCTGTCAACTTTATGGGATTATATAAGTTGTTACTCCATTATCAATTCGTCTATTGTATGAGAGTAGGGAGTTGTTTCGACTACTTTCGTAAGTTTGTATTACTCGGGCACCTGTTAACGTATTACAAAACGACGGACTGTGGGTGAATACAGATGAAATTAGTTTCTCGGAACGGAAGACAGAACGAGCTCCCCACCTTGTCCCCTGTGTCCAATTTGGTTAGTCTCTGACCAAACCAGAGTCTCAGACCGTTAGTATTCTTGATTGGGTCAGATTAGTATCACTTAGAGTTCTTTATAAGACCTTTACGAGTCTGATTCTACGTGCATAAAGGACGACCTACGTCTGTCAGCAAACAATACAACTGTTGTCTTCGGACCGACTTTAGGTTGCGTCTACGGTTCCAATTTTATTCCAAATTGGTCTACAATCCTTACCGTTGTAAAATGACTTCTCAATTGGTGTCTTACAAAACCTCCGACACTACTCTGAACTGGGCAGAGAAACTCCAATAAAACGGAACTCTTCTTTACAGTTTAGTCGTGAAGTAAATACTTAATTTACTCATTTATCTCTTTTCTACTAAATAACCCCCCCGCCTTAAGAGGGGTTTGAAATTTTACATCGAGAGGATATCTTATATGTTGTTTGTTGTAACTCTCCGACCTTGTTTTATTATTGACTTCTAAGTTTCTATTAGACTAACAGTGGGAGGTCTCATTAGAAACAATTGACTTTACCTTTTTTCAGTGAAAGGGAGTTCTGAACCAACTCGGAGTCACTGGTTTCGGTCCTGATCCCCTACACTTTAAATCCGTCGTTTTACGTCGGAGTCTGACAACCAAACAACTAGACTGAACACACTGGAGTTTCACTGAGTTTCAATGAAGGTTTTCGTACCCAACTAAAGGGTTCGAATTGGTGAGATTCGAATGGTATACTACTTCTTGCCTGTGCAGACTGCGTTATACTTCACTGCTAGTATTCTTTTATACAAAAAAAAGACCCATACCTAAAATCGGAGATAAACGGACCCCTTACGAAGGTCTGAGTAAGCGTCGACAAACCCCTAAAATTCCAACTTCCACTGACCGTGTGGAGTTCCAGTTACGACAAGGAACGTTTTGTATTATTTTCGAACATCTTCCGACTCCCGAAACACTCTTTTAATTCATAACTAACTCCTCCTCTATACTACAGCCCGTTACATCAATAATCCGAGTTATGTCACGACAATTAAACTCTCGAGCGTGAAAGAGTCTTCTAATGTGGTCAATTGTTATGTAATAACTTCAGACCCCTCGAAAGCAGGAGACTAGCGACAGAGGAGAAAAGAACCGACACCTTCTGACGAAACAGTTAGTTAGATGAAAGTAACTTGTACGAAGTATCCTCGTGAGGCGAGTCTATCGTAGTGAAAGTCCTCAAACACTGTGAACCGTTTCAGTCGAGAGGAAGGTTCGTGGGAGAAGGATAGTTCTTAAGTCAGCAGGGGTAAAGGATGAGGATGTTTAACATTACCCTGGAGTCGTTTCCTCTTCTTTTTCTTTAAGAAAAAAAAAAATGACTGGGAGAGAGACGGATTTTGAAAAAAAAAAAAAATCCCGTCATAGTAAAGGTTCCTTCAACCTTACCTGTTCTAGGCACTCGTTCCCCTTCTCTAACCGCCATAGACATTGAGTCTTGTCGTGTACCTTTGAATAGGAGGTATTTTGGAAACTTGAAAGATCTTTCCCGAAATCTTTGGTGGATCAGGTCAATGAAGTACAATGTCCATTCAGGTACTCATTCAGAGTTTCAACGACACTCTACAAGTTTGAAGAATCGATCAATCACCGTCCTGACCCTTTCATGAGACTCACAGAACTGTCTAAAAGAACGACTTGTCAACGGAACTGACACCCATCCCTCTCCTAGTCTCGGTTGTTAGGGAAACACTTGTAGATACAAATATTTTTAGGTTTAAATGTAATCGATTGAAAGGAGGTCAGAAAAATTGAAATAAAAAAAATGTTCAAAATTTCAAACACCAGGTCACTGTCAAGAATATTTTATAACCTATATAAGGGGTGCACCTTATTATGTAGGAACATCGGATGACATGGGAGCTATCAAACATGGCGGGTGAGACGGTGGGGATTTGACCGGGGACAGGGTGGTGACCATTGGTGATCAAACAAGAGACATAGACACTCAGACGAAAAAAACCAGTCTAAATGCTCAAGTAACATGAAAAGTCGAAAACGTACATTCACTATAGTATGCCATAAACAGAAACTGAATAAAGTGAATGAGATTACTGGAGGCTCAGGTAAGTCCAATGACTTTTACCGTTGTAAAACAAGTAAAGTAACCAACTCAGCACAAGGTAACGTTTGTATGTGGTGCAAAAGAGATGGGTAAGTAGATAACTACCTGTGAATCCAACGGAAGTAAAGAACCGATAACACTTATCACGACGTTACTTATCTCGCCATGAAAGGAGATTGGAAATTTACAGGATACGTCCATTATACGTCTGAAGACTGTTTGAACCTGTATCAAAATATCGTAAAGGAGTGTTGACACAAAGTATCTCTCTCCATTCGAAAATTACCATGAGTGAAGTGGCTTAAGTTTTAACTCTCGGTCTTTTGTATTCACTGACCAGAGTTTTCCGTTTAGGTAAATACCATCCGTCTCACTACGAGTCTGGATCCAGAAGTATGACAGTTAAGTCACGAAGAAGATGACCAGATGTGTCCGAGACACTGAATGAGATTTTAGACAGAAGGATATTCTGACACCCGTAAATGAAGAGACTAACAAAGGGGAGGAAGGGGATTAGACATACGAGACCGTCTCCGATTGTACACGAAGTAGAAAACGGTACTTGACACTGAACTACGAGTGCAAATTTTAACTCCGCTCTTGGTATTATAGCAAGGACCGTAGAGACCCGTACCGTTTATAACACGACTACTGAAATGAGCCACAAACGTTAGACAAAGTAATACCGATTACACTTAGACTGTATGTTATATACTCAGTAAATAATTAGGGAGGTTTGAATGTGAACGACTCCGAAGACGTCGGACGAGTCACTTGTGTAGGGAAGAGTGGACACTATCCTTGGTACGATGAAATCTCTGTCACTAGGATGGGGGTGGGACCGGTAGGAGGTACTGGTCGAAAGAAAACGTTACTCTTAGCGAGACCAACTGTTCCCGTAGGTCACACCTCGAAGGAAGACTTGACTAACGTCAAATAGGAAGGTTAGTTTTACCCTTGTTAAACACGACAGAATCCTGAGGTCTCGACGGCATTTAAGTGCATTATCTGAAAAGTCACGGATCATTCTGTTAACGTGACACCTCTCCTGACTTCACTTGCGACCCTCGACACTTGTACCCCGGGGAGACAGGAGAGCAAGGTACGCTGGATCTTTGGCCCCGACCTCCTTCTGTCGAAACTTAAGGAGTACGATTTAATCAAGACTCTACGAAGACCCTTTTCTGACAGACGACTTGAGACAAAACTGTCACCTTTATAAATATTACTTTACATTGCTTCATTTTAAATTCAGGGTTTAACGGGGTTGTGCCTTCGTGATTTTAACGTCAAGACCCATATCACTGTGGAGGTTAATGGCTTTACACTTCAATAAGAGAAAACCTTTTACTGAAGTGAAACTTCTTTACTTATGACCGATTCCCAATACTGTGTGTGTGTATCCCTCGAAGTTTAGACGAGGGAACCCAATAACGACTGGAGTCTTCTCGTTTAATCTGAGTGGCGCAGACAAAGAGAGAGATCTCCATCAGTGTGAATCGTTGTTCGGAACAAGACCCCGAATACGTAACCGACACTTTGTGATAGTTTGTGAATATTTTTACACTTATACTTATACCAAATTCAAGTTACATTTGGTGACTTACACCAAACCCTCACAAACTTCGTCACCACTGTTAACTATCCACCGTTAAAATTTTGGAGACACGATAGTGGAAATACCCTGTGAGTAACGGTAACAAAGTCTTGATTAAGGGTTCTCGTTTCTTTTAAAGATTGTGTTCAATAACCAACGAAACTAGAAGTCACTTACTCAATCAAAGAAAGAAATAAGATTCTTATGAAGGACGCATGAGTGACGGTATAGTCAACAGTGAGAACTATGTTTTCCGAGTTGACACTCACACTGATGACACCAGTAAAGGGTAGCTCTATAATTGTTTTATTCGTCAAGAGTTGTCGGTCCCGTCAAAACAAAATACCAATGATGGTTGTCTCTCGATCGCTTGTGACATGGGTGTCACGGATCCCCTTTATGTCCCGATCCAAGGATACTGGGTGTCTAGTGTTGTGAAAACAATTGACTAGTCACGTATTGGAACAAAACACACATAAAGACAAATTTCTGACATTGAGGGTGAACTTACTTGTAACGTACGCGCGTACCATTCAGCGAAGTCAGGACAGACTGACATACACTGAGACACCCGACGTCGGTCGGTCCGAGGAGACAGGTACCCTAAGAGGTCCGTCCTTATGACCTCACCCAACGGTACGGGAGGAGGTCCCCTAGAAGGGTTGGGTCTCTCACTTGGGAACAGAGAACACAGAGGACGTAACCGTCCACCCAAGAAATGGTGATCGCGGCGGACCCTTCGAGGTCAAGTCAGTCAAGTCAGCGCAGGGTGAGAAACTCTGGGGTACCTGACGTCGTGCAGTCCGGAGGGACAGATAGTGGTTGAGGACCTCGAACGAGTTTGAGTACAGGAAACTCAACCACTACTGTAGGTAGAATAGGAGACAGTAGGGGAAGAGGACGGAAGTCATAAAGGGTCGTAGTCCCAGAAAAGATTCTGGGTTGACTTGTGTATAAAAGAGACATCCGTCATTCATGAAATCCCGACGTCAACGTCGGTAAAATTTCCACTTTGATGGTTCTTTATTGTGTTCCGTACACTTTTTGTTCCGTACATTTGTCACTGTTCCTGTGGACAAATGTCGGACTGGACTTTATTTTTCCGTCTTGTAGTGGAACAAGACGGAGTTGACCCTTACACGTACGGTCCGTGGAACTTAAAGACTACGAGACTTCGTACAGGTGTTTACTAACATTTTCACTCAACTCATAACTAAACCCCGAATGTCTATGTGAAATCCCCGAAGGGTCCATCACGTCACTATTTCCTTCACCCAGGAATTTGGTCCGAGTTGGTTGGTCCTACACTACGGTCGTAGGACATGTCTCTAAGGCCCTAGTGTCTCAAAGGTTACTCTGTCGAACAGGGTCATCTTCGTCCTAGCCAAAGATCTCCAGTGCTACCGACATTAACGTACAGGACCCGACGAAACACAATATCTCCTTTGCTCAGGAGAGACGCAATCAAAAATCTCTTCCTAAATCGACACCACCGATGACGGTTGCGTGGGACCAAGAACCAAAACGTCGACGTAACAGGTTACACTACCTATGTTCAGTATGTTACCGACATATTCAAGTAAATTCAATTTATGTCAATTACAAACAAATTGCACGTGATCGGTCTGAAGTCCCGAAGGGAACACCGAGTCCTCCATTTCTAAGTGGACGTTACGTTCTCTGAGTCAAAGCTACGACCCAGTCCTTCTAGGGAACCTCTTCCCTTACCGTTGGGTGAGGTCATAAGAACGGACCTCTTAAGATACCTGTCTCCTCGGACCGCCCGATGTCAGGTGCCCCAGTGTTTCTCAACCTGTACTGCCTCACTGATTGTTTGGAGTGAAAGTGTCGATGTGAAATTCACGAGTCATCGAGGTACGTACAACCTGTCACTTCTGTCTTTTATACACAATAGTAACGCCCTTTAAGATGACCTGTTACGGTAAGATATCGGAAGGTCATTCAAACACTAAAAGAATTATAAGAAAGTCAGTACTACAAGAATGAATTTAGTCTCTAATGAAGACATCGTTTTTAAATGGACGTCGTATTAGAACTAACTACGACTGTCATCTCCGTAATAGTCGTCGTTTCATAATGATACTGAATGACAACCCCACCCTTTAGAAAAATCCCATACGTCGTTTACATGAAAGTCTCAACTTTAGTCTCACACTACACGTGAGGACTCTTTACCAGGGGATTAAGACTCTGACTAGTAAACCTCTACATGTAGGTCCCTGAACTTGGTTATATAGAATACCACCTTTGTTTTAGGAGAGACACTTTGAGTCTATTTCCATATATAGGTAACTGATCATTCTACAACGAAGAAGGTCCGGTAAACAGCAAAGTCACTTTGTAAAACTTAACTAACGAACCTTTTTTTTCCCATACTACGAAACATTTCGTAAAATATTAGTCAAAATAATTAGTGAAAATATAGGTAGAGAGACTGTAAATTATTTTAGTTGGGATTGTGATGTTATAAAAGTTGTGTGTAATACTTGCTCTTTTACTCGGTCAACTATTTTACCTTTGATATCCCCCCTACGTGTAACGACACCTAGGGACTTTTCCGTCTGTCACATTGGATCCTCTTCGACTAGAATAGAGGTTAGTAAAAAAGAAACAAAAATTTAGTGCCTTCGGTTCTAATCAGAACGGGTCGACGGTTTTCAGGATCCATGGAACTGGAACAAAACGTTCTTAAGTCAAAACTCATCTTAAACCTAAATAAACACGTTATAAATTTCGTTGTAAAATCAAATTGCGCTCAGACTCACTTGAGGCCCTCAACCACTGTCTGTCCCTCCGGACCGCACGACGCTAAGTACCCCAGCGTTTCTCAACCTGTGCTGACTCACTGACTTGACTTGACTTGACTTGACTATGAATAAGAATCATTGTACGAGTTTTTATAAAAATTTCTTTACAAAGGATTAAGACGGAATGGTAAACGTTTATAGTAAACGTGTGCATAACTGTTGACTCGGTTCACTCAAAAAAATAAATTTGAAAAATAAAATATAACCCTATATCGGCTAATTGTTACAACACTATCAAAGTCCACTCGTCGTTTCCCTGAGTCGGGATGTATATGCACATAGGTAAGAGGGGGTTTGAGGGGAGGGTAGGTCCGACGGTGTACTGCACCTCGTCTCAAGGGACACGTTATGTCATCAAGGAACAACCAATAGGTAAAATTTATGTCGTCACACATGTACAGGTAGGGTGTGAGGGATTGATAGGGAAGGAGAGTAGGAAGGGGGACTGCTGGTATTCAAACAAGAAATTCAGACACTCAGAGAAACACAAAACATTTATTACTCGGACCACAAAACTACGACTCATCCCCTCTTATACTACCGTGGGGTGAGGTCATGAGAACGGACCTTTTAGGGTACCTACCTCCTCGGACCACCGGACGTCAGGTACCCCAGCCCTTCTCAGTCTGTACTGACTCTCTGAAGTGAAAGTGAAAAGTGAAAGTACGTAACCTCTTCCTTTACCGTTGGGTGAGGTCACAAGAACGGACCTCTTAGAGTCCCTACCGCCTCGAACCACCCGACGACAGATACCCCAGCACGTCTCAACCTGTGCTGACTTCGCTGAATCGTCGTCGTCGTCGTCGTCGTCCCATTTGGGTATGGAACGTACACTATACTCTTCCTGATGTACTTTTCTCCTTATGTGCCCATGTCCGGTAGAAATAATGCCGAGTTCTATAAAAGTTTCAGATTGAGTTCGTCCGTACTTTCCAAATTGTGATACCTCAAAAAGAAAAGTATAAAGTATAGATGAAAAGGGCTCCTTTCGATATGAAAGTCCAAATAACAAGAAAGAAACGGTTACTTTATATTTTACCTTGTTAAATCTTTATCCATCTAGTGGTCTTGGTGTTATAATACGTATTAAGACCCCCCTTTCGGGACCAGTTACTACTGTTCTCGACTCCTTTCACCAGTGATACCTCCAGGGACCCGCGACTTGTGATCATCGACTCAGTCCACACTTCCCTCCGGTACAGGATCCCTTTGTGGGCTCGACACTAGAGACTATCTAAAGAAACTCCCGGTACTGATTGAGGAACTAAGAGAACGGTGTAGAGTTCTTTCGAGGAAGGTTGGGGAACGTTTAACTGACTGACTGTGAGTTAAAGGTAGGGTGATATCGTCGAATATAGACTCAGTATATGCTAGACACACACGACACGAATCAATGAAATACTGGGGTGCCTGATATCGGGCGTCCGAGGAGACAGGTACGCTAAGAAGTCCGTCCTTATGACCTTACCCAACGGTACGGGAGGAGGTCCCCTAGAAGGGTTAGGTCCCCAGCTTGGGTCCAGAGGGCGTAACGTCCGCCTAAGAAATGACAGACTCGGGACTCCCTTCGGGTTATATACTAGATCAAAGGATTCACTTTCTATAAGAAGTGATACGAAACTTACAATATTTCGTTTTACTATAATGATCGGAGGAACACTTAATTCGTCGGTGGAACCAAAATATACAAGTCTACTAAAAAAAAGTATTAATATCTTAAATAGACGATATCACGAAAAGGGAAAAATAGAGGAAAACCGTCCCTTTATTAATCGACAACCAAAAAATATGTGGAAGGTCAATGGAATTCTCCTTTTAAAGTCAAACCACTCTCAAAATAACATCGTTTTATCTGTATCGTATTTCAACTAGTAAAATTGGTACAAATTCACATGTCAAGTCACTGTAATTCATGTAAGCGTTACAACATGTTAGTAGTGGTGAGAAGTAAAGGTCTTAAAAATAGTGAGGGGTCACTTTGAGGTATGGGGTGATTTGTCAGTAAGGGGTGAGGGGGAGTGGGGAAGGTGAAGGACAGAGATACTTAAATTGATAAGATTAATGGAATACATTCACCTCGGTCTGTCATAAATAGAAAAACACGGACCAAATAAAGTGAATCGTATTATAAAAGTTCCAAGTAGATATATATATGATGAAAAAAATTCCGTACGTATAATGTGACATAAAAACAACAACAACAACAATAAGATTAAGAAGAGGTTTAATACTCAGGAACCTCCCGTCTCCATTACATATCGTATAGAACAAAAGGGTTGTGGACACCTCAACCTCCTTCTTTCCTATTTACCAAAAATAACTATTAAGTTGATACACACACAAACGAGTCAACAAGTCAGTACAGGTTAAGGAACGCTGGGGTACCTGACATCGGACGGTCTGAGGAGAGAGGGACTCTAAAAGGTCCGTTTTTATGACGTCGCCCAACGGTACGGGAAGAGAACCCCTAGAAGGGTTGGGTCCCCAACTTGAACTCAGAGAACTCAGAGGACGTAACCGTCCATCTAAGAGATGGTGACCACGGAGGACCCTTCGGGGTCAAATCACTATCCGTTCCACAATATCGAGTAAGTAGTGAACCGCCGTGAACCCGACCTCGATATCAGGACTTTCGACTTCGACGATAAAAGTCGACCCGGAGTTATCCCGTCGGGAGACCTCCGGTCTTCAAATGGGGTAGGGAAACAGAACCCCCTTCTAGTCTCGCATGTCAACGGTAAGAACAGACCCCAAAACCTCTCGGCTTGTGCTCCCTCTCGCACCCCCATCTGTCCTACGTCCATCCCCTCGGAGACTGAGTGACGAAATGTCACAACCTGTCTTACCACTCACCTCTTTATCTAAGACTTCGTTTTAAATTAAAAACGGAAAAGAATTTAAACCGTCATGGGAGGAAATCGAGTCTATTAGTCTCGGAAACCTCGTGTAAGTTATAACTTACCCTAATTCATTTCCAACTAAGACAGTTGAATCAGTTTCTGCCGGATCATTTGCTATGTGGAGGCTGAAATTTTTGTCCTTATGTCTTCTTTGATGGTTATGTCCTTAGAGACTCGATGACACGACACACTGTCCCCTTCTATAAACGAGACCAGAATCTCAACCCACCCGAAGGAAACACCGAGTTGACCATTTATTAGGCGGACGTAACACCCTCTGGACCCAAGCTAGGGACCCAACCCTTCTAAGGGACCTTTTCCCTTTCCGATGGGTGAGGTCAAAAGACCGGACCTCTTAAGGTACCCGACATATCAGGTACCCCAGCGTTTCTCAGCCTGTGCTGACTTACTGAAAGTGAAAGTGATATCAACCCATCGGGAAAAGTTGAAAAAGACAGACCCCGGGTACATATGTAGATAAAGGCCAAACTACTGTCAGTCTATCCTAAAGTAATCACGGTTTCTTACAGGACTACTTCTCTTAACCTCGCACACCTACCGTTTTGGTTCCTTCGTATACTCCCTTTTCTTCAACACTGAGGGGCCCACTTTACCACAATCACAGACCTCCGTCTACCTACGTTCAAACTTGAGGACGTAAAGTCATCGACCTACTGTTTTCCGTTCTAAGAAAGGTTCTGACGTAAAGGAGGAATGTCCTGACTGACCTTCCAACGTACCTTTCTCACGTCTTTTTCATTAACGGTAAGACGTCGAAAATGTTAAAGACCGTTGAAAACAATAGTATCAAAACCTAGACATGCTACGCCAAGAGATAACCAGATCAATCGTCGTTTGTAGCCTTTACGCAGACTGGAAACCTCTCTTCCTTATACATCGATTCTATGATAGTAAACTTCTCCAAGTCTATCTACCCCAACGATCTAAATCGATTATTTTGACGTTCCGTGGGTCGATTCATAGTTAAAGTCTACTTGTTGACATCAAGTGGTCCGAGGAGACAGGTATCCTAAAGGGTCCGTTCTTATGACCTCACCCAACGATAAATGAAGCGGTCCCCTAGAGTAGTTTATAAACATTGTATGGATATGATTTTAATACACGACAATTGTACTCCAAGTTTAAATTGAGTCACAAAATATAACAATGGGATATCCATCCCATGGAATGGATTTTCTAGAGGAAATCTAAGTAAGAACACCAAGAATCTCTCAACAACAACAACAAAAAAAAAAGTGAAAGATCCAGAAAAGAAATAAGTGTATAACCAAACTCGAAGTAATTTACATTTATTACCGAAATTTCTACGGATCGACTCTCGTTCCGTAACACCCTTTCTCCAGGATCACTTCACGACCCTGACAAACCCCACACTACCGAGACCCTGACCCGGTCCATTAGGAACCTAATGAAAATCAAAGGTATGGACTAGAATTTCGTTCTGTTTAGTGAGTACAAGAGGATAGACACGACCGGTTTGAACGACTTTCATGGTATCTCTGACACTTCCTAATTTCCTAACACCATCCGTCTCATTACTGGGGTCTCTACAGAAGTAAGGAGACGTACCTTGGACAAGATACTGTTTCTCCAAAACCCACCCTAATTCACACGAGTAGCCGACAGGACTTTGATCCCTCCAATAAGACCTAATAAGTCCACCCGAGTCCCAAATCAACGGTGCTAAATCAACGAGTACCGACAACGACCACACCTCCTGTTTCGTTCTTCCTGTCTTTGGTTCCGTACGTCCGTCGAAGATCCTAAGAGGGGATCTCGGTGGTCTTTCCCTCTACCGAGGTAGTCGTGTAACTGGAGTCGGATCATCTTAGGTAAAGTTGAAGATTTGATGTCTTGACACTCTATTATTTACGTTAATCCGTGTCTCCCGTACGATTAAATGTGGCCGCCCTCCTTAGGTTATATACCAGGTCTCGCTCTTTTCTGCTTCGCCGGTTACTGTGCCGAGTTTCTCATTGACCTAAACCTTCCCCTCCACATACATGCACCCACAGAATCCTTTGTATCAATTGTCGTGACAGATCTGAGTCTTCCTACTCACTAACGTGTGTGTATGACGAGTGTAACTTGGTACTTTATCTCTGGTCTCTTACAGTCTCGACCTCCCTTAGGATCCTTATAGATCCGGTCGGGGAAGTAAAGAGTATACTACTCTTTCCTTCCGAGTACTTCTATATTACCGGTCTCAAGTGTCTCGTTTCCTCCCTCACTCGATCCTACGCTTAAGGTAAGAAGCCTGGGAACGTGGTCTTAAGGGACGGGGTACCGTATGAGTTTTTTAGTAATACGTCCACCTCTCTAATAGATCAATTTGAAGTTTCTTTAGAACTTCTTATAAAACTTGGGAGGTTACGATTAATCAATTAACTGAGTTTCGTTCTACACTCAAGACGGCACCCTAGGGGAGAGGTGAGAAAATAAACCTGGGTCTCGAAAGACAGGAGTTACAGTGGACGAGTTCCTCCCTCTGATACTGTAATTCTGTCGTACACATCGCATCCGTGACCCAAGTCTATCTTGACTCAAAAACAGACAAAGTCGGGACTGTACCACAAAACATAGGGAATCTCGTCACACCCATTAGAGAACCTCTGAGTCACAGGAACAGACATTTTACCCGTATTGTTAACTTAAATTATCCTAAGTTATTCTATTAAGTTTATTTTAAATCGTGTCTCAGACCGTACATCACAAGAACAACTTACCATGGTGTACCCCGACATTATACATTAAATAAACTTACAGAGGGACGAGATCTGACATTCATTGTGTACCAGTCCTTAACCCTGAATACCAACATAAAAGGTCGTGGTACACATCATGGACTGAGTTTTAAATTTGGTTTTTCTTTCTTTTTTTTTCTTATCGATTGTGACTCACAAATGGTGGACGGTGACATTATTCATGGGGTGTATTTTATTAAGTGAAATAGTAGTCCCATGTAGATTTTATTTTTATGACTGTGAGGGTAAAATATCTACTTCTGTAACTCTCGAGTCCAAAAGGTCGGAAAAGAAACTAAAGGAGGAAGGTGTAAAAGGTTCGTAAACAATTCGACAGAAAAAGAAAGTCTGTGTAGTAGGACGACGATACTCAAAGATCTTTCTTTACACCTCTCCACCGGCGACTTCGACCTCCCCGGTTGAAGTTTAAGATGAATATACGTCCGTATGTCTCCAAAATAAGATCATTTTTTATAGACAACTTACGTAATTATTCACTTTTTATGTATATGACTTATTTTTGTTTCGTTTGATTAGTCGGTCGGTTTGTTTTTCGTTTATCGGACTACGTCGAAGGAAATTATGAGACTCTTATCGAGTCAGAAATTACACCGGAGTAAATCTTAATTTCGTGGTCACACTTTAGAGGATCACAAAGAACAGATTTAGGACTAACCGGAAAGTTCGTCTCGTCTGTCCATTACGGATGATTAATCAATCGATAACTAAAAAAGACCAAATCGAACGGATTACACCCATTTACTGTAAGAGTCACTCCTACCTTTCCCCACTACCAACGAAACTAAAGGTATTCGAGAGAAGGTTCTAGAAGTCCTAAGTGACAAAAATATGATGTCTACCCAAAGTAATCTTTAAGCAATAGAACGATGATGAATATAAGATACGTCATAATCTCTCAATCACACCTCTATGAGGACACTTAAGTACTGTGAACTCCCCACATTGACTGTCAAGGATTATCTTAAACCTCTAACAATAACGATGACTCAAGATAGTCTGTACATGGTATCAGTAGGTCCCTTCGATCTATAAGTGTATAACATCAAACTACACCTTAAGATAAAAGTTCACTTGAGACTCTAAATCTCTTATATGACTAACAAGTGACCGATCTCTCTCACTCTAAAAATATCAAACCCCGTAACGTCTTTTAAGACTTTTCGTGGAGGTAAAGGTTCCTACTTTTAATCATCTATGGTTGATTCGAGAGAACTCAAAAGAAAACCGATTTCCAAGATTCCGACTATATACTCTGAAAGTCGCGTAGGAGTATCACCGTCCTCGCCCGACAAGTTCGACAACCTGAACCAAAATACACCTTCATGTCACTCTATTGGAGTAAAGTGAGAGTGATACGCAAAGACGCGGAAGCCAAGGTCCTTGAAGGGTACTCTCAAATGGTAGTCGGTCCTCATTAATTGCACTACCTTCGGTAAATTTTTGTAGACAGATGTTTGGACACACCTCTCTTTCATCGACCTTTCGCGAGTCTCTTCTCAGTGTCTTATTAATTTTAGAACCTTTTCTCCCGTACAATCAGTTCCAGAGATTAATAAGTGTTCTGTTCTGGTTCTTCTGTGTTGGTAAGAGACCTTCAGATGGCCAAAACGTATGGTGTACCCATTTACCCGTTTCCTGTTCGACTAAAAGGACTTTTCTTGATTACCCATAAGATGAAATAATTCTCAGATGTAGTACTCATAATCTTCTCCTTTTACTTCTCTTTTACATCTGAATCAAAAGTGTGTGGTACAACCGTTTCTAACTTTTCTGGACGAGAGTTGGCCATCCGATCTCACTCTCCTTCCCAATGGTGTCCAACGTCTTCAGCCCCTCTCAGATAGAACGTTCAAGCCCGAACGTTCACAGATGGAAGGACGACACAGGAGTACCGTTCAAAAGAGAGAGAGAGAGGACTATTTCCGCAATTAGGGTGGTCTGGTGAAAGTACTGGATTGGGAGAGGGTTTCCGAGGTGGAAGATTTTGGAAGTGGAACTCCGACCCCGAAGTTGTACACTTGGAGTTCCCTTTTATTTGTAAGTCGGGTACGTCAGGTTGAATTTCTCCGGTCGAAAAACCTCTTGTTAATCCGTTATACACAGTTTTGAAATCGTTTCTCGATGAAACGAGGTCGTTAGGGTGATTATCCCAAAAGGGGATGCCTTCTTGAACCTGGTCACAAGTTTTCATATGGATGTCCAAAAAGTGACGTCACCACGAATGGAATCTCTCTCCGTCCTTCACGGTTCGTGTAGGTAGTTAGACCCTACCTGACTCCCTTAATACTATGTGGACTTGGTCCCCAGTCGTGAAGAAGAGTTTCCGGTCTATTTTTACAAAATCCAAAACCTCAGTTTTAACTCCTATGATATATCCGTAATTATACTATTAAATTTGACATTGGTAAATTTTGATATTTTTGGTAGAAACCGAACACTCGACATACTTTCGTCCGTCACCCGGTTTGACCTGGGTGAAACGAGTAGAAGACAGACAAGTCTTTGTTTTCAGACGGTTAGAAACTAGATACGTCACCCTATGATACTTTGATAACTTTTACTACCGTACCTAAACAAATAACTGTACCTATACCTTTCTATAGGTATCATTTAACAATTCCCTTTTTTAGTATGTGTTATTTTGATACATGGATGATACACACATATGTATGTTTCGTACATATTATATTGACGAAGTATTAGTTAAAATGTTATATGTTAGTTATATTTTTCATTATATACTTCAGATTTTCCGATGGTTGGGTTTCTAATTGACACCAATTGAGACCCAACACCCAAACCCACTAACAATAAAAAAAAGGATTTTTAAAACATAAAAGACTAAAATCCTTCCGGTACCCATATATAGTAAGGATATTTAAATTCTATTGTATTTTGAAAATTTTTTTTAGGTATTTATGGAGGTTCTTTATTTGTGTTTATTTATTTTTTCTTTCACAATAACATGTCTTCTAACCATTAACGAACATAATACGGACTTAAACTCCCCTCGTTTGTTTCTCTCGAGTTAAATAAATAAAAAGTCCACTATCTGAATCCTATCGTAAGACTACGACTTGCTCACTCCTCCTATAAAGGGGAAAGTAAAGGATCTTTCGATATTCACGTTTAGACTTCCGTCCTTACCAGACTAATTTGGGAGTGATCGGAGAGGTTCACATATGAGTAACGATAAGTAATGCATAGTTCAAAATCTTAGGGGTGACATTGTTTTTAGAATATCCTGTTGAAACTACTTCTACCTTTTATATAACTATAAAAGACGGTATTTCTTTTACCTTTTTAAATTCAAATTAAAGTCGAAAGTTAAAAATGTACTCTTGTGCAGTTTCGACCATTTTTATAACAGTACATCGGTCTTACTCTTACACTGGTTCCTCTTTTTTTAAAGACTTTTACAGTGATTCGATAAGTCACTTTTAGTTATTTCTTGAATAAAAAGTAAAGTTTACTTAATCAATGGGTCCCGAACATTTTAAAAGGAGAACCTATGTAAAATTTTTTAATCGATAAATTCAAAAATAGTGATGACCCCTCTAAGGAAGAGACTCACCCAAGAGACTTAACAATCAATGGGATCACTATCACCGAGTCAAGGATACCTTTTACGTCCGTACGTACATACAGGTATTCTTACACACTTTATTTCCTTGAGGGACCGTCAGGTCACCAAGTCTGAGACACGAAAGTGACGGTCCCGGTTCCCAACTAGAGACTAACTCCTTGATTCTAGGACGTTCGACGTTCTTTTTTTAAAGAGACAATTTAAAAGGTCACCAGTACATACCTACACTCTTAACCGGATATTTCTTTCGACTCACGACTTCTTAACTACGAAAACTTGACGCCACGACCTCTTCTGAGAACTCTCAGGGAACCTGACGTTCCTCTAGGTTGGTCAGGTAAGATTTCCTTTAGTCAGGACTTATAAGTAACCTTCCTGACTACAACTTCGACTTTGAGGTTATGAAACCGGTGGACTACACTTCTTGACTGAGTGACCTTTTCTGGGACTGAGACCCTTTCTAACTTCAGTCCCCTTCTTACTCTACTGTCTCCTACTCTACCAACCTACCGTAGTGGCTGAGTTACCTGTACTCAAACTCATTCGAGGCCCTCAACCACTACCTGTCCCTCCGGACCGCACGACGTCAGGTACCCCAGCGTTTCTCAGTCTGTGTTGACTATCTGACTTAAATTGACTTGACTATTAACAGAATAGGTTATCAAACAAGAGTAGTCAGTGACCGTGTCAGTAACCGTGTGCAGTGACCGTGTGACAGAACCAGTCAAACCCCTGAGATATCTTATGGTATGATCTGAAATATATTGTGGGTGTCTGACGTACAATTACCCGAATTTGGTGTCTGAAAATAAGGAGCTCAGACCTCCGACCTTCCGACTCAAGTCCCAGGGTCACACCAGTCCACGTACCACTCTCCCAGGACCAACACAGGGGCGGTACGAGAGAACAACCGTATGGCAGAAAAATATTCTACCATGAGCACGGTAACTTGACACCTATTATGAAGTGATAGTACCGAGGTACATTTGGATCAATGGAGGGTTTCCGTAGTGGGGGTTTACGGTAGTATGATCCCAATCTTAAAGTTGTGTCCTTCACCCCCCTGTGTCCCCAAGACTGATATCACATTATAATTGAACTAATAGCGATGTTTTGACATAGACTCTCCTTACCATACTTAGAATCGTTTGGCACTACTTTGACAACGTGAGTCTCCTTGAGTCAGAAACAATAGCGTTCTGTCGTCGGTACACTCTCTTTATCCACTCCCTCTAATTGTCCATAATTATTTTTGGAGGAGAATCCTTTACTTACTCAGTGTCCACACCTTTTTTCGGCCGTCGGCACACGTGACGGAGTCACTTGTAAACGACACTAGTGAGGACAGGGAAGTGTCTTCGGACGAAGGTCGTCGGATGTCAGGAACCACTGTCTGTCGACGAGAGTCAAAGACGGGAACTAAAGAAGGACTACGTACGATTTGCGAGTCGAGAATCCTTGTGGGAGGTACGCACGATTCAGCGAAGTCAGCAGAGACTGAGAACCGCTGGGGTACTTGACATCGGGTAGTCCGAGGAGACAGGTACTTTAAGAGGTCGTTCTCATGACCTCACCCAATCGGTAAGAGAAGAGGTCCCCTAGAAGAGCTGGGTCCCTAGTTTGGACCCAGAGGACGTGACGTCCGTCTAAGAAATGGGAGACTCGGTGGTCCCTTCGAGACTTGTTTGTTATGGGGAGGGAGAGTAAACTGTAACTGAGGTTTTGTGTACGGTTAAAAAGGGGAATTTAAAAGGTTTGACCTTCATGGTAAGTAGAGAGGACAAAGGAACTACCAACAAAAGGAAAATGGGTTCCCGTCGTAAGTAAGTAAGCGAACATAAGCAAATGAGAGAACAAGGAGGGAGTTGGTAAGTGAAGTGGTAAAAAAAGTTATAAACCGCGACTCATCAAAACAAGTCAGTAAAACACTGTTATACGAACACACTATACTCATGGAAGTTTTAAGAAAAGACTTTGTCGACACAATCGTCAGTAAAATCAACTTATTTTTACTACTACTGGCGTAGAGGCCGACAAAGTGAGTCCTCCACCTCGCGTGGACCTACCTAGCATTATTCCGACTACCGGGTCCAGGCTACGTGCCATCGACGACACAATGTCGGCATCTGAGAGAGTGTTCCACGGGTCGACTACATGCCCCACTCCTCTCTAGTCGTCTACAAGTGACAGTGACGACACTTTCAGGGGGCTCTTCCTCAGCCGCATAAATCTTGTTGTGGTGGTCCATTATGACACCACATTCAGTAGACTTGCGGGACATTCGTTGACATCACCTTCTTTGTGACTTTTTACATAGAAGCCACGTAAACGACCTCTCTTTTAACCTTACTACGGACAATAGCAGTGATCATCCGTCGGGAACCGAATAATATAAAGAGTCGAGTAGGTCCACCGGACCCGAGGTGGTCTCTACTCCTCCCTTCCTAACGGTCCACCCTCTAATTATAGACACCCCAAAAGGTAGTCCGTTCTCTCTTCCTTCGTTTTGTATAACCCGGTGGAATCCCTTCCTCCTTTTAAATACCCTTGTTTTATTAATGTCGTTGACCTCCTCTTTTTTTTTCTTCCATCTCGTTACTCGTTTCCGATCTAATTTTGAACAGTTCTACCGAAAATACCGGGGACCCTGAATACCGATATAAGAGGCCCCAGGGACTCAAAATATTTTAAAATGGTAGAACCATAAAAGTGAAGACAAATAAACTATTGTTCGACTCGCTGGACGTACTGATAGAAAATTCACCCATGACGGATCTACAACGTCCGACCGTGAACGAAAGGATGAATGGCAGTATAAACATGATTTGTACTCGGTCCTTACACGATCCTGTGACCTACTTTTTCACTAAACCTTCAACTCAATTATGTACCGAATATCAACGAGTTGTACGTTCTTGGTTATACAATCTTATAACTAACGACAACGAGACTAGGGCTTACACGTGTATATAGAAAAGTAATTAAATAATCGTTACTAATGTCATACTTTATACTTGCACTTGCACTTCAGCGAGTCAGTACAGGCTGAGAAACGCGCTGGGGTACCTGACATCGGATGGTCCGAGGAGACAGGTACCCTAAAAGGTCCGTTATCATGACCTCACCTAACGGCAAAGGAAGAGGTCCCCTAGAGGGGCTAAGTCCCGACCTTGAGTTTAAAGGACGTAACGTCCACCTAAGAAATGGTGACTCAGTGGACCCTTTAGAAGAGTCACATATGATCATCGATTATTAAAGTAAGTTTATACTTCAATACTTAATAAAAGAAATTTACTGTTACATTTTCCAAGATGATTATAAAACAAAGATAAACTTTCATACACGAAAGTTTGACACTACGATCTCTTCTGAGAACTCTCAGGGAGTCTGACGTTCCTCTAGTTTGGTCAGTCAGGATTTCCTTTAGTTGGGATTTATAAGTAACCTTCCCGACTACTACTTCGACTTTGAGGTTATGAAACCGGTGGACTACTCTTCTCGACTGAGTAACTTTTTCTGGGACTACGACCCTTTCTAACTCCTGTCCTCCTCTTCCCCCGTTGTCTCCTACTCTACCAACCGATCGTAGTGACTGAGTCCTGTACTCATACTCGTTTGAGGTCCTCTACCACTTCCTGTCCCTTCGGACCGCACGACGTCAGGTACCCCAACGTCTCAGCTTATGTTGATTCGTTTACTTGTTACTGTTGTTGTCGTAACAGTCTGGGTAGTTACTTTACTTAGTCCCAATGTAAAGTCAAGTCACGACCTTTCCTTTTTATCGTTGTCTTCATTGTCACTTTAGAAGTTACTCCTAGGTAGAAAGAATTTCAGTTCTCCAAGGTCTTATTCCCTTTAGGTCTCCGTATACATGCAGAAAAAAGATAATTGGAACGTCAATCACTAAACGAGAGTCATTCGTAGTAGGTAGTGTAATTACTGAAAACTTTTTAGTATAACCAAAGTGAACATGTACGAAACATTTAAATAAAACCAACATCTCAACAGAGTCTCGATATTCGTGTTCCTCAAATATGAAGTAACAAAAACACAAAATTTTGGCAATGTTATTTTTTAATAATAATTGAGAACCCCTTAATGACTCAAAAGGACCTAAAGACAATATATATACACTCCATATGTACAATTATTCGAAGTCAAACAAAATGAGAACAGTTAGAAAAGGTTCACCGTAAGAGTCGGTTCTTGAGTCTTCCCGTCTTCCTTTTAGTAAAAGGGAGGGGATATCAAGAGTATTTGACGTCGTTATAACGAAATCTAAGATCTCTACCCTCCTTTCGGGATGACGAAGACGACAACAACTTACTTTAATAATCGATGATCATATGTAACTCTTCTAAAGGGTCCACTGAGTCACCATTTCTTAGGTGGACGTTACGTCCTTTAAACTCAAGGTAGGGACTCAGCCCCTCTAGGGGACCTCTTCCTTTACCGTTGGGTCAGGTCATAAGAACGGACCCTTTAGGGTACCTGTCTCCTCGGACTACCCGATGTCAGGCCCGCCAACGTTTCTCAGCCTGTACTGACTCTCTGATTTGCAGACTGCATACATATGTAACTATTGTTTACAAGACCTTAGAAGACCATTTTAAAAATCTGCTCCTGTCTTGAGATACAGGACCTTCCATCACCGTCTGATAATTGTCTCCGTCTACACCATACTTAAATCACGGGAGGTTCTCTACTCGGAACAAGAGTTCGGAAACCCAACTAGTCAACTGAACCTCCTTGAAAGACGGGTTGTCACTGACCAATACGCAACGTCCCTCGTTTCAATGTCTTAAGACATTTGTCAGAGAACTTCGAATGTATCAGTATATGGGTAAGTGTTATTGTCGGTGGCACAGGATTCAATGATGTGGTTCTGAAATCCGTGATAAAGGGCAAAAGGAAGGGTCGTTAAGACGTTTCGGGTACACTAGTGAGGGTAAAGTGTCTTGTCCTTTGACTCGTAACCAATGGTCTTTTGAAACATACCGGGACCACGTGTCGTCTCGGTTTTCGTTTGTCTTTAGACACCGAGGTTTCGGGTGCGAAGTGGTTTCAATTGAGAGACAATGAAGTGACCGTCCGTGACATAAAATCCTCCCTGTTAACGGAAGAACCGATAAAAGTATTCCCTTGAGATAAAGGAAGACCTCTAGAGATAGACGTTCTTTCAGAGTGAGAAAAACTTTGAATCTTGAAGTGTGTATCTCCATAAAAGGGGTCGTAGGAAATTCATATATTTTGTAAAATTTCGTTAGAGTTATCGGTTGTCAATCACCACTATGTTGTCGTTTTACCTGACAACATATCAATGTATTTAACGTAAATACTTCTAAAATCACTAAATCTTTTATCAAAAAAATATTGTATTTATTCGATACTATCTTTTAATAAATAAATCGGGTACACTTATCATGTATCTCTTTTCTGAACTTCCTTGATGTGAAAGAATTTTATAATTCTTTCTAATAAAGTCCTGAGTCCCATTAAAAAGTAAAGAAGAAAACGAAAAGATACGAAAGGTTTAAAAGATGTTAGTTATAATTAAGATGAATATTAAAATTTTCCACCTACCTTTTATACAACAAATAGGATATTTATTATCCATGGATGATACATGATCAGTGATAAGAACCGTGACCGTCACTCTTTCTGGTTCCAGAACGGGAACAAATCGAATATATTAAGAATAAATTACTTTAGACGATAGTAAAAAATAAGTAGGTACCTTTCGATTGTCCGTGAGAACCTAAGTGTCCTTTGATTTTGAAAAAAAAAAAAAGGTTTACTTCATTCAGTAAGAACAAGAAATTTTCGTTAAAAAAAAAGTAATTTATCCGAGTCGGAGGACTCTACAAAAATGAGGTCCTCAAAATTAAGACTGTTTCTTATATAATCAACAAAGAAGATCATGACTCTGTAATTATGTAGTGTGTTCGTATAAAGGAGACTGAAAACACAACAACAAATCATCGATTCAGTACAGAATCCCTAACTTGGGCACAAAGGACGTAATGTTCGTCTAAGAAATGGTGCCTCGGTGGTTTATTAGGTGGACGTCACGTCCAAACTAGGGACCCACCCCTTCTTGGAGACCTCTTCCTTTACCGTTGGTCGAGGTTATCAGAACGGACCTTTTAAGGAACCTGTCTCCTCGGACCACCCGATGTCAGGAGCCCTCGGACCACCCGATGTCAGGTACCCCAGTGTTTCTCAGTCTGTACTGACTCGTGTGTCGCGTCCGTTCGTGTAAACGAGACTGAAAACATCCCCTCCTTTTTTAGAGAGGGAGAATCGAAGAAGTCGACCCCGGGAGATTTACTCTGACAGTCTTATTGTTTTCCTTTTGGTTGGCTCAAAAAAAAAAAACTGAACACGTACCACGTACATTGTATACCTCATGGGTCTCTACTTGAGTTTCCAAACCAATCTTGAACTCAAATATATCGTAGAATGACATCCTTATCATTCAAAAATTTTTAATTAATTAATTGAAATTAACCTCCGATTAGTGAAATGTCATAACACCACCAAAACGGTATGTAACTGTACTTAGTCGGT
Source organism: Capra ibex (assembly GCA_006410555.1). Lineage (NCBI taxonomy): Eukaryota > Metazoa > Chordata > Mammalia > Artiodactyla > Bovidae > Capra > Capra ibex. The sequence goes on along the minus strand of SJYO01048061.1, from coordinate 3,881,503 downwards.
GCTCGCACGGACACAGGGGGGTAGGACTTGGGGGGAGGGTGGAGGGAGGGGTTGGGGAGGTAGACCGAACAGGGTCTCGTGGTCGATACGCACAGGACGAAGTGACCCAGTACCTTATCATTCCAAATCTCTTCACTCTTCTGTTTCGTTTTCCTGGAACACTGGGAGTCCCTCTGTCTGCCTCCCTGTAGTCTACGTCCCCTAGTGTCCCTAGTTCCGACCAACCCCCACAGATAAGACGTCTAAGGAGATCGCGGTAGAGGTCCGCCTCCTCCCAGACGTCAACAGAAGTCCCTAATTGAGACCAGGAAGGACTACCTTTCCTCCTCCCTGGGGAAACATTTAGATACAGGACAAAAATCGTGTATCCCCTCCCATCCTTCGAAAAACATACTAACGACGGGGAATTAACGGAAGTCGAGTTTTTATTAAGAATACAGTCTCCGTATCCAACCCCACTGTATAAGACCACAGAAAGAGAAATAAGTCCGACTGGGACGTCCATTACTACCTGACCATGGTTCGGACCCCAGTCTCAAGTGGACATCCAGGGTGGAACCTCAGGGGCCTTCGGGTTCTTTTTGGCTACACTGACAAGTTTGTCGACCAAGTAGAAGACTATTGCAGACGATCCTTCAGTGCTCTCTCAAAAGGGTCTTGGAATCAGCGTCACTCTGTTTGAATGCCGTACGACGGCGGTTCGGTACAACCATTGAGAAAGTTTCTCCCTGCACTCCCGTCGACCCGAGCGACACAAGACTCTCCGGTGTAACGAAGAGTCACAAACGACGAACACACGTTTACTAAAAGATGGATGGTTGGTAGATAATTCAACAAGCCATATCTTAAAGGGTCGCTTATTGTAATCTAAGTCGGCAGAAGCGAAACCCTTAAACGAAAAAAACATTTAGTCTTGGCATAAAAGGGTATTGTTTCAGGAACTACCCTACTTGCCTCTTGGTGTTTATGGAACTATCCACCAGGAACTCTACTTTTTATCAGAGATTAGGACTAATCAGTCTTCTGGTACACACGGACAGAACCGGAAAAGAGACACCAGGACTTCCGGAAGTCTCTCCCCACACGAGACAATTAATTTGTGAGGAGTAGATTTTGTTTCGACCGACCGTGTCCCTAAAAAGTCTTGGTATTTACACTTAAAATAAAACGTAAAATTTTCGGTACAAAATACGTTAACTGTACAACCTCTTTTCTAACTATCCCCTGAAGAATTCTCGTGCTCTCCCTGACCATTAAACGTATAATTAAATACATAGGTTTCACTTGCGTCTGTCGGTATTTTACGTGAACATTATTAATATGGTGGTAACTTGACACCCGAAAATTAATTTACCTTACAAAAATAGAACACAAAACGTGCAATCGGTGCAACAATACCCACAGTTCGACAACAACTTTTAGTTTCGCAGTCTCTACAGACTAAACCCGAAAGTAACGAGACGCCGGGCTCCACCGGACGTAAGGTCCTGTCACCGTCGACCCAGGCCACGAGGTCCGTTCGACACCCGTAGAACCGAAATACGTCCGAAAGTTCTTCCCGTGACCTCTGGGTCGAGTCTGTGTGACCGAGCCCTGTCCGTACTGTTTGGGAAACCTTTACTCTTTCTTTCCTACGAACGTCGGGCGCTCGGAAAATTTGCTTAGACTCTTGCTTTGGGACCCACAAGAAGAACTCTGTGAAGACACGATAAACAAACGACCCGACAAAACTAGAGGTAGACGTACCACCCGTAGAGCCACAAGTTCGGTCCTCGACACAATATGTTTACTAGCAAAAGTGTGAAGAGTTACGCCGGTGTTCTTACGAGAAAAGAGGAAAAAAAAAAAGGGGAGTTTTTCCGACAATTCACCTCGGTGAACACTGACTACATTTACTAACGGAAACACAAAACTACAAGACCCGACTCGTGACGACTCGGGGCACAAAAAATAGACTCTGCGTGACAGAGGTGGATAATAGAATTACCTCTACCCTCACTGACCCGGGTAGGGTCGGTTGTTGTGGGTCCTCCCCGACCTCCATGAGCCCAACCCCAACCTCTTACAGACAACTATCTTTCACTCTCTGTACGTCCCCTCCAGTGTTCCTCCCACTGCAGTGTGTGTCCGTTCTGCAGTGACAACTACTACTGAAAACGATGTTGACTGTACGGGTCCCTGAAGAATGTTGTCGAGACGTGACATGACCAGAGACCGAAAGTTCGTTGTTTCTTTGAATTCACTTTTTTTTTTTTCCTTAAATAGTATTTTCACAATCCCCTTCGTGTGACTGACTTTGGCAGGTGGGACCGGTCCGTGGTAGCATTGGTAACCGTACTCAACAAAATGCTGTCCTCCAGGACCACTCCTTGTACCTTGATTATTCGGTGGGGGTTGGTCTTCTCAAGGGTCTTAGGAAGAGCGACCGTAGGTAGAACCGACTTGTTCGACACGTGGTGGTCCTTCCTGAGACTCAGTCCTACTAACCGACTTCTGTTGGGCCTTTGATTAGGGTAGTGGTATTTTGGGCTCTGACACTCGGTGTACCGTCTCGACAAGAGGACCCAAGGGAATGGGATGACGAGAGGTGGGCCCGTGGGTAAGGGTTATTTTAGAGAACGAAACAGTCGTGTACGTAGAGGAGTCTGCTAAGTAAAGGCTCACAATCTGTTCACGGGTCAAAACCCGGGACCTTCCCCAGGGGGAAGGACGTTGTTCTGGTGTCCCAATTTGATTGATTTGTTCCTCCGGTATTCGGACTCTGCCGAGATTAGGACACACACCACTAGATCATTCGTTTGGGTTTAACTGTTTCGGACATTTGCGGAGTTGTAATGTTTTCGTTTTGGATTCCTGTTAGGTTGTAGTGACTGAGCTACCTGCACTCAAACTCGTTCGAGGCCCTCAACCACTACCTGTCCCTTCGGACCACACGATGTCGGGTACCCCAGCGTTTCTCAGCCTGTACTGACGCACTGACTTGACTTGTTGACTTCCTGTTAGTCAGTGTCTGTCAACACACACGCACGAGTCAGTGAGTCAACACGGCTGAGAAACACTGGGGTACCTGACGTCGGCGGTCCGAAGAGACAGGTATCCTAAGAGGTCCGTTATGACCTCACCCAATGAGAAAGGAAGAATCCTCTAGAAGGGCTGGGTCCCTAGCTTGGACGGAGGGGACACAGAGGACGTGACCGTCCGTCTAAGAAATGGCGGTTCGGTGAACCTTACGGGGTGTCTGTCGGTTCATCCGAAATTTGAGGTCGGTTAGTCAGTAAAAGAACGAAACGACGACGGGGTCGAGGACTGTTCTGGTGACCTGGGAGGATTGGTCCAACCACGACGGATTTTACTAAAAACGAGTATATTAGAGAATTTTTTAAAATTATATGTAGTCAAATAGAAAATTGGTGTCAGTCTCTACACAGCATCTTGAATTCCAGTCCCTAGTCGACCCTAAGTCTCTGCTAGCATCGTCCTTCGTCCTTAGGACGAAATTAGGGTCCCCCACAAGAATGGACAGAGAACCAGAGAGAAAACGACACCAAACAGAAATAAAAAAAGGGACCCAACTAGCCGAGAGGGACGACAAGACAGATGCTCCGTTTGTCTCGGTCCCGGTGACTTTAGATGGTTCATGTCTAGGTCGGAGTTTTGGAGACAGAAATAACAAGGAACCGGAGGAGCTTAGACTTAAGAGCCTCTCCCTTGGGACCGGGACGGATGGGCATCAGGTCTGTAGACACCGGGTCCAACTCCCCGACCCTCGCACATACACGTAGCCACGGATAGACATGTACCCTCGTCCGGTCCGACTGTTCACGGTGACACCCGGTCACCCTTGTCAACTACTGTGGGTGCGGTCCACGGGAACAGAGAGACGAAGACGGAGAAAAACCACACTGAGGTGATCCCTAAAAGGCTTCGTCCTTCTCCTAGCACTCTTCGTCCTGGTACTACCACTCCAGACCCACTGTGAGTAGAAAAATTTCGTTTCCCTTGAGTCTGATAAAAAAAAAGGTTTACTCAGTGAATCCTCCCCCAATCACATTGACCAGACCATGTATCTCAACTGTTCGATCGTCCCTCGTCTTTTTTTCAACACTATACAGTCTGACTCGGGTTCTACGAAACCTCTCGATCTAGTTTCAGGCATGTCGTAAAGACGCAGATGTCTTGTCTTTCTAAACCAGTCTCTCGGGAGATCTTAATCTGGGTAGAATCTGACTCACCAGGTGTACTCTGTCAGAAATAATGTCGTTATTACTTTTTACACTTCCGTCCCGGTGACTAAGATGGACACCGAGGAACGTCAGAGGATTACAAATCGAAGACGAAACAGGACAATAAAGTTTGAGAGGAGAAGGAGAAAAAGAGGGTCAAACAAACGTTACTTCAACGGACAAAATACTGAAGACGTGGCATAAAAGAACAGTAAGAGGTTTCGACGTTTGTAAAAGAATTTCGACACAATAGTTTTCGTCTCCTTCCTTTGTCGACGTTGACTCTTCAATATTAATAACGATGATACTGTACTTAATAGTCTTTTATTAGTTTTGTATTTAAAGACAGAGTCGGTTCTTTTTTCCACTTTATTCTTTGGTGTTACCACGGTCACAAGTAAACCCTTGTACCTTAATTACAGTAAAAGTGACAAGATTTAGGACTCACGGGGACAGTACCTTCTACGGATCTTAAACGGTTCCTTTATGTGTGTTTTTCCCGGACCGACAAGTACCTTAAACCAAAGACACATCTAAAATACAGACCGAAAGAGAGAGTACCAGGATATCGTGAAACAGAGAAATCACGGCGTCACATCATCCGTAATTTTGGCACACAGTAATACAGAATAAAAGGGATTATCTGACATTCCAGGAACTTCCGCCCTATACACGGTTTCATGCGTTAAATACTGGCATATTAATCTTCAACCGAATGAAAAAAGAGAGGACAAAGGGGATTAGTCTACCACAGTCTTAGAAACTCCCTTAGATAGTGTGTTGTGGGAGAAGAGGTAGATTCAAAGCCTAAGTAACCTCGTATTCTATGTCTCAGGGTCACCCTTTTACCTTCATCGTGGAAGTAGTGGTTTCCTCCGACCCTACAGTTGACCTCTCACAATTATAGACACGGGTCTACCCGCCCGTGGAAGAAAGGGGAGTCAACTTGGAAACCTGTCGGGAGAACCCCCCGTTCAGTCTCGGAAGTCCCACAGATGTGAGCTGATCTCCGACAAAGACACTCGGTGCACCTTTTCTTTCTTCCGTTTAAGGGGAGACACCCGTCTACAGGAGACGGGTGTAGAAACTCAAATCGAGGTGTGTCACCTCCGAACTTGGTTTGGTTGGTCCATTCAAAGACGCATAAGGTATCTCCAATCATTATCTAACCCGAAGGGAAAACTGAGTCGCCCATCTCTTAGACGGATGTTACGCCCTCTGGACCCAAACTAGGGACCCAACCCTTCTAGGGGACCTCTTCCCTTTCCGATGGGTAAAGTCATACGACCGGATCTCTTAAGGTACCTGTGAAATCAGGGGTCCCAACGTTTCTCGACCTGTGCTGACTCACTGAAAGTGAAAGTGAAATCATCATCTAGTCCTCCGGACCTCTCGAACGTCATACCAAAGGAGCACCTTTGGTCTCGCCCCTTTCGTGCCAGAGGGGTGATCTGACACTCGGGGTGTTCATGTCATCGGTTCCACCAGGTCAGTGGGGACTTTACCTCTGCGAAGGAAACGGATTCTCTGAGCAAGGTTTGGAGGCCCTCTACAATTTGGTTGAGGACACCAGAGTAGGACCCTCTTACGTCTCTTCTGTTACTTTACGTCGGACCCAAGTCAAGTTCGACGGCGACAGCGACCACTACCACTTACGAGAAGGACAGACGGGCACTACGACCGGGACATGCTCAGTCCTTTAGGACCGACTCCCAGGACACTATTCACATGACGACTCCCCCGTCAAAGAGACAGATGGGGGAGTATGACCTACACAAACTTTATTCGACGGGACCCGACTAAACTCAAGGGATCTTTCTGTACAACTTCAGGAGTAGAGGACATACCCCTGAAGAAACCTTCATCCCAGTAACGTTTACATTGATCGACGTACTCTACCACGACCTCATCACAACATCAATCAGTCCAGTCAGTGAGTCAACACAAGCTAAGAAACACCGGGGCACCTGACGTCGTGAGGTCCGGAGGGACAGGTAGTGGTTGAGGACCTCGAATGAGTCTGAGTGCAGGTAGCTCAGCCACTACGGTAGGTTGGTAGGGTAGGAGACAGTAGAGGAAGAGAGAGGAAGTTAGGGAGGGTTGTAGTCCCAGAAAAGACTCAGTCAAGAAGTGTAGACCACCGGTTTCATAACCTCAAAGTCGAAGTTGTAGTCAGGAAGGTTACTTATAAGTCCTGACCAGAGGAAATCCTACCTGACCAACCTAGAGAAACGTCGGGTTCCCTGAGAGTTCTCAGAAAAGGTTGTGATGTCAAGTTTTCGTAGTTAAGAAACCGGGAGACGAAAGAATTGTCAGGTTGAGAGTGTAGGTATGTCCAGATGACCTTTTTGGTACACATCATCATCGACCATGAATTAGTCGATAAATTAGACGAAGAATTTGACCATCATCTATCATGAATTAGATTGTACTGACCACAAGAATATTTTTCTACCTCACTTCTGTATGTCCCTCTTCCGGTGCACTACAACCTCGTCTCAAATCTCCCCATGTGGACACTCGGTCCCTTCCGATTCCCAATTGTCGGGGGTGCTCTTGGGCCTACTCCGGTTCTTCCTAACATGGGTCTCGCAGTCTCCCTGGAACGTAGAATCCGAACTGTGTAACTACAATCTGAAGATCGGACACTCTGGTATGTAGAGACAACAATCGGTTAGTCGAACGCCATGAAGCAATACCACCGACATCCTTTACTTGTGTCTTCGTCAGAGAAGAAACTCTAAGAATTCCAGATTTGAGAGGTCTCGGAGAATTGCTAGGGGAAAGTGTTCATCCTCTGAGTTCTCAGTCTGTGTAAGTCACAAGAAGAGTTCATATAAACTTGGACTTAAACAGACTTGGTGTCGGACACACGGTAGGTGAGAGGAAAGGGGACCCCTCGAACTGTTGTTCACCGAAATCCGAGTGAAACTGTTCGAAGGTACCTCTTCCGTCACGTGTGTTGGTGTCGCCGAAGAGCAGAGTAGGACAGAAATCACCTGTGGACTTTGGGTGCGTACACACTACAAAAAGAGGGCTCCTGGGGCAATCACCTGGGTCGGGAGTTCGCACGAAAACATCCCAGTGACACCACTCACTACAGTTCGATGAGTGATCGGTCCGATCTGTACGAGACACGGCGGTAGACGTTACCTCTGTCCTCTCCGATAACCGTCTTCGGAGTCCAAGACCCCGACGATTCTAAACCGGAGGACAAGACCTTGACTTGGAAGGAACTTTTCTCGTTAAGGTAAGAGGTGTGTCTGAATACTCCGGTCGACCCATCAATGGGTCGTGGAGACCAAGGACGAGGTGTCTCCACTTCCCCTTCCCAACCCAAACCGACTCTGTTCCTCGGAAAGGGAACCACGGACACCTACAGTGTTACTACGAGACCACAAGAACTGTTCCCGGTACGCCCTCTCTTCCGTGTTAAGGAATGAGTCAAAGACCGGAACGTTTAGGTCGGTCTCAACCTCACCTTCCTTTCGGACCGACAAAGAGTACACGAAAAGGGACATATTCAAACGGTACCGGCACCATTGTTCCATGGTGTGTGCCCCACGAAGTTGTTCCCTCTACACATCGGAACGACAAGACCTCCACCCTCCGGACTCTGGTCCCACCGTCGTCCCAATCGAAGGAGAGAGGGAGAAGTGGGACACACGAGTGCACCAGAAGGGAGACACGCTGAGACACAGGATTAAAGGAGAAGAATATTCCTGTGGACAGTATAACCTAGTCCCGGGTCGGGGTACGGGAGTTAAATTAAATTAGTGGAGAAATTTTCGGGATAAAGGTTTATCTAAGGCTCCGTGACCCCGAATCCTGAAGTTGAACCCCTAAAATCCCCCTGAGTCAAGTCCGGGATTGTGGAGGGTACTGGTTCCTCCTGAGGAACTCCCGTTCCTGACGTACCGTGTGGGACCCTATGGAGGTCTCGGATTTCATCTCGGACCAGGGTTCAGTTACGAGTCGGGAAAACAACTTACTTACACGAAACTAAAGACACAAGAGTCAGTACAGGTTGAGAAACGCTGGGGGACCTGACATCGGGTAGTCCGAGGAGACAGGTACCCTAAAGGGTCCGTTCTTATGTCCTCACCCAACGGTAAGGGAAGAGGTAACTAAAGATATCCCCTTTCGTTTTGTTTTTTGGTCTTTGTTTAGACCACAAACGAAGACACGAACGACAGGTGTCGTCGGGGGTCAGGGTTTGACTTTAGACCTAGTGCACAACTTTTACATGTATACCTTCTCCTCCCCATTTGTTCCTTTTCTTTGTCTAGTCTGCCCGGTCTACCCTTTCCATACGGTCGCACGTTGTTATTGTCATTGCCGTATACCGGACAACAAGAGTCGCATCAAGAGAATAGAGACACAACAACGTTTTACCCTTATACGGATACCTACACACTCCTCAGAACAAAGTATCAGTTCTAGAACTCCACCACCTTTTGTTTCTCTCTCTCTTTTGTACAAGGGGTAGACCCCGAACGACACACGTTTGTCGGGGTCCGCTCGACTCGGCGAGGTCCGAAATTGAGCAGAGAGAACGAAAGAAGAATGGGGGACCGACCAACAAGGTTAGGTCGGTCGAGGTGTCACAAAGACCCGGCTGAACACCGATAGAGTAAAAGTCTCGTCGTTTGACGAAACGTACAAACTTAACTAAAACGGGGTTCATCTAATCTTCATCAACGTCTATACAAGTTGTAGTAAACACTTTTATGTAACTACGGATGTTCTTTCTTTCCTCAGAAGATAAGTAAACTTAAAGAAGGAAATAAATAAGTACGTACGTACTAAATAGCTCTCGGAATAACAACAACAAATCAACGAGTCATCACAGACTGAGAAACGCTGGGGTACCTGACATCGGGCGGTCCGAGGAGACAGGTATCCTAAGAGGTCCGTTCTTATGACCTCGTCCAACGGTACGGGGAGGAGGTCCCCTAGAAGGCTAGGGTCCCCAACTGGGTCCAGAGCGCTTGACGTCTGTTAAGAAATGGTAGCCTCGGAGGTCCCTTCGGGTTAGTCTTCGGATGATACACGGTTTATGTCTCAATTAGTGGTATACAGATCTGCTAAAAAGGAGGACCCTTGTACCACAGAAAAGAAGGAAATGAACCAAAGGGAAGACAGGTCTTCGTCTTCTCAACTGAAACATTTGAGATTCAGTCACGGTGGATGTGAAAAAGACACCTACTTGAAGGACACCCTCGAATAATTTTTACGTCTCTAAGGACTCTGAGACTAAGTCACCCACGTCACACCGGGGATCCTTGGACCCAAAGACTACTTAGGACGTCTCCAAGGGTATGTCCACCAGGGACATACTTCGGGAGACTCGTCGGGACGACGGTCCGACCGTCGCGTCCAACTCTACGGTAGACGTAACCGTGTAACGAGAGTTGTGACTTCCACGTCGGACCCTATGTTCACACAACCCACCCTGGACGCCCCCCAAGGCCCCCCGACCCCACAGACACCCAACCTCTTCCCCCACCTACCTCTTTTCCTTTCCTCGGAGGGAGTCGACCCTCAATCGAGGGACAGGCAAAGGAGGCCCTTCGGAGTCCCACGGTCCCGCGCCGGCGTGTAAGGTCAGTCGAAATGAACTGAGGTTCGTGGAGTGGTCTCAGGTCTTAAGTCACCAAAAGGAATGATCACTTTATACTGAAAGTCGAACACTTTTATATTATTTTGAGGAAACTGAACCCGGAATCTCGTCGAAGAATCGCTAACTAGGATTGAGTAGCCACTATACTAGGCTCTACGTGGACCTTAAGGGTGGCTCCCCAAAAGAAGCGACGAGACTCTTCGTTCGTAAAAGTGTGGGTAATACAGGTCGAATGAAATTTGACAAACAACACCTCCCTTTGCCGGAAACGAATAATATGACTTTCCAGAAAACAACTCTAGACTCCGAAGACACAAATATCTTACTTATAAGATCGAGTCTACCTGTCACTAAAAGTAGGAGAAGGATCTAACTTTTGATTTATCCTTTATTTAGGAACTACTGATTACCCCTTGGTGTGGTGGATACCGTTGAGTGAAATCGTATATTTAAACAAAAGAAAATGGAAGCTGTATTTTCAGGAAACATTCAGAGGGAACCCTCATAGGTTTTAACGTGCAGACTAGAAAATACGCGGTTAGTGAGGACTTTTATGGGGTTATGGGACGTTAAAGTTACGACAGACCTCGTCAATGACAGGTATAAGACACATTTCCAGATTACCTCCTTCTCCTTATTTATAATACGGTTAATAAAGATACTCGAAAATAAAATTCATCGCTTCGGGTTCTAAAGATACCTCTGCGTTCATATAGTTTGACATAAAAAATACGAATGTAGATTTGACCCGTTATTCTTGTATAGTTATTTGAAGTTGATGTGAGTCCTTTTATGATTTTCCCTTCGAGAGCACTATGAGTTATTTTAACTGCCCGCGTAACCTCTACATATCTCGTCACTGTAGGTAGACCATAAAAAGCCACTGAAGATCAGTTAATGGTGTAAAGTAGTACACATTAGGAGAAAATAGAGGTCAAGGACGACCACACCGTTAAGAGAGAGACGATGTAGACACCGATATAACACTTAAAAATAGCGGAACCTCAGTCTCGTAGGGAAGGGAAGGGGCCTACAACAACTTGACACACACAATCTCTAAATAAACGTTCTACCAGAAGGGACATCGAGTCTACCATTTCACAGACGAATGTTACGTCTTCTGGGCCTAAGTTAGGGACCCAAACCTTCTAGGAGACCTCTTCCGTCACCGTGCACCTCACAGGGTGAGGTCATGAGAACGGACCTTTTAGGGTACCCGTCTCCTCGGACCACCCGACGTCAGGTACCCCAGCGATTCTCATTCTGTACTGACTCGTTGAAGTGAAAGTGAAAAGTGAAAGTACGTAACCTCTTCCTTTACCGTTGGGTGAGATCACAAGAACGGACCTCTTAGGGTCCCTGTCCCCTCGGACCACCCGACGGCGGATACCCCAACGTGTCTCATCCTGTACCGACTTCGCTGAATCGTCGTCGTCGTCTTTTATACATTTTACTAACCGTCGTTTAATTTTTTTCACCCGTACGAAACTTTATTTTCTAACGCAAAGTCCGTTTCATACCTAAAGTGGTATCGAACAAACGTCACAACAAAAATCTCCCGTTTTTCATTTGTTGTCTTTTGTTGTTTCTTCGTCTTTGTTGGGACAGGTTACCACTAGAAAACCTTTCCTCTAAAACATGCATACAAAATACATACACACATTTTACAAAATACACACATTCTTGTACATGTACACATGCGTATACTTTACACATTCGGGTAAACATATTTACACTATTTTCTATCTCAAGTATAAAACCTTTCAACTAATGTAAAAATTGACGGACAAAAAATCTCGTCAAAATGCAAATGTCGCTTTACCTCTCCTTCTACGTCAGATCCTAAGACATAACGTAAATTAGTAGTGCAGGGGACTCGGAGGAGACAGAGACTGTCAAAGACTGAAAGGAAACAAAAAAGTCCTAGAACCGTCAAACTCCCCATGATCAGTCCATAAAACATTACCAGGGAACACAACCGAAACAGACTACGAAGAATAGAGTGCCATATTGACCCCAAGAAAACCAAAACCCCTCCTCCTGTCGTCTCCTCACCACAGGGAGAGTGGTGTAGTCTAGTTCCCCTGTACAGTGAACGATGGTTGCACTGAATAGTATCGCCCACAGTTGGAAGTAGGGGGTCGAGTCCGTCACAAACGGTCCTAAGAGAGGACCTGAAGAAGGGGGGAGAACGAAAAGAGATAAAGAACCTTCGTCCAACGAGTCACGTCGGGTGTGACTTGAAGAACCTCCCCCCTTATAGATACATTCAATAAATCCTAAGAAGATACACCGTTTAGACAGAGAAGAAGGGGTAAATAAATCAGATAATAAAGATAGTCATACCTAAGTACGTGTGTACAAAATATGTACCTCAACATCAGGTTGTTATTTAATAAAAAAAACGAGTTTAAGAAGGTCGAAACCGGCAACCCTCGAGAAAGTCCAACTGAGGCCACAGGGAAAATGTATTTGGGTAGAAAAAATTAAAAAATAAAAAAATCGTGAAGAGCTGAAGACCGTAATGTTCTACGAGGTTCGAGTAGGATATATTAGGGGAAGGGTAGGGACCTTAGTCGGTCAAGAAGTTCTTTAGGACCAAGAAAAGTGACCAACCACCATAATCTTCGATTATCTCGATTATCCACACGAGTAACGAGTACCGTACAGTGACGAAGGTCCCGAAGGGTCGACTCTGCCGTTGTTGTATATACACACATATACTTAGGTGCACCGGAAGGGTCCATCGACTCACGATTTCTTAGACGGACGGTCACGTCCTCTACTCCCGAGGTAGGACCCAGCTCTCCTAGGGGACCTCCTCCTTTACCGTCACGGGAGACCATAAGAACGGACCCTCTAGAGATACCTGTCTCCTCGAACCGTTCGATATCAGGTACCTCAGTGTTTCTCACCCTGTGTTGAATCGTTGGTTTGTTGTCGTTGTGATTGGGTACGTATACGTACATAGATTTTTGTAAAGACATACATAGATAGACATTGATTTATCGGATTTGTACTCAAGTATAACTTTACAAGACAAATTTTCTTCTAATAATAATGTTTTAAAAATTCGTGTACTTTCCCGTATACTTTTCCCTACGACATGTACTTATAGTCCCATAAGTGTGTCCTTCGTCTCGAAGTGTTTCTGGTCACCCAGAGGGTACCCGAGGAAAGACCCGAGTAGGGAGAGGGTCGGGGACTCTTCTGGGTGATAAAACTACGATTAATAGAAAAAAAAAAAAAAAACGAAGAGTGATATCGAAATGGGTATACTAGTGTGATTACAAGAACTTGAGTTTAAGTAATGATGTTCTTAGTGAGATCACAAGTAAACGAACGAGTGTCAAAGGGCAAGGTTATCACCCTCTAATTGGGTACACAAGACAGAGACCCATACCGTAGTTCCTTCACACACAGGAATATACCGGATTCTAAAATCAGTAATAAACTAATAATAAACAGTAAACTCTAATAAAACTAATGGACTCTATTATTTTTACGTTAATCTTACGTCCCTGTCTTGACTTCTTCTCTCCTTTTAGGTACACCTCTAAAGTCATAGTCTTCTCTTTACACTGAACTACGGGTCAAATACTTGAATACCATCCCTTGTCATAAAGTCAAGTCAAGTCAAGTCAGTGGTTGAGAAACACTGGGGTACTTAGCGTCGTACGGTCCGGAGGGACAGGTAGTGGTTGAGGACCTCAAGTGAGTCTAAGTGCAGGTAACTCAGTCACTACGGTAGGTCGGTAGAGTAGGAGACAGCAGGGGAAAAGGAGGACGGGGGTTAGGGAGGGTCGTAGTCTCAGAAAAGGTTACTCAGTTGAGAAGCGTACTCCACCGGTTTCATGACCTCAAAGTCGAAATCGTAGTAAGGAAGGTTTCTTTAGGGTCCCGACTAATTACCAATTAATAAACTTCAAAACCATTACACTCTTGAGACTCAATCCTTCAGTCACCTCAGCTAGGCAAAGTAGAACTTTACACCTCGAAAATAAATTCGATGACGCAAGGTCTCAAAACTCATATAAAGAGAGAAGTATTACCAAAACAAAAAAAAAAAACCCCCCCCCTTTCTTAGTCGTTCACGTCTTTTCATCCTGGTCGGAGAAGTTCTGACATCCCTGACGTCGTGTGGTCCAAAGGGACAGGAAGTGGTAGGGGGTCTCGACCGAGTTTAAGTACAGGTAACTAGTACAGGTAGGTTAGTAGAGTAGGACAGTGGGGGAAAACAAGGACAGGAGTTAGAAAGGGTCGTAGTCCCAGAAAAGTTTACTGAGTCGAGAAGCGTAGTCCACCGGTTTCATAACCTCAAAGTCGAAGTTGTAGTAAGGAAGGTTCCTTGTGAGTCCTGACTAGAGGAAATCCTACCTGACCAACCTAGAGGAACGTCAGGTTCCCTGAGTTCTCAGAAGAGGTTGTGGTGTTAAGTTTTCGTAGTTAAGAAGACGTGAGTCGAAAGAAATATCAGGTTAAGAGTGCAAGTATGTACTGATGACCTCATTCATATCGAAACTGATCTACCTGGAAACAACCGTTTCATTACAGAGACGAAAACTTATACGATAGATCCAACGAGTATTGAAAAGAAGGTTCCTCATTCGTAGAAAATTAAAGTACCGACGTTAGTGGTAGACGTCACTAAGACCTCGGGGGTTTTATTTCGGTCAGTGACAAAGGGGTAGATAAAAGGTACTTCACTAACCTGGTCTACCGGTACTAGAAGCAAAAGACTTACAACTCGAAATTCGGTTGAAAAAGTGAGAGGAGAAAGTGAAAGTAGTTCTCTGAAAAATCAACGAGAAGTGAAAGACGGTATTCCCACCACAGTAGACGTATAGACTCCAATAACATAAAGAGGGCTGTTAGAACTAAGGTCGAACATGAAGAAGGTCAGGTCGCAAAGAGTACTACATGAGACGTATCTTCAATTTATTCGTCCCACTGTTATATGTCGGAACTGCATGAGGAAGAGGATAAACCTTGGTCAGCAACAAGGTACAGATCAAGATAGACAACGAAGGACTGGACGTATATCCAAAGAGTTCTCCGTCCAGTCCACCAGACCATAAGGGTAGAGAAAGTCTTAAAAGGTGTCAAAGAACACTAGGTGTGTCAGTTTCCAAAACCGTATCAGTTATTTGGTGTTTATCTACAAAAAGACCTTGAGAGAACGTCTGGAAAAGGTCAGGACACGGGTGAGGACTCAAAAGGTATAAACGACCGTATAACAAGGGAACCATAGAGATTAAAAGAACTTCTCTAGAGATCAGAGAGGGAAAGATAATAAAAGGAGATAAAGAAACGTGACTAGTGACTCCTTCCGAAAGAATACAGAGGAACGATAAGAAACCTTGAGACGTAAGTTTACCCACATAGAAAGGAAAAGAGGAAACGAAAAACGAAGAGAAGAAAAGTGTCGATAAACATTCCGGAGGAGTCTGTGGTAAAACAAAAAAACTTAAAGAAAAAGGACCCCTACTAGAACTAGGGACAGAGGATATGTTACAGTACTTACAGGTAGAAAGTAGTCGTGAGACGGATAGTCTAGATTAGGGAACTTAGATAAACAGTGAAGGTGACATATTAGTATTCCCTAAACTAAATCCAGTATGGACTTTACCAGATCACCAAAAGGGATGAAAGAAGTTAAACTCAGACTTAATCCGTTATTCCTCAAATACTAGACTTGGTGTCAGTCGAGGACCAGAACAAAAACGACTGACATATCTCGAAGAGGTAAAAACCGACGTTTCTTATATTAGTTACACTGAAACCACCACCGGTAGACCACTACAGGTACACATCTCAGAAGAGAATACAACAACCTTCTTCCACAAACGATACTGGTCACGTAAGAGAAACGTTTTGAGATAATCGGAAACGGGATGAAGTAAGACATGAGGTTCCGGTTTAAACGGACAATGAGGTCCACAAAGAACTGAAGGATGAAAACGTAAGGTCAGGGGATATTACTTTTCCTGTAGAAAAAACCCACAATCAAGATTTTCCACAACATCCAGAAGTAACTTGATAACTTGAAGTTCGAAGAAGTCACAATGACCAACCCCGTATCTGAACCTAATGACACTATGACTTACCAAACAGAACCTTTGCTTCTCTCTAGTAAGACAACAAAAACTCTAACGTAGGTTCATGATGTAAAACCTGAGATAACAACTGATACTACCGATAAGGTAAAAAAACCTCCCTAAAAACGGGTGTCATCACCTATATTACCAGTAGACTCAATTTAAGTGGGTAAGGTCAGGTAAAATCACGCGACTAAGGATCTTACAGCTACAAGTGAGAATGGTAGAGGACAAACTGGTGAAGGTTAAACGGAACTAAGTACCTGGATTGTAAGGTCCAAGGATACGTTATAACGAGAAATGTCGTAACCTGGAACGAAGACAGCGGTCAGTGTAGGTATCGACCCATAATAAAAACGAAACCGAGACAGAGAAGTAAGAAAGACCTCAATAAAGAGGTGACTAGAGGTCATCGTATAACCCGTGGATGACTGGGCTCCTCAAATAGATAGAAAAACGGAAAAATATGACAAGTACCCCAAGAGTTCCGTTCTTATGGATTCACCAAACAGTAAGGGAAGAGATCACCTGGTGTAAAACAGTCTTAAGAGGTGGTACTGGGCAGACAGAACCTACCGGGATGTATCAAAGTAATTCAATCTGCTCCGATACAAGGTACACTAATCTAACCAATCAAAAGACACCAACACCAAAGTCAGACGGGAGACTACGGGTGAGAGTCGTGGATAGTAGACTGACCCCAAAGAGAATGGAACCTACACCCCATAGAGAAATACCGACGAGGTCGTTTCGTGTCGACGACGAGGAACGGAACCTGTACTGCATAGAGGAGTGCCGGTGACGATGACTGGAACCTGTACCCCATAACTCGCCGCCGACGAGTCACAACTATATAAATACTTCCCACTCTCGAAAAGTGATTTCGTTGGATCGTCTTAAGAACGATTTCGATTCGATTTACTCGATTCCCGTGTCGGGTTCCAACCCCAGACTCCCAACTCTCCTTAGACTGACCAATCAAGTGTCTCTCTTAGAAACAGAAGGAGAGAAAGCGAGGATGTTGTTAGACCAAAGGGTCGTTTCAAATAGAAACCGGGAATGGAGGTTTCATGTAGGTCTTAGAAAACTGGTGGACAGTGATGGAACCGGTGAGGAGGAAAGGTTCGGTGGCAATATAAAGTGGACTAAAAACGTTATCGAAGGGTACACACCAAAACGAAGGGAAGTTATCTGAAAGTCGAGTCGTCGGTCTCACTCGAACACACTCGGGTTCAGTCTCCCGAAGAGAGGGGACTAGTCCTGGGAGGTCACCAACACTTCAGTGTTTTACACCTTCGGTTCCAGGAGTGAGACTGGGTGTACCGGCGAACAGTGGACCGGGGGTAGTGGAAGGAATGAAGTGGAGAGTGCCGGGAGAAAAAGTGACCAGAGAAACGACCGGACAGTGATGGGTGTCTGGTAAAATAACAGACAGGTGAGGGTGAGTTTACATTTCAGGTACTCTAATAACAGGTACATTATGAAAAGTCTTAGAGAGGAAGGTCCTGACACATTCGTCCGTAGCCTATCAAGAACTTAATTTTCTTAATTATAAACCTTTCGAAACCTTTTATACGAAGTTCCACGTACAATTTTTCAAATTCCATTGATAAATTTCTCATTCCGTTGTCTACATCAAAGGTCCATTAATTTCCTCCTTTTATCTTATTTCTTTTAAAATGGTTACTCTCTGTCCTCTTTTTATTTTCAATTTTCCCACGTGTGATTTGTCTTTTGGTTTTGTTCTATCGTCTTTCCTTTTTTGTTCAGTCCTTAGTGTCAGACACACTTGGTGTATCTGAGGGTCTTAACTTAAATTTTTAGGGCAGTACTCGACAAATGTTCTCCATTTACGTTTTAGTTTACCACGTCTTTCAGACTTTTATGTCCCTTTCTTTTAATATACGGTCCGTTTACAATTATTTTTTCTTTTGTCCTCATTGTTACAATTTTACTGTTTTATGTTGAGTTCCCATTTTCGTAACTTTTCCTTTTTCTTTTCTACGTAATATAATTATTTTGTGGATGGTTCTTTTATCCTCTTAGTATTTCGTTAAATGTTAAGAGTAATATCAAAACTTTATGTTTATTCCGTTTCTTTATTACACTGTTAGATGTAAGTATCACTCTCTAAAATTGTGGAGAAAGAGTCGTGGACCGTCCAGTTCATCTGTTTTGAACTCCCATGTCTCACAAATTTATGGGGCAATGTTCAAAAGACCCCATGGCCCATTGTAAACAATATTTATACATACGTCTCTTAGTATTCCTGAATCTTTTTGCTCCTCTGTGTACAACCTGTACTAAAATTTTTAGTACATAATATTTATTCAGCCTTCACACACGATTCATTCAAGTCAGCACAAACTGAGAAACACTGGGGTACCTGACATCCGGCAGTCCTAGGAGGTAGGTACCCTAAGAGGTCCGTTCTTGTGACCTCACCTGACGACGGTACGAGAGGAGGTCCCCTAGAAGGACTGGGTCCCTAACTTGGGTGTAGAGAATACAGAAGACGTACCCGTCCTCCCAAGAAATGGTGATCACCGTGACCCTTCGGGTATATGTCAGTTTTGTATAAGTCAACTCTTCGGATCAGGAAACAGATTAGAAAGTCATGTACCCCTAGGACTGTGTTGTCCCCAAGAGTTTCACTCTCGGAACCAAGTCGTCGTAGTCGCAATACATCCTTAAACACTCTTTACGACTAAGGAACGGAATCGGAGTCTACGAGACTCAGTGGTTGAGACTTCCACTTGGGGTTTAATTATGTGGAAGACCCCGAAGACTACGGTTAAGTTGACACTCTGGGTGGTCGTGTGTAAACTGGAGACTTCGGACGGACGGGAGGAACCAAACCTACAGTAGTCAAGTCAAGTCAAGTCAGCGAGTCAGCACAGACTGAGAAACGCTGGGGTACTTAGAGTCGTGCGGTCCGGAGGGACAGGTAGTGGTGGAGGACCTCAAGTGAGTCTGAGTGCAGGTAACTCAGGCACTACGGTAGGTCGGTAGAGCAGGAACCAACAGAGGAAGAGGAGGACGGGGGTTAGGGAGGGTCGTAGTCTCAGAAAAGGTTACTCAGTTGAGAAGCGTACTCCACCGGTTTCATGACCTCGAAGTCGAAATCGTAGTAAGGAAGGTTTCTTTAGGGTCCCAACTAGAGGAAGTCTTACCTGACCAACCTAGAGGAACGTCAGGTTCCCTGAGAGTTCTCAGAAGAGGTTGTGGTGTCAAGTTTTCGTAGTTAAGAAACCACGAGTCGGAAGAAGTGTCAGGTTGAGAGTGTAGGTATGTACTGGTGTCCTTTTTGGTACCGGAACTGATCTGCCTGGAATCAACCGTTTCATTACAGAGACGAAAACTTATATGATAGATCTAACCAGTATTGAAAAGAAGGTTCCTCATTCGCAGAAAATTAAAGTACCGACGTCAGTGGTAGACGTCACTAAAACCTCGGTGTTTTTTATTCCAGACTGTGACAAAGATGACAAAGGGGTAGATAAAGGGTACTTCACTACCCTGGTCTACGGTACTAGAAGCAAAAGACTTACAACTCGAAATTCAGTTGAAAAAGTGAGAGGAGAAACGAAAGTAGTTCTCCGAAAAATCAAGGAGAAGTGAAAGACGGTATTCCCACCACAGTAGACGTATAGACTCCAATAACTATAAAGAGGGCCGTTAGAACTAAGGTCGAACACAAAGAAGGTTGGGTCGCAAAGAGTACTACATGAGACGTATAATCAATTTATTCGTCCCACTGTTATATGTCGGAACTGCATGAGGAAAAGGATAAACCTTGGTCAGACAACAAGGTACAGGTCAAGATTGACAACGAAGGACTGGACATATGTCTAAAGAGTTCTCCGTCCAGTCCACCAGACCATAAGGTCTTAAAAGGTGTCAAAGAACACTAGGTGTGTCAGTTTCCGAAACCGTATCAGTTATTTCGTCTTTATCTACAAAAAGACCTTGAGAGAACGAAAAAGGTACTAGGTCACCTACAACCGTTAAACTAGAGACCAAGGAGACCGAAAAGCTTTTGGTCGAACTCGTAGTCCCTCAAGTGCCAAGTACATAACGACTTCAGACCGAACCTCTTAAAACTCGTAATGAAATGATCGTACACTCTACTCACGTTAACACACCATCAAACTCGGAAGAAACCGTAACGGAAAGAAACCCTCACCTTACTTTTGACTGGAAAAGGTCAGGACACCGGTGACGACTCAAAAGGTTTAAACGACCGTATAACTCACGTCGTGAAAGTATCGTAGTAGAAAGTCCTAAACTTTGTCGAGTTGACCTTAAGGTAGTGGAGGTGATCGAAACAAGTATCACTACGAAAGATTCCGGGTGAACTGAAGTGTAAGGTTCTACGGACTGAGATCTAATCACTAGTGTAGTAGTACTAATAGACCCAGCACTTCTAGAAAAAACATGTCAAGAAGGTACATAAGAACGTGGAGAAGAATTATAGAAGACGAAGATATCCAGGTCTGGTAAAGACAGGAAATAGCTCGGGTAGAAACGTACTTTACAAGGGAACCATAGAGATTAAAAGAACTTCTCTAGAGATCAGAAAGGGTAAGACAACAAAAGGAGATAAAGAAACGTGACTAGCGACTTCTTCCGTAAGAATAGAGAAGAACGACAAGAAACCTTGAGACGTAAGTCTACGAATATAGAAAGGAAAAGAGGAAACGAAAAGAGGAGAGAATAAAAGTGTCGATAAAAATTCCGGAGGGGTCTGTCGGTAAAACGAAAAAACGTAAAGAAAACGTACCCCTACCAGAACTAGGGACACAGGACATGTTACAGTACTTGGAGTAAGGTATCAAGTAGTCCGTGAGATAGATAGTCTAGATCCGGGAATTTAGATAAAGAGTGAAGGTGACATATTAGTATTCCCTAAACTAAATCCAGTCTGGTCAGTTAGATTAGTGTGATCCTGGTGTCGGAACAGATTGAGTTACTTTGGTTCGGTACGGACGTCCCGTTGACTTCTGCCCGCCCAGTACCACCTCTCCGGACTGTCTTACACCGGGTGACCTCTTCCCTTACCGTTCGATGAAGTCATAAGAACGGAACTCTTGGGGTACTTGTCATCCTTTTCCGTTTTACTATCTTATGGTTTTCTCCTTGAGGGGTCCAGTAATCCACGGGTTATACGATGACCTCTAGTCACCTCTTTATTGAGGTCTTTCTTACTTCCCTACCTCGGTTTCGTTTTTGTTATGGGTCGACACCTAACTGACCACTATCTTCGTTCTAGGCTACGACATTTCTCGTTATAACGTATCCTTGGACCTTACAGTCCAGGTACTTAGTTCCGTTTAACCTTCACCAGTTTGTTCTCTACCGTTCCCACTTGCGACTGTAAGATCCTTAGTCGCTTGATTTTGTCTGACCTTACCCACTTAAATTGAGTCTACTGGTAATATAGATGATGACACCCGTCCTTAGGGAGTCTTCTTTACCTCATCGGTAGTACCAGTTGTTTTCTCAGACTTTACGTCTTGAACCTACGTTAGAGTTTTCACTGTCTTACTAAAGACAAGCAGAGGTTCCGTTTGGTAAGTTATAGTTTCAATAGGTTCAAATACGGGGTTGGTCATTGTGACTTCTTTGACTTTGACTTAACAAAATACTTCTGGATGTTCTAGAAAATCTTCATTGTGGGTTTTTTCTACAGGAAAAGTAATATCCCCTGACCTTACGTTTTCATCCTTCAGTTCTTTGTGGACCTCATTGTCCGTTTAAACCGGGACCTTACGTCTTACCTACAGGAGTTCCGTTATCTTTTATTTTCGAATGTGTACCAAGTGTAAAGATAAGGTAATAGAGTCACTACCAGACAAAGTATTATTTGGAGGTCAGATGTTAGTAGGACTGTCAAAGGACCCACTAATACCGGACTTAGAAATATTAAATTAAATTCATTTTCCGTTTTTATTCATCGAGAGTAGGACATTTATATAATTTTTCACATTTTTTAAAAATCTTCTTCTTAAGCTACCTTATTTAGTTAGACAATACTGTTAAACAGTACGGACTTAAAATACGTAATTCCCGTGGTAAAAGTGGGCATAGGTGGACACAAAAAGATACAGATATCACCACCACCAAATCGGTGATTCAACACAGACTGAGAACACTGGGGTCCCTGACATCGGGTGGTCCGAAGAGACAGATACAAGTGTCTGTATAGATCCTCGTTTCTGTCATTCCTAGTCCGTTTTGACGGTTATCTCCCTTTGATTAAGGTGACCTGGGGAAGAGAAGAGGTGAGGAATCACCGTAAGAAAAAGACGAAGTGAAGTCTACGTAATACGGGATTACTTTACCGATTTTGACGAGGGACTCACGTAAACGTCGTCATTCACCCCGTACAACAAACCCCTTATAAACAAATTTTGTTTCTCGTCATAGTTTATACCTTTAAATTAAACGTTTACCGATAGGGGACCTCTTCCTTTACCGTTAGTTAGGTGAGGTTATAAGAACGGTCCTTTTAGTGTGCCTACCTCCTCGGACTACCCGAAGTCAGGTACTCCAGTGTTCTCAACCTGTGCTGAATCGTTGATTCGGTGGTGGTGTACCTGGTTAACCCCCAAAGGGTCCACCGAGTGACCAGTTCTTAGGTGGACCGTTACGTCCTCTGAGTCCAAACTAGGGACCTAGGTCTGTTAGGGGACCTCCTCCTTTACCGTTAGGAGAGGTCGTCAGAACGGACTTTTTAGGACCTCCTCGGACCACCCGATGTCAGGTATCCTAGACTTTATTGATAATATTGTGTAGGACTTGTTTCTCCATACTAATTAATTTTTAGATACATCACTTCTAGGATTTCCCTTTTATTTTTGATCAATTATCTATTGGACCTCACTTAGGGAGAAAGAGACCAGGAAGTCTCTGGGGTGAACTTAAAGCATAGGACTAAAGTGACTATTCAATACTGATAAGGACGGACCTCCTTCGACTGGGTTAGGGGGACTTTCGGGGTCAAGAGAGATAAAGAGAGAGTAAGACAACGGCTTTGAGTCGGAGACAAGTGGTCGCGGGTCTCTCAAAACCTTCTTCATCTTTTCTTGTCGAATAACGAAACGGTCCGTCTCCCCCGGTGTTACCCGATCACGGAAGTCTTGACACACAGGGTGGGACCTCCCCTATCACTCCTCAGAAATATCACAGGGTCCTCGTCCCGCACTAGTCGAGTACCTATAAGAAGACTAACCAACCACCACTCCAGTAGCCCTCAGTCGTAGTAGTTGAAGACAAAGGTCGACCAGACCCTAGGTGCACGAACACCCGTCGTATTGTCACCTACAGAAGGTGGACCATCTCCAAAGTCATTGACGTTGTGTCGAGTTTCTTATAATAGGTATCAGGAACTTCTTCTTGATTTCTAAGAACTGAAACAAATTACCGAATTCATAATAATAAAACAGAGCGAACTGACAAAAGGAAAGAAAGATGTACAAGAGTGAAAAGACAAACTCAAATAAGAAATTAATTTCAAAAAGGATATTTCTGTTTTCCGTTCGTTTATTGTACTTATTCCCAGAAAAGACCCTACCGGAGTATCCCAGAACGAGCAATGGAAAGACGGTCTCCCATAAAATTTTTGGTCTATCTTCTATTGAAAGGTAGACACCTGACTGGAGGTGATCTTACTAGATAAATTCACGAGTCTACTATTTTCTATTACGTATAAGTAGTAACAGTGATGACAGAGAGTCTTCTACGTATAAGTGGCAACAATAATGACAGAGAACCGTTAGTGAGTACGACAAAAAGAGTAGCCTCCTGGACGCAAAAGTCTGTACGTTACGAAGGACAAGAAAGGAGGAAAATGTAGGTGGAGAGTACTACCCACCTGAGGTCTTTAACTAAACAGATGATTAAAACTACCGTCAAGAACCCCTTAAATTTCAAGAATAACGGGTGACGTTTTGTAAACATATATTCGTGAGTTCATACATCCCTTGAATGTACCCGACCTCTCAGGCTTTCTACTTTAACCTAATAAGAAATAATTTTCGGATCCAGGTGTTCGACTATTTCGTACCCCGTCCTTCAAAGAAAATCTTTATTAAGATCAAAAACTCTTACCTTGAATATGTCCGCACTGAATAAAATAATGTGAAATAACATGAAACTTCTATGACGTAAAAAACGTTTAACTTCTAAAGACTGTTGGACACAGTTCGTTCGTGCAACCGTGGTAAAAGGGTTGTCATAAACGAGTGAACCAGTGTAATACCAATAAAGGATGTCATAAAGTTCGAAAAGGTAATAATATAAACAATACCACTAAACACTCGTCACTAAAAACTACAATGATGACACTAAGTGACTTCCGAATGTAATGCCGATCGTAAAAAATCACTATTTCATCAAAAATCAATTCGATACATATAAAAATTTCTACATTACGAAAACGTAAGATTTACCCTATGTCCTATCATACTTGTATTGAAAGTAACCGTGACCCTTTGGTTTTTTAAACCCATTGAACGAAATAACACTGAATCAAATAACGTTACCATACCTTGGTTTGTACGTAATAGAGACTCCATATGGACATATTTAAATCTCTGATTAATATCCAACTACACACGATACCCGGACTATACTAAAATCCGAACCTTTCCTTTTATATCGGGTCCCAAACCGCATCCGTCGGTACTTAAACTTAGAATCGATTCGACGAATGATCGACAAAATGGTGTCTGCACCAGGAATCAGTAAAAGTTTAAGTGAAAACCGTGGATCTTTGGTTCCTATAAAGAGAGGTAAAATGTCTAAACAACGTTCTTAATTTACCCTACATTTCTTTGATCGTTACACAATCCACGTCTCATCCACGATCCCGTTTGGACTAAGGAAGGAGAAATCGCCTCTCTTTATTCCGAAAATGATCTGTAATTCGTGCCGAAGGGTCCACCGAGTCTCTATTTCTTAGGTGGACGTCACGGTCCTCTGGGTCCTTTGAACCTAAACTAGGGACCCAACACTTCTAGGGGACGTCCTCCTTTATCTTTGGGTCACGTTATAAGAACGGACCCTGAAGGGTACCGGTCTCCTCGGACCACCCGATGTCAGGTACTTCAGCGTTTCTCAGCCTGTACTGACTCGCTGACTCGGGTTCGTACCCTAAGTACCGTAGAAAGGACGAAAAAGTGTTCCACTATCGAAACGAATGTTCCCTTTCACACCTATTTTTACTATATCAGTAACGCCTAACTAAATAAAGTACCCTTGGATCGTTCGGACTTTGGACAAAGGTTACCAAGAATTCCAACACCTGGTCCTAGAAATAGAGTCAATACGCCCACCCACTCTCTCTTTACTCAGTGGGAGGAGGAGAGGAACGAGTCAGTGGGAGGGGAGGGAAGGAAGTGTCGTGTGTGAATCCCCCTAGACACAACAGCATAGACAATTTTCCTTCGGTCGGAGTCGTAGAGAGTGGTGAGACTTAACTCTGAGACCCACTCAGGGAATTAAGAAATTTTTACTTCTCAAACTGAACGGTCCACCAGGTCACCAATCCTAAGACACCAGTGTGACGTCCCCGTACCCAGGTCAGGTACCAGTCCCTTGATTCTAAGATATTCCGTGGACCGGGACGTGGGGTGGAGGGGAGTTCTTCCCTCATATAAGACCCTTTAGAGAATCCAGGGTAGAGTGAGATCGTAAAAAGTTAAGACGGAAATTTCTCATTATGGGAGATAATTAGGACATGGATTTCTGGTAAGAAACTAGTGCCTTTTACTTACACGATAAACCGAAACGATGAGTTTCATACCGGGTACCTGGTCGACGTAACGGTAGTTCATCCTCGATCAATCTTTACGTCTTAGAGTTCAGAATAGACCCGGAGGACATAGTCTTAAAATTGTCTCAGGGGTCCATTACACGCGGGGGAATTTCAAACTCTTCGTGACGAAATCTCTTGGAGTTGAGTGAAACCGAACAAGTGCACTTTGAGTGACGGAAGTGGAAGTTTCATACAGGGGTCTTTGGTGTAGTATCGGGTCTCTTAAGGGTACCCCCCTTTAGGGTACCTCCGAGTGCAAAACCGGTACGAATATCTCCCTCTGTCTCAGTCTCTTTTGTCTCCCGAACCACTCTCTGGACCCTACCACTGACAGTACTCCTTACACTGGCATTAGTACGTCTCTGGCGACAGTGACGAAGGGTCGAACGACATCCACTACGACCCTAAAGGTGACCTCTGTGTAGTCGGAAAACTATGGACTCGATCAATTTGTCAATCCGATATGTACACACATGCACACACACGTGCACACACACGTGCACACACACACGTGCACACACGTGAGTCAATCAGTACAGGTTGAGAAACGCTGGGGTACTTGACATCGGGTGGTCCGAGGAGACAGGTACTTAAAAAAGTCCGTTTTTATGACCTCACCCAAAGGTAAAGGAAGAGATTCCCTAGAAGGACTGGGTCCCTAGTTTGGACGTAGAGAATGCAGTAGATGTAGCCGTCCAAGAAATGGTTACGCGGTAGACCCTTCGGGGTTTGTCCGATGTCCCACAGTAAACGTGTTCTACTATGACAACCTTCGGCAGTTTCAAAGAAACTGTCGGTTCTCTAGCTAAACAGGTGACCATAAAAATTCGGGACTAATTACAGAAAGACAAATAAAACCGGTGGGGACCAGAAATTAATATTTTAGTACGTCAAACCTTACTCTGACAACCAGGGGGTAAGACACGGTTCAAATTGACTTGTGTAAAGAGAGACCAGAAAGTTGTACGACACCCGAAGTTTCAGTTTTTGTTTGACGGAACGAGGACTGAGAACTGGAAGGGAAGACATCAACCGTCAATACTAAGAAAACTCGTGTTTACGACTAACGACGACGACACCGGCGGACGGATAGGTGGGAGAAAGTTTACCCGACGACGTCTCTGATTGAAGTGAACCGACGATCCCCTCACCTACTTGAACTGGACGAAAGTGAGACGACTGAGACTTAAAGATAAAAAGAACCCCACACTTAAGAGGAAGATATTTTCCTTAATGCCCATCCGTTATTCTTCACATAGGATTGAGTGGTTCTTTACGTACCCTTTTTACTGTCAAATACGTCTAGACTACTAGTCTAGACCTACTTGTCTAAGTTATGAAACCGGTGGACTACACTTCTTGACTGAGTGATCTTTTCTGGGACTACGACCCTTTCTGACTTTCGCCCTCCTCTTCCCCTGTTAACTCCTACCCTACCAACCTACCGTAGTGACTGAGTTACCTGTACTCAAACTCGTTCGAGACCTTCAACCACTACCCGTCCCTTCGGACCACACGGTGTCAGGTACCCCAGTCTTTCTCAATCTGTTCTGACTCGCTGCCTTGACTTGACTTGACTTGACTACTTGTCTAACCCCTACACTACCTCCACAAAAGAGACTTTCAGGAAGGGGAATAAGAGGTACAGGACACATCGAAACGTTCGACGGAAAAGTAGTCAACCTCGGAGAATTTTGAGGTCAAAATTTTTCCACAGGGACCGGGTGGTACGAAGGTGAGAACTAAGACCTCGTTTGGTCCTGTTCGAGAACTCATCTTCAGTACCCTTCACTATAGCCTTGTTTCAGGTAAAGTTTATGAAGACCTTGGTCTACCATCGCAAATTTCTGTATAAAGGATCTGTACCAATACAGTCTAAACCCCCAAATAAACTTTAATGATATAAAGTCTAAAGTAGTGAAATAAATAAAATTTTTACAAACCAACGTGACCCAGAAGTAACGACGAGCCCGAAAGAGATCCCCGTCACTCGCCCACGAAAAGTGACGTCGCCGAAGAGAACAACGACTCGTGTCCGAGATTCGTGTGCTCGAAGTCGTCAACACCCGAGGACCCGAGACATCAACACCGTGTGGTCGAATCAACGAGGCCCGTACACCCCAAAAAGGTGTAGTCGCTAGTTTGGATACAGGGGACGTAACCGTCCGTCTTAAAATAGGTGACATAGTGGTCCCTTCAGGTCCAAAAATAATTTTTTTTTTTTTTTTTCTATTTACCTCTGGTTGAAAATTTAGAAGTAACATATCTACCAAAACCAAAAGGTAAGAATTTAAAAGATTTATTTTAAGGTCGTACGAAAAATTGTGGAACAGAGATCACTTTTACTTTTACAACGAATTTTAGTGTGGTACCGTTAAACCATGTCTTGTACTTCGAAAGTGTGATGAACTACGATAATATTTAGTAAGTATAAGTCCCACAGTTTTTACTGATCCCAAATCATAGAATTCTTTATTTTACGAAGGGGGAGGGGTGAGAATGGGTTGCTTAAGATTATATTAAACTTCCAGAACCCTCTACTCAAATAAGACACCACTACTTGTACAAGACATAAACACAATGAGCGATACCGTCGGTGACCGACGTACACCAGTGACTCCTGGGGTTTGCACCGAACTCACTGACCTTAACTCTTTTCCTTAAAATTTAACATGATTAAATTTACATTTATAGGTGAACACCAATCACCGATGTTATAACCAAAGCTGGTCCCCGACTATTTAGCCGGGTATCTGGATAGGTCGGAGGACGGATAAAAACATTTCTTTCAATATAATCTTATATTGACGTGAGTAAACATTTTAAAGTTTTTTTCTCACTTCTCTCAGTTTCATGCAAAAGTACGTAGTTATTCGTACACACGGCATCTTGTTTATTATTATTAAACATCACAGGATGTTTAAGTACAATGGAGGAAATTTACCACATAGAATTGTAAAATCTCTGGAGTTTGTAATTAAATAGGGTACCGGTTCCATTTTTATAATGAAGTTACTAGTAAAGAAAAAAAATTTTTAAAAGTATGCGAAATCCAAAATATTATAAATACATATTTACATCTTTACTCTCAAAGTTCGTAAATAAATACAGACTTCAGAGTTCATTTCAAAATATGTACATATATACAGATGAGGTTTAAAGTTCGTATTCTCAAAACTATGATAAAGAATAATCATTATCAATTTATACTCTCTTTTAAATAAAAATAAAAAATAATCCTTTTACAGGAATTAATAGACCCGGTTACAATGTAGTTTTGTAAATGTTGTCGGTTCTACCCGTGGATTCACGGGTAGTTCCCCATTTACCTATTTATTTTATACCATATATTTATGGTACCTTATGATAATTCGGTATTCTTCGACTTTAGAGCGGTAAACACTGATGTACCTACCTGGAACGACCTTAATACGATCCACTTTACTCAGCCAACCTGTTTCTCTTTTGAATTGGAATGATAAATGAGGACGTCTAGAGTCTTGTTCGTTTTTTTCTTTTACCCGTACACACTCTTGGAATCTTTTTAGTGTGTCCGAATAAAAGGTTTATGACCCTTGTCCCACATGACATATTATTTCTGTAACTAAGTTGGTTTAATAAACTCATGACTGAGTCACTGTCGATAATCCCGACATTATATTTCCCTGTCGTGTATATTGAACGAAATACCAGAGCGACCCATCTTACGTTCTGTTACACATTAATCTTGAGTAGGTAACAGTTCCTAGTAGATAGCAAGAACGAGTGAAATGGGACACGAGACCATGTATTTGGAGTCGATCCGTGAACCTACTCTTCGAGTTCTCGTTTTTTACTCAGGACGGAGACCTCAATTATAGAAAAACCATG
The DNA here is from genome assembly GCA_006410555.1 of Capra ibex. Taxonomy (NCBI): domain Eukaryota; kingdom Metazoa; phylum Chordata; class Mammalia; order Artiodactyla; family Bovidae; genus Capra; species Capra ibex. The sequence goes on along the minus strand of SJYO01048061.1, from coordinate 3,851,869 downwards.
TACCCCTTCTACTCTCTGGACCACTCGTGTCACCTCCTATTGTACGTTCCCGTTCCTTCGTCACTTTCCGACTTATTGTCTTTACGTCTCCTCCCAGTCTATCATCAATATATCGTTGTCTCCCTCCGTCCGAAGGGACCATCGAGTCGACCATTTCTTAGGTGGACGTTACATCCTATGGGGTCAAGTTAAGGACCCAGTCCTTCTAGGAGACCTCTTCCCTATCCGGTGAGGTCATAAGAACCCGAAGGGATCGCCGAGTCTACTATTTCTTAGAAGGACATTACGCCCTCTGGACCCAAACTTGGGACCGATCCCTTCTAGGGGACCTCCTCCCGTACCGTTGGGTGAGGTCAGAAGAACGGACCTCTTAAGGTACCTGTCTCCTCGGACCACCCGATGTCAGGTATCCCAGTGTTTCTCAGTCCGTACTGACTCGCTGATTCGTGTCGTGTCGTCGTTGAATACCTCTGGTGGGTGACTACCTTTGTAGTGTCTAAAGGAGGGCATCAATAGGAAACAGTCCTTACTTGTTATAACTGAATTTGATATAACCTTCTTCTTGGCAGACTCGAGCACACTCTACGTTGGTAAACCCTCTCCAATTTCTTGGACGATTACACGTCGCACTTTCACTTTTCATTTGCACAATCAACGAGTCAGCACAGGCTGAGAAACGCTGGGGTACCTGACATCGGGTAGGTACTTGACCTAATCTTCCGTGACCACTGTTAATCAGACCACGAATGGAACACGGTCTTCCTTCAGTAAAGTCGTTTGTGACTTCAACCAAACACGTCCAACGACATTTATTGTGGAAGTAAACCGACCTTTACTGAGTCGTTACAGGAAGAGGTTAGGGTGGCTCTATAATTCTCCAACACTTCCTTTGAATAAGGTCTGAGGGACCCCTGTTCCACTCGACCATTACTCCCTTCTCTTACGGAAAAGAACCTTTGTCCTCCCGGAATACTCGTTCTATACCCGACTGTTACACTTCTGTCGTCACAGGGTACAAAGACGGAACTCACCACGACACATAGACCCTTTCTTTATCTCTCAGAACAACCTTCGGATCTGGGGCCAACACACTAGAACTCCTTCGATACGTTGGAGAAATATCTAGTCAAAGGAGAGTAAAGAGACGGGGTGTGTGGAGTGTAAGTGTTCTCCTTACTTATGATTATTTCTTACGAAATCCTTATGTCAAATATTTTTATGGTTTAGTGATTCACCATGTGGATTTTCACTTTCGGTGAGTCAGCACGGGCTGAGAAACACTGGGGTGTCTGATATGTCAGGTACCTTATAAGGTCCAGTCTTCTGACCTCACCCATCGGAAAGGGAAGAGGTCTCCTAGAAGGGTTGCACCCTTAGCTTGGTCCCAGAGGACGTAACATCCGTCTAAGAAATGGTCGACTTAATGGTTCCTTCGGTCATGTGGACCTTGATTGTATTATAACAGTAAACCGATATAATGTCATTTTTAAACTTATTCATTCTTGTTGGTGGTGGTGGTGTTGTTTTTGTTGTTGTTTGGATAGGTATCAACTCTTTAGTGGTAACGGGATCTCTCTACAGGTTTCAACTTCCAGTCTAACTATACTGGAGTCCCCTCCTCCCCCTTTTCTACACTAAATCCTGAGAGTAAAGTCTACACTAAATCTAGGAGTGAGACCCTTAGTGAAACCCTAATCCTAGATAAGGTATCTAGGTCGACAACATAACTGGGGGTGTGACCATCTCAGATGTCTTTCAAGAAACCTTTTTCGGGGTGGGACCCGATTGAACTTCTTCATAGTAGAAGAAGTACATAACCATACTTTCACACTTCACAAAAACGACAATCACTATAAAAAACACAAAATTTGACACTTCCCGTTCGAACCCAACTCTCGACACCTGTATTTCCTTCTGACCCGGTTACGGTTTTCGTTTCCGACAAGTCTCGAACAATATCGTTCTCAGTCGGTGACAGTTATCCCCTCACCCTCTCGAAGTCTCTCTTCTCCCGTCCGAGAGGTACACGGGACTAACCTCCAACGACCGGACCTTCCGACCTCCGTCCGGTTATCCTCGTCTCAGGGATACACTAACCAACCCCGGTACAAACCGAAAGAGACTAACCGGGTTCAACCTTCAATCCTGTTTTTAATCTCTTTGACCGTCAACGATTCGTTCAGGATCGGTGAACCCCGTATGACAACGTCGTCAATAAGAAATCAATGGACCTAACAGTGATCTCTACCGTTGGATCGAAGACGTTCAGACTGACTGTCGTCCGCCCGAAGGACCCGACAGATAACATCTGTCCTCAAACCGAAAGGACCGTCCGACGATGTCCAACACCCAGTCTCAAGATACAATATATACTAGACTAATAACAGGTAAAATATAAGTAAGACAATATCAACTCTGGCTTGTGACAAGAACAAAACGAGGTTGAACACACTGGAACTCGTTGAGTGAGTTAAAGAATATATATTTATCCTAGTATTATTGGGCGGGACAGTACCGAGTATTCCAACGGTCTCCAATCAACTCAATTTGTTTATCGGTTGTACCATCGGACTAGAGATACCACCACTTATTTAAGATTACTACTGTTACTATCTCTGATCATACTTCATTATCTACAGGAGTGAGAAGGGAAGGGACGAGATTTTACATACTTTGGTATAACGCTAACCAACCTTTTCCAATAAATTATACTTAAATCGTGGAGACCGTGAGTAACTTAAAACTTGGTGAAAGAAGTACTTTAGAGGGGTAATGATTCATTTATTCTCTTTTACGTGACAGAGTAATAATAAGTTGTGACAACCCTATTGTCTGGACAAACTCTTAAAATACTTTCAATATATTCCTAGGAGAAAGTCTTTTCATGTGTATATAGGTTTAAATGTATTTTGAACTCTCACAAGTACGTACTCGTAAGTATTTACTCAGGTAAACACACCTGAAAAACTCCATCTCTAAGAGTTGGACCCATCGTATAATTTTTGTAGTCCTATCAGAATTTTTTGGTACACTTAAAAATTCGTCCGACTGAGATTCGGTTAATTTAGTCTTAGTGGACCATACTCTGGGTCTGTAGTCAGTAAACTTTCAAGGAGTCTAAATTTGGTAACGAGACCCCGTCACCAAGAGTTCGAGATTACTTGTATGTTATTAGACTTAACACACACACGAGTCAACGAGTCAACACAAACTAAGAAACACTGGAGTACCCGACATCTGACGGTCCTAGGAGACTGGTACCTTAAAAGGTCCGTTCTTATCACCTAACCCAACGGTAAAGGATGAGGTCCCCTAGAAGGTCTGGGTTCCTAACTTGGGTCCAGAGGTCGTAACCGTCCGCCCAAGAAATGGTGACTCGGTGGACCCTTAGGGACATTATTGAGTCTCTCAAACAATGTGGGTCGGAGTAGGGGTCTCAAATACTAAACCACCCAGACCCCACCCTTCACCTGTAAACGTCTAACTTTTTCGGAGAGTCCCCTGAGACTACGAGTAGAGTCTCTAAGTGTCGGCACCTCCTCCCTTTGACCCGACATCGGGTTCTGGACCATAATCCCACTGAGTCGAAGGGACTACCGAGTCTGTCATTTCTTGGGTGGAAAGTTTACGTCGTCTGGACCCAAACTAGGGACTCACCCCTTCTCGGGAACCTCTTCTCTTACAGATGGACGAGGTCATAAGAATGGACCTCTTAAGTACTTTCTCCTCGGACCGTCCGACGTCAGGTGTCCCAACGTTTCTTCGCCTGTGTTGACTCACTGATTGTGAAGTGTGAAGTCTCCAGTTTTATGACGTCGTTATGTGGTAAGAATCGTAGACCCGATGTCCCGTCGTCACTGACGTATAAGAAACTCACTCATCAGTAGTTTATGGATACGAAGAGATTCCCAGTCGTCGGATCTCCCCTTTAGTCTTCAATCTTTTGTAGAGGTCTCGAGTCAGGATTGTTACTTAAACGATCATGACATACGATGGGCCTCAGGAATATAGGATATAGGATGTGCAACAGAGAGTCCGACGTCTCTCCCGCAGCTCTTGACTTGACAACCCCTTTATCTTAATTCTTGTCTCAGTCTCTTCCTTTACCACTGGGTGTGGTCATAAGAACGGACCCTAAGAGTACCTGTCTCCTCAGACCATCAGTGTTTCTTAGTCTGTGTTGAATCGTTGAGTTGTTGTTGTGTGTTAGTCCGTCTAACACTAACCCCCATTGTGAAGAACTACCTTAACACCGTCTTTCACCTGTCATTTCACTGGATCGTTATATCTTATATCTCAAAACATCCCTTAAGAGAACCTGACGTTCCTCTAGGTTGGTCAGGTAGGATTTCCTCTAGTCAGGACCCACAAGTAACCTTCCTGACTACAACTTCGACTTTGAGGTTATGAAACCGGTGGACTACGCTTCCCCACTGAGTAATCTTTTCTGGGACTACGACACTTTCTAACTCCCGTCCTCCTCTTTCCCTGTTGTCTCCTACTCTACCAACCTGTCGTAGTCGTTGAGTTACCTGTACCCAAACCCACCTGAGACCCTCAACCACTACCTGTCCTCCGGACCGCACGACGCCAAGTACCCCAGTGTTTCTCAGTCTGTACTGACTCTCTGACTTGACTTGACTTATAAACACATATCTTATTATCAACGTTTATAAGTTTGTTATTTGAGACGCCGATTTCCTTCTTTTTTTTCTCAGAAGAGGGTCGGGTCTCTAGGAGAGGTGTTTCCATCATCTCTTTCTTTGGTCGAAATAATAACTTATTCCTAATTTAGTCTAGTACTACATACAGTACCTGTTGGACGATTCTCTGACGTTTCGTCTTTCGTTAGAGTGGAAAGTATATCGGTTCTTCTGTGTTGAGTAATGTCTGTACAAGACTTCTATTTGTTATTGATCGAGAGTTCATCCTCCTGAACTGTCGTCGTAAACAGTGTTTGAAATAGACCATTAACCCATTGACAGACACAATCGACACCGCGGTCACCTTTTCTTGGGTGGATGGTTACGTCCTCTGAGTTCACTACACCCAAACTATGGACCCAGTCCTTCTAAGGGACCTCATCCTTTACCGTTGTATAGGTCATAAGAACGGACCTTTTAAGGTACCCGTCTCCATAGACCGTCCGATATCGGGTACCCCAGAGTTTCTCGACCTGTGCTGGCTCTTGTGCACGTGTCTCCCTTTAGTTTAAAGAGGAAAGAAATACTAGTTTCCATCGATATGTCGAACCTCGGTCTACGGGCGTCTTTTACCCTCTATCCCCACGGTAGACAGAACTGTGTAAGTAAAAATTTCTCTACCCAGGGTTAGAAACTCTTTCCGCAAAGACTCAGTATTTCGACTGTTTTCCAGATAGAACAAGAGTTTCCCTAAATGGATACAAAGTTTCTCTCCTCTTTAATGAATGTTGAAATTCCAAAGATTTCATTTACTTTTTTCTTCCCTCCCGTTAGAAAAGGGAATGAAAGACGGTCCTCTTTATCTGGAGAATAAAATTTATTTAAGGAATGTGACAATCAGACGAACCCAACGGAAATGTTTTAAGGTATCTGACTCCCCGAACTTGTTCTTTGTAAATAAAGAGTGTCAGGGTCTTCGATCCTTGAAGTTCTCAGTTCCACGACCGTCCAAGTTCAAGACCAGTCCCAGGTGCATACCCCACTATAGTATCTACAAACAGAAAAGATCTTCCAAAACTATGACAAATAAAATCCCTACCTACCAGGAAACAAACTTAGGAAGATTAACCTTAAAGTCCTCGACTCAGTTTGAAACTCGATACGGAGTAAACATAAGTAGGAGAAATTCCAACTTGAACCTTCACAGTCGACTCTCACAGTCTACAGCTCACTTCTGTGCCGACGGAAACCGAAATCGTACGCTTCCCGATGTACTCTTTCTATCCAAATCCCATAAACCAAATAGACTTAGTGACGAGGAAGGTTAGAGTTTCCCGATGAATCTCTAATTAACCTATTTTTGCACTGTATTAACTCACCTACCCTTAACCTCCGTCACTTAGTATGAGGAGACAGGTACCTTAAAAAGTCCGTTCTTACGACCTAACCCAACGGTAAAGGATGAGGTCCCCTAGAAGGACTGGGTCCCTGACTTGGGTCCAGAGGAGGTAGAGGACGTGACCGTCCGCCTAAGAATTCGGTGGACCCTTAGGGACGTTACTGGACCTCTCAAACAGTGTGGGTCTGACGGGTCGGAGTAGGGGTCTCAAACACTAAACCACCCAGACCCCACCCTTCACCTATAAACGTCTAACTTTTTCGGAGAGTCCCCTGAGACTACGAGTAGAGTCTCTAAGTGTCGGTACCTCCTTCCTTTGACCCCAGGTCGGGTTCTGGACCATAATCCCACTGAGTCGAAGGGACTACCGAGTCTGTCATTTTTGAGGTGGAAAGTTTACGTCCTCTGGACCCAAACTAGGGACTCACCCCTTCTAGGGAACCTCTTCCCTTACAGATGCACGAGGTGATAAGAATGGACCTCTCAAGGTATCTGTCTCCTCGGACCGCCCGACGTCAGGTACCCCAACGTTTCTTGTGTGTTGACTGACTGATTGTGAAATGTGAAGTCTCTAGAAGATTGATACAGAAGGGTTCCGTCCACCCTCCCTCCCTTTCTCGTACTCGACGACCGTAAAGAAGGACATTCCTGGTCAGTTAAGAATTCCTTTAGTCAAGACTTTTAAGTAACCTTCCTGACTACGACTTCGAGGTTATGAAACCGGTGGACTACACTTCTTGACTGAGTAACCTTTTCTGGGACTACGACCCTTTCTAACTTCTGTCCTCCTCTTCCCCCGCTGTCTCCTACTCTACCAACCTACCGTAGTGACTGAACTACCTGTACTCAAACTCATTTGAGACCCTCTACCACTTCCTGTCCCTTCGCACCGCACGACGTCGGGTACCCCAACGTTTCTCAACCTATATTGACTCGCTGACTTAACTTAGAATAACTAGTCCCGGGGTGGGAAGACTATAGTAACTTGTAATTAATGGAGGAACATCTGGGACAAAGTCATGGCAGTGTGACCCCTTATCCCGAAGTTGTATACTTGAACCCTGTCACAAGTCCGGTATCGTGGGTATCAGACTCCTGACCCGAGTCGTGTTGTGGGAACAAACTTCACAAAGTCACGTCAGAGAGACGCTGTAGTCGTGGTGATACCTCGACGGTCCGGTCTAGTTGGACGACCTTACCAAGAGAGAACGGAGAGTGTAGGGACGAAGGAGGAGGAATCTCCCATCGTCAGAAAGGACAGTAAAGAAAAGGAGTGGTAGGCTCCTAAAGGTTCCGGAATACCCTGGATTCGGTCTATAACTGTTGGAAGGTCTACTCAAACCTCTCAAGAAAAGGGATGTCAGAAGAAGGAGTCAATTTCATGTAAAAAAACACTTAACACGTACCTAAATGAAAGTAGTTGGGATGGGAAACTGGACCATGGGTCCGAGGAACTTAATTCCTTTTTCTGTCTGCGTATGACCCAAGATTTCGGAGTGACCTTTACATTATACGAAACCTTTAACGAGGAACGATCTTGAAGGGAGTCCCTTGACTTGTGAGAGGACCTCCATTCTGACTCTGTGGGTTTCCCGTATGGAATCAGTGTCTTCATCCGATACTTGAAAGAAATCTTCTCCACCGAATCCAATCGACACCCCTATTAGTGAGACGATTGGTCTCTCGGTGGGTGGTCTCGGTGATAAGAGGACGGGAGAGTCACCACCAAGAAGTCCATTCACTTCTCTCACTTCACTCCACTTTCAGTCAGTCAGTACAGGCTGAGAAACGGTGGCGTACCTGACATCAGGTACCTTAAGAGATCCGGTCTCATGACCTCTCCCATCGGAAAGGGAAGAGGTCTCCTAGAAGGGTTGGGTCCCTAACTTAGGTCCACAGGGTTTAACGTCCGTCTAAGAAATGGTCGACTCAGTTTTCCCTTCGGGTTCTTATGGAGTCACCCATCGGATAGGGAAGAGGTCCCCTAGAAGGGTTGGGCCCCTAGTTTGGATCCAGAGGACGTAACGTCCGCTTAAGACATGGTCGACTCGGTGTTCCCTTGGGGGTTTTATAGTCTCACCCATCGGAGAGGGAAGAGGTCACCTAGAAGGGTTGGGTCCTTAACTTGGCCCCAGAGCACGTAACGTCCGTCTAAGAAATGGTTGCCTCGATAGTCCCTTCGAGGTCCATTCACCCCCTGTTTACAAATTTCACACGACGACCCCGAAGGGGTCACCGAGTCACTACTTCTTAGGTGGACGGTTACGTCCTCTGTACCCAAACTAGGGACCAGGACCTTCTAGGGTGGACATTATACGAAACCTTTAACGAGGAACGATCTTGAAGGGAGTCCCTTTACACCTCGTTGATTCGAGCACGTGGTGTTGACGACTCTGACACGAAATCTCGGGTCCTCGGTGTTCATGACTTCGGGTCCACGACCTCGGGTGTCAGGTGTTGTTCTCGTCGGGGACGTCACTCTTCGGGTCCGTGGTGCTGGCCTCTCCTCGGGGACGGACGGAGTTGATCTCTTTTCCCGGGCGCCTCGTCGCTTCCGGATCGTGTCGGTTTACTCTTTTATTTTGACTTATTTAGTTAGTTCTTCGGTAAACACGACCAAACCTTGGAAGGTTTAATACAAATAAGGTTGCATAGGCACACAGACAGGCCGGGAACAGAAATTAATGTCAGGGGGACGGACGTAGGGTTCCGTGTGTGAGGGAAGAGGTTCATCGATACTAGAAGAACTCAACTTCCTTTAGAACACAAAAAGTGAGTTTGAAAAGATTTGAATTGTTGTCATAATAGAAATTCTGATGGTTCTAGTTCCATCAACTAACTTCGTACTGTAAACCGTTGTAAAGGGTTTAATGAGAAACGTAAGGAAATCGTTCTCAGACAGAAGGATATGAAGACAATTGGAGAACCAGTAGACCGAACCAAGTATAAGGGTAGGGTCACCCTGTTAGGTCATTCCGTGTTATCAACCTAATCCCAAATCCTTGATTTATCAAAACGTAATTTCTAACTACTCGAGAGTCTAAAGTTGTGGAGAACCTTTTCAAGAATTTTAAATAACTTAGGTAACATAGTCAAGTAATGACTTTCATAGTATAAATTGAATCCTCCGACACTCGTCTTGATAAGTATTAAGTAGGTTCTATGGAAATCGAATACTACTGAGTACAAGGAAACTACAACTTCTCGAATATTTGATGTTTCTAACTGTAAAAGTCGTAGGTCGCTCTAATAAAAGAATTACAGTAACGACAAATATAAGTACCAGATAGTTCCAGTTTCTGAACCCGTCGTTAGTTGTGGCTCAGTGAGAATAACTTGGGAATAGTGTAAGGGTCTTAGAGTACACACTACAGAAAAAATTAGGAGTGTTGTAAAAAACTCGATCCGCAATAATCGGTGTAAAGTGTCTTCTTCTTTGAACAGAGTTTTTCCATTTCGTGGAACGGGTTCAAGTGTATCACTCTCCATCCCCACCACCGCCACCACATTAAGGTTGGTTCGAAAGAGACTAGGGGTTCTGTTCGAAAAAGGGACCACTGAGTCTGTCATTTCTTAGACGGTCGTTACATCCTCTGGGTTCGAGTTAGGGACCCAGTCCTTCTAGGGGGCCTCTTCCCTTACCGATGGGTGAGACCATAAGAACGGACTTCTAAAGGTCCCTGTCACCTCGGACCACCCGATGCAAGGTTTCCCAGCTTTTCTCAACCTGAACAGACTTAACTGACTTGTGTGTGTGTGTTAACTAAACGTTACAATACAATCATAGTACACATGTCGTTTCACTAAGTCCATATGGATACGTATATACATAAGAAAAATCTAAGAAAAGAGTATATCCAATAGTGTCTTATAACCTATCTCAAGAGACACGATGTGTCATCCAGGAACAACTAATAGAAAGAATATATATCATCGCACGAACACAAGTGGGGTTCGAGGACTAAAAAAGGGAGGGGTGGGTGGTCCAAAAGGGAAACCATTAGTATTCAAATAAAAGTCATAAAGATTCAGACGAAGACAAAACATTTATTCAAATAAACATATAATTTTTTTTAATCTAGGGTACATACTCACTATAGTATCCCACACACAGAAAAGACTTTCCAACGTTATGATAAATAAAATCCCTACCTACCAGGAAACGAACTTAGGAAGATTAACCTTAAAGTCCTCGACTGAGTTTGAAGTTCTATACGGAATAAACATAAGTAGGAGAAATTCCAACTTGAACCTTCACAGTTGACTATCGTTATCGACAGCTCACTTCTGTGCCGACGGAAACCGAAATCGTACGTTTCCCGATGTACTTTTTCTATCTAAATCCCATAAACCAAATAGGTTCAGTGACGAGGAAGGACAGAGTTTCCCGATGAATTTCTAATTAACCTATTTTTAACGTTGTATTAACTCACCAACCCTTAACCTCCGTCACTGAGTAAAAGAAGAGTCACGCACTCACGAGTTAGTACAGACTGAGAAACCCTGGGGTACCTGACATCGGACGATCCGAGGAGACAGGTATCCGAAAAAGATCCGTTCTTATGACCTCGTCCAACGGTAAAGGATAAGGTCCCCTAGAAGGGCTGGGTCCCTAGTTTGGACGTAGAGGACGAACCGTCCGAAGGTGGACCCTTCGGGTAAGAAGAGTCAGGGACCGGATGTACTATTTACTTCAGAACAGGCACCTCCGAAAACACAGTGATCGATACCCCCTCCCCCGTGCAAAATATCACTAACTCAAACTTACCTTTCTTATTTCCTAGACCCTGTCCGAAACCCCAAACACACACACTCACCGTCCCCCCTACACAAACTCTGCCCATTCAGTTCCCGTGTCTCCATTTCTTACTAGATTCTCCTTGTCGTTCGGAATCCACCTCCCTTCTCTTGGGTACTTTCGTTCTGGTTTGCGATAGAAACAACCAGGAAGAGTGGAACCACCTGTGTCTTCAGACTGAGATTTAGAGACTCTGGTCACGAACCGAGAGTCTCTCACCTTCAGGGTTCAACTGAAGAAAGATGTAAAAGGATTCCTACTCTGACTTCATAAGACACAGGGTCCAAGACAAGAAGGTGACGCAGAAAGGTCAGAGGCTAGAACGTGTTGGGACACTACTCCCCAAGTAGACATAGGTAAATCTTCACCTGTGTGTAGGAATACCACGGTAGAGTCGTGACGGGACGGGAGACCTGTGCTCAAGATCCTCAGTTCGACTCACGATACTTCGACTGAACCAGTGCGAAGGACAACAGTTCTGTGTTCGTGTAACACAGAGAATTTCTAGTAAAGTACTGACGTCAAAAAACAACTCCTGTAGTTACCGAAACAGTAGCGTTCCTCTGTTTCCCTCCTTTCAAGACAGAATATGGTAAAAAACTCGAAAGCACGAGAACAATGACAAGTCAGTAAGTCAGTACAGACTGAGAAACGCTGGGGAACCTGACGTCGTACGGTCCGGAGGGACAGGTAGTAGAGGGTCTCGATCGAATTTGAGTACAGGTGACTCAGTCACTACGGTAGGTCGGTAGAACAGGAGACAGTAGGAGAAGAGGAGGACGGAAGTTAGAAGGGGTCGTAGTCCCAGAAAAGATTACTCAGTCGAGAAAAAATCGTCCACCGGGTTCTTAACCTCGAAGTCGTAGTCAGGAAGGTTACTTATAAGTCCTAACTAAAGGAAATCCTACCTGACCAACCTAAAGGAACGTCAGGTTGCCTGAGAGTTCTCAGTTGTGGTATCAAGTTTTCGTAGTTAAGAAACCTTGAGTCGGAAGAAATACCTGGTTGAGAGTGTAGGTATGTACTGATGACCTTTTTGGTATCGAAACTGATCTACCTGGAAACAGTCGTTTCATTACAGAGACGAAAAATTATACGACAGATCCAAATAGTATCGAAAAAAAAAAAAAAAAACGTTTCCCTTCTTTTAAGACAAAATATGGTAAAAAACTCGGAAGAACGAGAACAACCGCCGAGCTTTACCGAGGTACAGAGGTACCAGTGACAAAAGAGGAACACACCCTATACCCTGGACGATCCTTCCGACGTCAGGTACGCCAGCGACTCGTTGAAGTGAAAGTGAAAAGCACGTAACCTCTTCCTTTACCGTTGGGTGAGGTGGTCCCTACCCCCTCGGACCACCCGACGACAGATACCCCAGCGTGTCTCAGCTTATGCTGACTTTACTGGAGCGTCGTCGTCGTCGTCTTATAAATCTCAACAAATACTGAAGATCCAGTTACAAATAAGAAAGGTAGGGGACGAACTAGTGTAGGTTAAATGGAACTAAGCGTCTGGATTGTAAGGTCTAAGGATACGTTATAACAAGAAAGGTCGGAGTTTAAAATCTAACTGGTGGTCTGTATTGGTGTTAACTCGCAGTAAAAGACGAAACCGGATCGGCGAAGTAAGAAAGACCTCGATAATTACTAACTGGAGGTGGACACCGAGTCGACCATTTCTTAAGTGGACATTACATCCTCTGGAGCCAAACTAAGGAACAGACCCTTCTAGGGGACCTCTTCCTTTACGGATGGGTGAGGTCATAAGAACGGACCTCTTAAGGTACCCGTCTCCTCGGACCACCTGATGTCAGGTACCCCCAGCGTTTCTCAGTCTGTGTTGACTCACTGATTATGAGTGAAGGGGTTTTCGTATAACCCGTGGATGGCTGGACCCCTCAAGTAGAAAGTCATAGTATAGAAAAACGGAAAAGTATGACAAGTACCCCAAGAGTGTCGTTCTGATGACCTCACCAAACGGTAAGGGAGGAGGTCACCTGGTACAAAACAGTCTTGAGAGGTGATACTAGACAGGTAGAACCCACGGGACGTACCGTACCGAGTATCGAAGTAACCCAATGTGTTCGGGGAAACGGTGTTGTTCCGACACTAGGTACTTCCGTACGACGTCAGGTACCCCAGTGTTTCTAAGCCTGTGCTGAACCGCTGACTTGTTGTTATTGCGTTGACAATCCACTTCCGTAAGTAAAGGGACTTCCTTTACAAAAACACGGAGACATATTAAGACGAGAATGGTCTCTCATAGTCTCGACATGAGGGACATGTAAGTCGAAACGACTTTACTTTAGAAACAAAAGACTGGAGATTGATTCGTCCTACGAATCCCACTCTACTCTAAAGTCGAAAAGAGAGACAGTATCAGTCCGAAAAGTCTTACTTCGCAATTACCTACGTCCGTGTGAAATTGTACGAACCTCTTGACGAGAGCATCCTCCTTCTTTACATTACAAGGAACATCTTTAGTCAGATCAGAAAACACACTTTGGGGTGTCGTGACTTTAAAGTGTGGAACATTTGTGGATGTGGAAGGTAAAACACGAGAAGACCTCCCCGACAGAGAAACGACAAGTACCAAAAGAGGAACAATGTCTACGGGAACCCGAATAAAAGGATAAATTTTTTTTATTGTAATTGAGGACTTACCTTTGTTACTGTAGAAAGATTGTATAAACCCAAACGTAAATGATATCATGGTATCTTTGTATGTTCACAGAGTTGACAAATAAGTGGAAGTACTTTTTCCTATTTTTCGACGACCCTTAACTTAAACTTTGAGACGTCTGACTAGAACGTTCTATTAAAAGGTAGTCAGACGAAACACACACACACACACACACACACACACACTTTCAACAAGTCAGTACAGACTGAGAAACACTGGGGTAGCTGATATCGTGTGGTCCGAGGAGACAGAGACCCTAAAAGGGTCCGTTCTTATGACTCGACCCAACCGTACGGGAGGAGATCCCCTAGAAGGGTTGGATCCCTGACTTGGGTTCAGAGGACGTAACGTCCGTCTAAGTAAACTCGGTGGTCCCTTGGGACAAGGTTCGAGTTCATGACTGAAACCTTTGGGGAAATGGAAGGACGGAGAGGAAAAAGGAAAGGGACACTTTAAATGTCCTTTAGAGGAAAAGGACCTTAATTTTCATTTGTCAAGTACAGGATTTCTAAGATTACCCAAAGTTTATAAAACATTTATTTGTACACCGTCTTTACTGTTGAATGGGAGTCGTAGTAGTGTTATAAATGTTTCTCTGAATCTAAGAGTAGAATCTTAGTCGTGAAAACTAGTAACTCTCGACTCCCCAACGACAGGTCCGATTCCCGGTATAGACACGATCTTAACGGGGATCATTCTGTTTTTGTAGTACACTCAATTAGGAGTATTGATCTACTCTGTATCCATCAGTATTAGAATCACATCGAACTTCCTCTTTGTTAAGAGTCTACTGTATCTCATCTCGGTAAACTAAAAATAACCGATTTCCGAAGATCTTAAAGGACTTTCATAGACTCCAAATTTGACTCACATATAGAGTATTCAACTACTGGAGAAAGGGAGTGGTAGTCGGTTGGGTGGAATTGACCTCCCCTTTATAACCGTACAGGGGTAAAATCGGAAAAAGGAAGTAGTCTCCACACGTTAATATTTAACATGATGACTAGATTCAGGTAACTATGAGGTACTTTTTCAGGTTGAGCAGATGTTTCAACCTTCCTTTCTACCTTTGGTACCTCTTTCTGTTATCTAAAAATACCATACCAGTACCTATTTACTGTTTAAAGTGTGAAATAGAGTGCATTACCTTTCTCTGACAACTATCTCAGGAACTATCTCATTTAAAAATTGGGGTTTAATACGTGTCTATCTATTTACCATGAAGAAATTACTTATTGTCATTCCCATTCGAAATCCCATTAGAAATTGGGTATTACAATACAAATCACGTCAACTATGTCTCCACTTTTGTTACCCGACTTTTTCCGTTTCGAAGGGAACCTTCTTCAAGACGACTTAAACTGGTTAAAGAAAACTGTACGTAGTCCTCAACATAAAGGTACCGTCCGAGTCTTAAAGTGTCGAGAACACCGTACACTGTAAGACTAAATGAACCTCTAATCTTTCCTCGCTGTGTGGTCCGGGCTTTTCGCACTAGTGCCTGACTTACACGGTGTCAACTTTAGTTCCTGCGGAGAAAGAAAGACTCCGAGGTGTCTCTATGGACAGAATGTGCAACACAAAAACAGAACTGTGGTGTCCCGAAGTAGTTACAAAAGGACTACGCATACACACACGATTCAGAAGTCAGCACAGACTGAGAAACACTGGGATCCCTGACATCGGGTGGTCCGGGGACACAGGTACCCTAAGAGGTCCGTTCTTATGACCTCACCCAACGGTACGGGAGGAGGTCCCCTAGAAGAACTGGGTCCCTCGCTTGGACACAGAGGACGTAACGTCCGCCTAAGAAATGACAGACTCGATTCCATGAGTTATTTACAACCAATTTCATAACTAATTTGATATTCACGTACTTTTTAGACGAGTTTACCTCAGAGGGGTTCCGCCAAAGTACGGTCGAAGAATTTGAGACGAAATAGATCATTCACTTCCTCCAGGAAGGAAATTCAACATTAAACTCCCCACGACGTCTGACCTTCTTTGTGTTCGACCTTAGTTCTAACGGCCCTCTTTATAGTTATTGGAGTCTATACGTCTACTGTGGTAGGACTACCGTCTTTCACTTCTCCTCGATTTTTCGGAGAACTACTTTCACTTTCTCCTCTCGCTTTTTCAACCGAAATTCGAGTTGTAAGTCTTTTGTTTCTAGTACCGTAGGCCAGGGTAGTGAAGTACCGTTTATCTACCCCTTTGTCACCTTTGTCACAGTCTGAAATAAAAAACCTTGAGGTTTTAGTGACGTCTACCACTGACGTCTCTAATTTTCTGCGAATGAGGAACCTTCTTTTCAAAACTGGTTAGATCTATCATATAAGTTTTCGTCTCTGTAATGAAACGACTGATTCCAGGTAGATCAGTTCCGATACCAAAAAGGACACCAGTACATACCTACACTCACAACCTGTCACTTCTCCCGACTCACGACTTCTTAACTACGAAAACTTGACACCACAACCTCTTCTGAGAACTCTCAGGGAACCTGACGTTCCTCTAGGTTGGTTAGGTAAGACTTCCTGTAGTCGGGACCCTAAAGAAACCTTCCTTACTACGATTTCGACTTTGAGGTCATGAAACCGGTGGAGTACGCTTCTCAACTGAGCAACCTTTTCTGAGACTACGACCCTCCCTAACCCCCGTCCTCCTCTTCCCCTACTGTCTCCTACTCTACTGACTCACCGTAGTGACTGAGCTACCTGCACTCAGACTCACTTGAGGCCCTCTACCACTACTTGTCCCTCCGGACCGCACGACGCTAAGTACCCCAACGTTTCTCAGCCTGTGCTGACTCGCAGACTTGACTTGACTTGACTTGACTGGACACCAACAATTAAAGGAGTAAGGAACGTAGAAGTCAAAAGAAATCTCCGAAAGAACCGAACAAACGCTCAAACGGGAGAAAGAAGACCAGAGAGATGTTCACAGTATTTGTCTGACTTGACACCAAGGGGCATGAAATCACATTCGTTCAAATAGACCATCGAAAAAGGAGTCGTCGTATCTTGTAAAGTACAAACTCTCATCCGTCCTCCTGTCCTCTTCTCACTTCTACGATTCTGACTGAACTAAACTCCGTACTAAAGAAAACCTACCGGGGTGGATCTTCGTAGTAAAGAGTGATCATTGAATGATGTGGGAAATAATAATAATACCGAAGGGACTATCGAGTCGACCATTTCTTAGACGGACATTCCGTCCTCTGAGGTCGTACTAAGGACCCAGTCCTTCCAGGCGACCTCTTCCCTATCCGATGGGTAAGGTCGTAAGAACCCGAAGGGAACACCGAGTCGACCATTTCTTTGGTGGACGTTACACCCTCTGGACCAAAGCTAGGAACCCAATCCTTCTAGGGGACCTCTTCCCTTTCCGACGGGTTGAGGTCATAAGAGCGGACCTCTTGAGGTACCTGACATGTCGGGTGTGTCAGCGTTTCTCAACCTGTACTATTTTCGCAATAAAGAGTGATCATTGAAGCATGTGGGTAATAGCAATAATACCCGTAGTCACAACTTCCTGTTCAAAGTTTTACACAGGACGTCCCGAAGGAACACCGAGTCACCACTTCTTAGACGGACGGTTACGTCCTCTGTCCCCAAGGTAGGGACTAGGCCCTTCTAGAGTGTCTGACGTCCCGTTGATTCGGGTCCTCGGTGTTGATAACTCGGACACGAGATCTCGAGCCCTCGGTGTCGAGGACGGATACACGGCTTTGACGACTTTGGGTCCATGGGATTTCGGACACGAGGTACTGTTCTCTACGGTGACTTTACTCTTCCAGTGCGTGACGTCGATCTCTCATCGAGGTAGAACAGCATTGATCTCTTTTCGGACGAGTCGTTACTTCTGGGTGGTGTCAGGGGTTTTGGGTTTTTTGCACAGGACACTTAACGACTAGGACCGTCGTCCGGGGACGGGGGGGCACACAGGGTTTCTCATTTCTCTCTTCCCTCCGTTTGGACTGCGGGTTTGAGGTCGGAGTCCCAGAAGAGTGTCTTATGGACCCCGGTAACAGAACTACTGCCCTCCGCGTCTACAACGACAGACCCCTTCACCTCGACTTAAGAACGAAGTGAGGTGCACCAGGGACTTCCTATTCTTCATACACCCACCGTAAAACTTACAAGAACCGAAATTTCGACATATGAAAGATTAAATCTTAAAATCCACTCTAAAGGGGGGTTGTCAACCTTTGACTTGAGTGCTCCTTTGACTCTGGGACTGAGTCCGGTCAGCTACGGCTGGACGAGGAAGGACTTAGTTCGAGTCCAAAATCTCCGAGCCCCCTTCACTCTGTCGGAACCCTGACCCCAACCCCCGCAGAGACGGCAAGACCGCCACCAAAGTGATCGGGGCACGAGATGGTCGGGGTGGATGATACACCTACACAAAATTTCCATTTTGGGAAAGGTCGTGACATCTCCGGTAGACAGACACTACCAGAATGACTGAATGCTAATAGTGTTTCTCCATATAAGTACCACTTACTTTCTTTATATAATTACCACCTCTGAATCGGAAGACATGTTCACAAAGGTTCTGAAGGTGAGAGTGACTCACCCCACCCGTCTACTGGACACTCATTCCAGGGTCCGGAGAATGAGGGCTGGATCAGTTGGTCCTAGGTGTGGACCTACGCGTGGACGGGGTAGACTCAGTCCTTGGGTGACAAGGTATAAAATAAGAGATAATAAAATATTTGCAAATAGAGGATGGCCCCTCTCTACCCGAGATGAAAAGGAAAGTCGATAAAACGTGCATCTGGAGTGTCGACTACAGTCGAGTCTCCACTACCCTCCAAGAGTCAGAATTAAGAGTACGGGTCAGGAGGGATGATCCGACGGTCAAAACTTCTAGATGTCCTCCCCGGATTAAGATAAGGGATTTCACTACGACAACAAATCAACGATTCAGTACAGACTGAGACGTTGAGGTACCTGACATCGGGGGGGTCCGAGGAGACAGGTACCCTAAGAGGTCCGTTCTTATGACGTCACCTAACGGTACGGGAGGAGGTCCCCTAGAAGGACTAAGTCCCTAGCTTGGACGCAGAGAATACAGAGGACGTAACCGTCCGCCCAAGAAATGGTGATCGTGGTGGACCCTTCGGGAAAAACGTCCGATAAAGTGAACTTTTGTCTTAAGACGACGATTTCCCTCAAACCTGAGGTGACCTAGCCCTCTAATCATTTGAACAAAGTCGATTTTCCACAGACACGAGAATACTCTGTCACTGCTTCCCCGTCAACGTATAAAAGGTAGCATACCTTATGTTTGACACCGAGTGTTCGTGTCTCCCACCACGAGACTACCGAAACGGAACCTTGTCGTCAGAGAGGACAAACCATTTTCTCCTTTGAGTCAGTGACCCTTACGGACCACACGAGTAGTTCCCACGTCAAATTACGGTCACAGTCCCGTTTGAAGGCGGTCGACAGATTTGTAAATGTCTTGGTTTATTATCGTACGTTCTATACACCCAAAGTCTATATACCGTGGAATTTTGTCGTGAATCAGTAATTGAATTAGTGTCGACGATATATGGTCGGTTACGTAAAACAAACGTTTGTTACATAGACGAGGTCCGTCGACTGTCCTTGAGACGACACACGACATATCGTCCGACCAATGTGTCTCTACTCGCAGGTCTCGTAAACTTTGTTCACCCGGCGTAGAGTCTAAGTCGGACAACTGAATTCACCCCTTTGTTTTTGAACTCCAAATCAGATGAAGTTACGACGACACTGTCTGAACTAAAAGAACCCGAGGTTTTAGTGACACCTGTCACTGACGTCGGTACTTTAATTTTCTTCGAACGAGGAACCTTCTCTTCGATACTGGTTGGATCTGTCGTATAATTTTTCGTCTCTATGGTGAAACGGTTGTTACCAGGTAAATCAGTTTTGATACCAAAAAGGTCATCAGTACATACCTACACTCTCAACCTGATAATTTTTCTGACTTGCGGTTTCCTTATCTACGAAAGTTTAACACCACGACCTCTTCTTAGAACTCTCAGGGAACCTGTCGTTTTTCAGTTTGGTCATTTAGGAGTTCATTTAGTTGAGACTTACAAGTGACCTTCCTGACTACGACTTCGACTTCGAGGTCACGAAACCAGTGGACTACGCTTCTTGACTGAGTAACCTCTTCTGGGACTACGACCCTTTCTAACTTCCTTCCTCCTCTTCTCCCACTATCTCTTACTTTACCAACCTACTGTAGTGACTGAGTTACCGGTTTTCAAACTCGGTTGAGACCCTCTACCACTACCTGTCTCTTCGGACCGCACGACGTCAGGGACCCCAGTGTTCCTCAATCTGTACTGACTCGCTGACTTGTTGTTACCACGACAATCCTAAAAAGAGAGTTGTCTTACTCTACAAGTAAGACCTCTTTCCAGGACTAACTAGCAGTACACAAGTAAACTTTACCCTGTATCGGGGATTTATCAAGTGACAAATGAGAAACGATACCTGACTTCAAAACACAGAGGACGGGTTTGAGCGTACTACTCCGGACTTAGTGGTGCACTGATATGAACCTCTGTCCCGGACACTCCTCCACTATTTCCAATTTACTCCAGTGGACAAAGAGGTCTGGACCAGAGATAATCGTGTACCTGTCGACTGGATGTTCTTGTGACAGACTCGAAGGAACAGGAGACCGAGGGTGAACCCAAACCGGTTCTCTCTACAACCGTCCTGTAACCTCCCTCGTCTTCTTACTCCAGGAAAAATTTTGGTGGCCGAAGGAAGAACACTTCAGTGTAGTCCGACCGACACTGGCACCTCGTTTCCAGTAAACTGGGAACTAGTTTCCAGGTAACGAGTATGGGTCACCGAAAAGGTATCCACAGAGTAGAAGGGTCACGGCTACAGAGTGGAAGAAGCGAGCAGGAAATCCGGATCTACACCCCGATCGAGACAATAATTGGGGTCCGATGACACGAGAGCACGGGACACCAGGGGAAGAAGGACCGGGTCCGGAAACATATGTCTGGAAAAGGGATGTTTGGAGGAGTTCAATAGAACAATACACACACGGTAGAATAATCGTAATACGATCAGATAGTGTCATATTTTGACGTAAGATAAATATTCAGACACACAAATTTTTTCTACGTTTATGTAAGTGACACCGATTGAAGACCGTAGTAAGTAAAGGAAACTGGGCAGAGGATACATGTTGGGACTTTACCTTTCTGATCTGCTCTCCGTACAACCACCTCTTATAAGGTGTGTTTCCTTCCTATGTTCGAGAATCTAAATTCCTTATGGGTTCAGGTTTTCCTTACCTTTTTAGTGGGGTCTACGTAGTTTTAATTTGACACTTCTTAGTTCCTGTTCTTTCCTGTAGAATACGAGATGGACTCTCCCTTCGGTCCTACTTAATCTCTCTGTACCGTGGACCTGGCTGTCGACGAAGGAGTTTCGTTGTTCTCCACGGACTTCTAGTAGAAACTCTCCGACCTCCTTCCCTGAAAAAACAACCAGGTTACCAATTCTTGGGGAGACGGTTACACCCCCTGTGTCCAAACTAGGGACCAGACCCTTGATTCTAGGGTTTACGGTCTCCCGTTGATTCGGTCACTCCTTGTCGATACCTTCGGACGCGTGGGGTCGATCTCCCATCGGGGACAAGGGACGTTGATCTCTCTTCAGACGTTCGTCGTCACTTCTGGGTCGTACCGGTTTTTATTTGTTCTTTTAAATTTTTCTCCAACCCTCTCTTGTGCATAGTAGGACTAGTAGGTCCTAGTCCATTCTCAATTCCGTTTAGTTCTGGACGAGTCTAGATGTTTTCTTTCACATGTCGGGGTCCGGAGATGACTTCCTTGTTATTTCCTAAGCCGTTGTCCCTGTAATTTTTTTTAAGATTTAATAATATTAACCAAAAACCGACGTGACACACCGTAAGCGCCTCTTCCGTTACCGTTAGGTGAGGTCGCGAGAACGGACCTTTTAGGGTACCTGTCTCCTCGGACTATCCGAGGATTCTCGGAGTCTCGGGTTCTCGGTACCCCAGCGATTCTCAGCCCGTGCTGACTTCGCTGAATCGTCGTCGTCGTCGCACCGTACGCCCTAGAATCCAGGGACTGGTCTCTAGTTTGGACACGAGGGACGTCACCTTCGTGTCTCACCTGGTAGTCCCTTCAGGGTTTTTACAAAATTTCATGTTGGAGAGTTACGAACACCCACTCGGCTTCGTAAATGAAACCCTCTTTAACCACCGGAGTGCACGTGTTTGCTCTTTGGTTCTTTTTGACCTTTTTTTTTTCACAGGTGTAGTTCTTTTACCTGTATCTTTTTGTCTCATTTGATTTCATCTTTCCTTTTATGTTAATCCTATATTAATCTTTAATTACTTGTTCTTTTGCTTTATTGTCCCGACAAACCGTTTCAATAGACTTCAAATGTATCGTCAGTTCACTAATAATACGTCTTGCAGATAGACACATTAGATCCATAAAGATACATCCTCGAAGGGACCACCGAGTCTGTCATTTTTTTAGACGGATACTACACCCTCTGGGTCCAAGTTAGGGACCTAGTCCTTCTAGGGGACCTCTTCCCTTACCGATGACTGAGATCACAAGAACGGACCTCTTAAGGTAACTGTCTCCTTGGACTGTCCACCATACTTACTTACATAGATAGGGGAGGTCTTTAGTTATTTTTTTAATAGATTTCTCGTTTACCCAACATTCGTCTGTAAAGTTTACTTTTCTTTGTACAGTCAGTCAAGTCAGTGAGTCAGCACAGGCTGAGAAACACTGGAGCACCTGACGTCACACGGTCCGAAGGGACAGGTAGTGGTTGAGGGCCTCGAAAGAGTTTGAGTACAGGTAACTCAGTCACTACGGTAGGTTGGTAGAGTAGGAGACAGAAGAAGAGGAGGGCGGAAGTTAGAAAGGGTCGTAGTCCAGAAAAGGTCACTCAGTCAAGAAGCGAAGTACACCGGTTTCATAAACTCGAAGTCGTAGTCAGGAAAGGTACTTATAAGTCCTGTCTAAAGGAAATCCTAACTGACCAAACTCGAGAATTCTTTGTACATTTTACCATTTATTTACATTTTTCTACGAGTTAAAGTGATGATTAATCCTTTTACTCTTAAAATTTTTTAACTGTATTGTAAAGTGTGGGTAGTCTAACGGTTTTTAATTGACTTTTAGACAGTGACGTTCCTTCCTGAACCCCTTCGTCCTTGAGCCTAGGTGACACCATCTAACGTTTAACCAAGTCACTGTTATCTCCGTTGGACCGTCGAGAGATCATTGTGACTTCAATGTGGGTGGAAGTAAAAATGAAGGTCACTTAGCGAGGACAAGTGATGTTGAAACGAAAACAACGTCGTTTTTTAAATTTTGAATTTACAAGTAGATATTCAATACCGATTTATTAACAGAGATCATATGACCTTATGATATATCATATATGATATATCATATTTTATACATATACCTTGTGATATGTTATAAATCGAAGGGACCACCGAGTCTGTCATTTCTTAGACGGACGTTACACCCTCTGGACCTACGCTGAGGACCCAGTCCTTCTAAGGGACCTCCTCCTGTACCGTTGGGTGAGGTCACAAGAATGGACCTCTTAGGGTACCCGTCTCCTCGGACCACCCGATGTCAGGTACGCCAGTGTCTCAGGCTGTACTGACTCACTGATTCGTGTGTGTATGTTATAAATTCTGTTTACTCGACCTAGTCGTGCATAGTTACACAACTGTATTTTTCGCATGACAACTACAAGTTGTACTGATTAATAAGTCAAGTCAAGTCAAGTCAACGAGTAAGCACAGGTTGAGAAACGTTGGGGTACTTAGTGTCGTGTGGTCCGGAGGAACAGGTAGTTGTTGAGGGCCTCAAGTGAGTTTGAGTGTGGGTAGCTCAGTCACTACGGTAGGTCGGTAGAGTAGGAGACAGTAGGGGAAGAGGAGGACGGGGGTTAGGGAAGGTCGTAGTCTCAGAAAAGGTTACTCAGTTGAAAAGGGTACTCCACCGGTTTCATAATCTCAAAGTCGAAGTCGTAGTAAGGAAGGTTTCTTTAGGGCCCCGACTAGAGGAAGTCTTACCTGACAAACCTAGAGGAACGTCAGGTTCCCTGAGAGTTCTCAGAAGAGGTTGTGGTGTCAAGTTTTCGTAGTTAAGAAGCCGTGAGTCGAAAGAAGTGTCAGGTTGAGAGTGTAGGTATGTACTGGTGTCCTTTTTGGTATCGGAACTGATCTGCCTGAAACAACCGTTTCATTACAGAGACAAAAAATTATACGATAGATCCAACCAGTATTGAAAGGAAGGATCCTCATTCGCAGAAAATTAAAGTACCGACGTTAGTGGTA
Source organism: Capra ibex (assembly GCA_006410555.1). NCBI lineage: Eukaryota > Metazoa > Chordata > Mammalia > Artiodactyla > Bovidae > Capra > Capra ibex. The sequence continues at coordinate 3,827,976 of SJYO01048061.1, read as the reverse complement.
GGCGTCACTAGAACATCGGTTTTTTTTATTTCAGACTGTACCAAAGGTGACAAAGGGGTAGATAAAGGGTACTTCACTATCCTGGTCTACGGTACTAGAATCAAAAGACTTACAACTCGAAATTCGGTTGAAAAAGTGAGAGGAGAAAGTGAAAGAGGTTCTCCGAAAAATCAAGGAGAAGTGAAAGACGGTAGTCCTACCACAGTAGACGTATAGACTCCAATAACTATAAAGAGGGTCGTTAGAACTAAGGTCGAACACGAAGAAGGTCGGGTCGTAACTCTTTACGTTTAGTTTTACTATTACTCTATAGTGGAGTGTACTCGGTCTCACCGATAGTAGTTTTCTAGGTGTTTGTCATTTACGATCTCTCCTACACCTCTCTTCCCTTGGGAAGATGTGGCAATCACCCTTACATTTAACCATGTCGGTGATACCTTATGTCGTACCTTCAAGGAATTTTTTGACTTTTACCTCGATGGTACACTGGGACGTTAGGGTGAGGACCCGTATATAGGTTCCTTTTCGTACTAGACCTTTATATGTACGTGGGGTTATAAATAACGTCGTGACAAATGTTATCGGTTCTGCACCTGCGTCGGATTTGTAGGTAGGTCTCTCCTTACCCATTCCTTCTACAGTATGTTTACATGTGACCTTGTGGTGAGTTGGTAATTTTTCTCACTTTACTACCGTAGACGTCATTGTCCCTACCCCGATCTCTCGCAGTACGGCTCACTTCATTCCGTCTGTCTCTTCCTCTTTATAACCTACTGTAGGAAATATGCACCTTAGATTTTTCTTTGCTATGTTTATACGAATGAATGTTTTGTCTGAGTGTCTGAAGCTCTTGTTCGAACACCAAGACCCCCCTTCCTACTTCCTTTCCCTATCAATCCCTCAAACCCTACCTGTACATGCGAGACGACATAAATTGTACCTAGTGGTTGTCCCTGGATGACCTCTCGGGTACCTTGAGACGAGTCACAATGCACCGTCGGACCTACCCTCCCCTCAAACCCCCCCTCTTACCTATGAATAGGAAAAAGACAAACGGATTTTGATATTGTTGTAACAATTAGTCGATATGGGGTTATGTTTTATTTTTCGAATTTTTCATGACAACTCTATCATTCACTTTATTCGTTCCTGAATTCCTATTTATGGACTGAGGTGAATGTATCCGATGGATCTCGTCGTTCAAGCACCTCTGTCCTTCATCTTACCACCACCGGTCCCCGATCCCCCTCCCCTTTTGCAACTTAATAAAAATCCAATCATCTCTTAAAGAGAAATCCTATTGCTTTTTCAAGACCTTTATCGATCATCACTACCAGTGTTTTGTAACACTGACACTAATTATAGTGACGTAACGTGTCCATTTTAACTAATTTACGATTTGACGTGCATACAAATACTGTTTCTTAGATTTTTAGTATTACAACTTGCTTCTGTTAAACATCTTTTTATCCCCATATATAATAAATGTCTGACCACTTTGACAAATACTATTTGTGTGTACAATTTTGATATTGTTGTACTAACCTGTTAAAACTCTATAGCTAAAGGAAACCTCTCCCGTCTATGATTTACTCCCTGGAGTCACCATTGACACTACTAAGAATTTTTTCGTTTTTAAGACTTCCCTTGTATCGTGTTAGAACTGGGAATTAAGAGTCACCACTATGCACAAGTAAACTTTATGACCTTTGCCAAGCAGACTCAAAAGATATTGTAGAATGTTTTTTTGGGACTTACTTGGAAAACCGGTTGGGTTAAAGTTGTAAAATTTTTACGGGGTTCAGTCTCAAAACCCTCTTACAAGACAAGTAAAAATCAACTGAGGTTCTAAATTTTTTGTCCTCTCGGTACCCTACCTCTACTCCTCCCCTTTACAGTCCCAGGTGCGTGCCGCGTAGAGAGTTCAAGGACAACCGTAGAAAGAATGAGGTTTCTTAAATTAACGATCTGTAAAGGTGCAGATCGTTACCTTTACAGCGTGTAAAGGTCCACGTTGTTCTCACCAGGGACACAAAGTTATTTCCACTAGGTCAGAAAACACCTTCAGGAAGGTGTATTCCAGGAGCTCACTCTTTTTAGTGAAAACACGGAAGACCGACCACCGTAACATGTGCCTAAGATCGATTGACATTTATTGGTACTTGTTTCTTATAGAGTCATCGGTTATAAAAAGAGACGACCATAGTTTACTTTAAGCAAACCATAGTCGACCTCAAAAATAGCACGATTAACTTCAATAAAAGTCAATAGTGCAGTCAGACATTCATATGTTTCCGTCGTTAAAGTGACCATTAGACCCCTAGTCAAACATACGTCCCCCATTCAAAATCTGACACAGACGTCACATTCGAAAATAGAATTCTTTACACACACACACACCCACCCCCCCTAGTATTTATTTCTCCCCTACTACTTTATCTTGTAGGTCGCTCTCGATCCCAAGCCGAACCGTTGTAAAGGATCGTACTTGTAGACTTGAGGTTCTCCGCCACCGCAGGCCCTCCGCGACCCACGCTACCCCTCCCACAGGTAGACTCTTCAGTAAGACGGTTTACGACCAATCGAAGGGAAGAGTAGGGTCACTGTCGAGAAATTTGTGACTGTCGAGAACGAAGAACAAAACAGAGTAAGGTGGCCAATCTCCATACCCTCGACCTTGGTAGTTAAAAACGAAAAAATTATTTGAACACATTAAAAGGGTAGAAGGACGGTCCATGTTCTTTCTGCTACCTCGGGACGTCTATGTTTCGACGAGGGACGTCCTAAAATTAATAAATATAAGAAGGTCGTTTGCCTCGGGAGTAGGCAAAAGACTCCTATCCCATACACCTCTGATCCCACAGTTTTGCGTCAACGACTGTGTCAATCGGACCATTTCCCGCTAAATTAACTAGAGGAGACGTGTACCTGTACGACTTTCGGACTCTAGTGACATGGTTTTTAGTATTGACCATCGTACCGTCTTTCGATTAAAACGGCATTCTTGAGGTCTCGCATTCCCTAAAAAAAGGAGGTTTCCAGTTTCCGTCCCAGTAGACTGAGGATAATGGTCCCGTTCCCAGGTCGAGAACCATCTTCTGTCGTGACAAAAATCTTCCGCAATCGTTCTTAACCTGTGGATTTTTACCAATTTTTTCATTTACAATACGATATATATCAAATGTGTTATTTTTTATCCATCTTTTTGACTCATCCGTTCATTTGTCCCCAATATTTTCAGCCAATCCACACTCGTCCGAAGGAACTACGAGCCTACCATTACTTAGACGGACGTTACGTCCTCTGGATCTAAGCTGGGGATCCAACCCTTCTAGAGAACTTCTTCCCTTACCGTTCGGTGAGGTCATAAGAACGGACGTCTTAGGGTACCTGTCTCCTCGGACCGTCCGATATCAGGTACACCAACGTTTCTCTGAAACCTGTGCTGACTCGTTGATTGTGAAAGTAAAAAAAGATCTACACTAGTGATACTGTCTATCCCCTTATCAGATCTAAGACACTCTGTCTCTATGACGGACTTAAGGAAGAATATGGGCGTAAGGTAATCTTAGGAAAGGATCGAGACTCATCGTATGGACCGATTGGGTCCCCGTCTGTTTATGAATGACTTACTTTATTTTCTATATGAAAACTAGAGTTTCTTGTCCCGTCTTTCTCGTGATAAAATAAATTTTTTCTAAAATTCTCCTCAATAAATAAATATCTATATATAGGACACAAACTCACGTAGACCTTCCGTGTCCGACCCAGAATACAAACGTAAGAGTCGGGAATCGCTTCACTCATGTTGACCCGGGGTGGATCTGGGGAAATGGTTCCGCCGTATGTGAAGGAGGTCGAGGAGCCTCTGAACCGTAAGCGTCGAATGGAGACGGGAACCGGTTGGTTTTCGCTGGGGGATTGGGGAAGATCAGTTCCGATACCAAAAAGGTCATCAGTACATACCTACACTCTCAACCTGACACTTCTTCCGACTCGTGGCTTCTTAACTACGAAAACTTGACACACAACCTCTTCTGAGAACTCTCAGGGAACCTGACGTTCCTCTAGGTTGGTCAGGTAAGACGTCCTCTAGTTGGGACCCTAAAGAAACCTTCCTTACTACGATTTCGACTTTGAGGTCGTGAAACCGGTGGAGTACCCTTCTCAGCTGGGTGACCTTTTATGAAACTACGACCCTCCCTAACGCCCGTCCTCCTCTTCCCCTGCTGTCTCCTACTCTACCGACCTACCGTAGTGACTGAGCTACCTTCGCTCAGACTCACTTGTGACCTTCAACCACTATCTGTCCCTCCGGACCGCACGACACGAAGTACCCCAGCGTTTCCCAGCCTGTACTGACCCGCTGACTTGACTTGACCTGGGGAAGTCTTCGCGTACTAGAAGGACCAAGAAAAGAAGTGATAAGAGTAAGAGGACACTAAATAGTAGGTTATCACCTCGAAGAACCACCTTCTAGTTCCCCAAGTATCTTCGCCAAAGTTGACCTTATACAAAAAGTTCCCCACATACCGGTTTCTTTTAAAAGTCCCTGAGGACTTTAAGGTATCCAGGGGAGACAATATTGAGTGAGGACCTCTCGAACGGACTTAAACGTCCTCAGAGAAAGTCAACTATTCGGTCTTCGTCCACGGAGTGGGTAGGGTTTAGAATGGGTACCCAACTTTTACACGTTTGGAGAGTCCTAAGGTTGTTTCCCTTCCTTCAGGAGAAATTTTTAATTTGTTACAAGTTATTTGGGTATTCCTAAGGATATAAAGAGGTAGTACTACGACAAGTCCCATGCCAAGTCACAAAATCTGCTCTCACCTTACAAGACCAAGTCTATATCCTTATGGCTCTCAATACTGTTAAAGACAAATTATTGAAGCAAAGAACGGAAGGAAAGGAAGACGGTTTCTTACATTCTAAGGCACTCTCGTCTTCGTTTCACGTGACGCTCTGTATTACTTACGATTTTTACTGGAAAAGGTACATGAAGTGACGTTCGTTGAGACATCGATAAGAATCCTTAAATGGAATCACAAAATAACCGACCTTTCTTCTCTTGAAACTCGTCGGACGGTCATCCAATCACCACGTCTTAGAAATTTATATTCACCTTACGAATATCTTGATGGGGTTTAAAATATTATGTAATACGCCTCGGGAACCCATTTTGAAAATACAGTAAAGCAAATCTAAGTCCTACACAAAAAGTTAATCTACTAATTTTTAATAAAATAGTATGATATAATATTTTATAAATAAGATCCAAATCAATTAGAATGAAGTACAATATTTTAAAATTATAAAAGTTGAACAATTGTATTTTAATATGTACCATCGAAGACGTACCTAACTAAGATTAACGTAATTATCTACTAAATAAAGGTTATTCAAAAATGATTACTAATAATTAATAAATAAGTTCTAAAGGATCCACCGTGATCACCAATTGAGCACAGAGAGACGGTTACGTCCTCTGTATTCTCTACACCCAAATTAGGGACCCAGTCCTTCTAGGGGACCTCCTCCAGTACCGTTGGGTGAAGTCATAAATAAGTTTTAGCTTTACGTAAATATATAACTAGACAACAAGTCATTATCATTAAAATTACATTGTGAATCTTGTAATATTAGTATCCTTTACTTTGTTTAAAAATTTTACGTTAAAGACATTTGTATGGATACAACTTGTTTCTCACTATTACACTAGTTACTTAAGGTTCGTCATTTAAAATAATGTAATCCCATATTTAGATTTCCTTTTTGTTACCTTTATATTTATTTTCTTTCCTTTACATTTGTAAAGACTTTCAAATTTTTCAAGTAAGTACAAGAAAATAATAATAATAATAATAAAACCGGCACGTACAGAAATTAACGACGTACGTTCGGGACTGAACGCCGTGTACCCTAGATCAAGGGACTGGTCCCTAGCTTGGGTCCTGGGGACGTAACCAGGTGACCTGGTGGTCCGTTCAGGGAGTAAACACATGACAATTTTACTATACCAAAAAGGTCACCAGTACATACCGACACTCTCAACCCGACACTTCTTTCGACTCGTGGCTTCTTAACTACGAAAACTTGACACCACAACCTCTTCTGAGAACTCTCAGGAAACCTGACGTTCCTCTAGGTTGGTCAGGTAAGATTTCCTCTAGTCAGGACCCACAAGAAACCTTCCTGACTACGATTTCGACTTTGAGGTCATGAAACCGGTGGAGTACACTTCTCAACTGAGTAACCTTTTCTGAAACTACGACCCTCCCTAACCCCCGTCCTCCTCTTCCCCTGCTGTCTCCTACTCTACCGACCTACCGTAGTGACTGAGCTACCTGTACTCAGACTCACTTGAGGCCCTCAACCACTACCTGTCCCTCCGGACCACACGACGCTAAGTACCCCAGTGTTTATCAGCCTGTACTGACTCGCTGACTTGACTTGACTGACTTGACTTTTACTATTATCATGACAGTTCCCAGTATTTCCCAGTATAATGAAAGGAGTGTCTAATCACTCAGTCGGACGGTGTCGAAGTAAGTACCTACGACCGTCTTCTGTGTTCTGAGGACCCTGTTTTCTGAAGTAATAAGTCCTGTGTCACTCGTCGCACACGAGTTCAGACCCGACCGAGGGGCCCGAGCCGTCCCCAATACCACACCTACTGAAACATTTCCCAGACGAACGAAGCCGACCTGATGCAGAGAGGGTCAAGAGAAAGGAAATGCAAAGACCAGCCCCACCCTCTCAACGTCCCGGGTTCCCCTCACCGTCGATACAACACAAAGTACGTGCAACAAGTACTGGATGACTACGTGGGACAACCAAACTCCGGAAATCCATAAGGTCGAGGGGGTCGTAGGAGAGAATCGAAGACTGAGGACCCGGTCAAATACACAAGTATAGAGTACTACTTCCCGGGACCAACGACGTCCTATGTGAACAGTGGTCCCAGTCTTCGTTGTTCTTTTTCGTTGACAAAGGACTGTCCACCGAAAGTTTGATATAACGTATAATCTAAAGTAATGTATATAAATTCTCCTAAGGTATCGAAATTAAAGTTCTAAAATCGTAAATGTTGGACAATCTTAGGTGTAAGAAATGTTGAGAAATTCGAATACTTCTTTCTTCATATTTACAGTTACACTTTCACACGTTTACCCCTGTAATAAAAAGTTTGATTAAAATACCCCATAAACTTGTTAACTCAAACTCAGAGAACCGAATACCTTACCAGACACCCATGGACGATTCAACGAAGTCAGCACAGGCTGAGGAACCCTGCGATACCTGACATCGGGAGGTCAGAGGAGAGAGGAACCCGAAGAGGTCCGTTCTTGTAATTCACCAACGGTACAGGAAGAGGTTCCCCAGAAGGGTTGGGTCCCTGACTTGAGTGTAGAGGACACCAAGGACGAAACGTCCGTCTGAGAAACGGAGACTCGGGGGACCATTCGGGTCCTATATCCTGTCAGTTTATATTCGTACATCTAGAGAACACAAAGAAGGGGGAAAAAAAATTTTTTTATAGATAAATGAACCATCACAGTCCAGAATCGACGTCATGGACCCTAGAAGGAACGTAGTGCACCCTAAAAAGTGACGTCGAGTACCTGAGAGATCGACTCCGAGTACCCGAATCAACGACGAGACGTACACCCTAGAATCAAGGAACCGGTTCCTAGTTTGCACTTAGACGACGTAACGTTCCGTCTAAGAATCGGTGACCTGGTAGACCCTTCAGTTAGGAGTACTAGAGCACAAAGACTACGGAGTCCACTGTAGACCTTATTACCATCCGGACCCCGGTAGGTATTAGGGTGAAGGGGAGAAGTCTTTGTCAAGGCAGTCTATTAGGGATCTCGAAATAAAACTCTTCCTTCGTTAAAGTATATTTCGAAAGAGTACCCAAAGGGACTACCAAGTCTACCATTTCTCAAATGGACGTTACCCCTTCTGACCCCAAGCTAGGGACCCAACCCTTCTACGGGACCTCTTTCTTTATCGTTGGGTGAGGTCATAAGAGTGGACCTCTTAGGGGAACCTGTCTCCTCGGACCGTCCGATATCGGATACCCCAACGTTTCTCAGTGTGTACTAACTCGCTGATTGTGAAATGAAAGAGTAAACTCGTTCCTCTTTGTGACAACTACTACCACGACTACTGTTTTCAAGGGGCTTTTCCTGTAATAGTCTTCATCACTATGTCTCGAACAATGTCTCACCACTTTTACCCCTGTAAACCCCTCTGACCGTACGGACGTCTCCCATACCTTCCGGGTATGGGGAAGGGTATGGGGAACGGGATTCGTAGAGAAGGGAGACCGACGAAGACTTAAGGTAAGAAAATATTATTTGGTCACTGTCCACCATGATCACCATTTCTTGGGTAGACGGTTACGTCCTCTGTATTCTCTACATCCAAGTCAGGGACCCATCCCTTCTAGGGGACCTTCTCCCGTACCGTTGGGTAAGGTCATAAGAACGGACCTTTTAGGGTATCTGTCTCTTCGGACTGTCCGATGTCGGGTATCCGAGAGTCTATGAGTCTGTACTGAGTTCACTGAAGCGTTTGTAGGGGTCATTCATTTTTTTTATTATTTATTTCCACTGTAATGTCATTATCCTGGGATCTTCTCAAATTCTTATCGTCCATTCGGACACGGATGTCTCAAACGATGTCCGTTGACTTAGTGTAACCTGAGAAATAGTTAAACCTGTTACTCTTCGAGACAGAATCCTTAAACATAGTCCTGTATACTTGACTTTCCGGACTACACTCAATGTGAAAAACACACGGGTGTCCGTTCAGTAAATTAAAAAGACTGACGGACGTAGAGATTTTATCACCCTAATCGTCTCGACAATATTCAATTGGTTTTTTACATACATTTTTACGAGACATTTTGTTTTTCACGATATCTTAACTTACTGAGGGCGATCGAAGAGTGGTTCGGAGAAAAACCACGTAAGAATAAGTCCTAACACAACCTTATACCTAAACACGTAAGTCGGGGACATATGGGTGTCTTTTTGTAGATACTTATAGACAACCTTCCATTCACCACAACGGAGAAGTAACCCCAAGAGCTCCGTTGTTATGACCTCACCAAACGGTAAGGAAGGAGGTCACCTGGCGGCCACCGTAGTGGCTGAGATACCCGTACTAAAACTCGTTTCAGGCCCTCTACCATATCCTGTCCCTTCGGACCGCACGACGTCAGGTACCCAGCGTTTCTCAGCCTGACTCTCTGACTTGTTACTTTGTCGTCCCTTTTGTCAGAGGAGAGAGGACAAAGGACCTCTTGATTCCTTTCTTTCCACTAAGGGTGCCAAAGGTCTTGGGTTCTGAGAACGAACTTAAATAAAATAAAAAAGTTCAAAAACCGGTACGACCCAGAAAAACGGTAAGTGCCCGATAGATCAACGTCACATAGATGAATCGACGGGACACCGCGGACCCTAGAATCAAAGGGTTGGTCCCTAGCTTGGGTGTTGGGGACGTAACCCTCCGTCTAAGTATTGGTAACCTCATGGTCCCTTCAGGGAGAACGAACCTAAACATTCTTTCGTTTTTACTACCAATTACGTTGCACACCTATGTTCAACTTTAGACGATTCTGTTCGAAGGTTCAAGGTGTGTGTAAACATAAGTAAAGGATCCCGACGGGATTTCTTCAGGGTGTTTGACACACCGAATTAATGTCTTTAAGTAAGGGAGACCTCGGGTCTACAGGCTTTAGTTGTCCGAACCAAGGAACACCTCCTTCTTAAGACTTCCTCTGAGACAAAGACGCGAAGAGACGATCGAAGACCACCACCGACCGACGGGGACCGGCACGGACCGAACGTCTAAGGAGTAAGTTCAGAGACGAAGACAAAAGTGTACTGGAAAAGGGGTCCACAGAGATACAGACGTAAAGGAAGAAGAATATTTCTGTGGTCAGTATGATCTAGTTCTCGGGTGCAATCAGGTCATCCTGGAGTAGCACTAATGTGGAATTAATAGGATAAAGGTTTATTCCGGTGTAAGACTCTAAGGTCTCCAGTGTTGAAGGTGAACGACATAGTAAGAGCCCCCTCCCCTGTGTTAAGTTGGGTGTTCTTATAGGTTCACGACCGCTGGGGGGTGGACTTTAGGGAGGTTTCTCGGATTCCAGGATTCAGTTCACAGTGATAAAGGTTGTGTGTGAAAATATAGGACTTCACGAAAGTAAAAACGTTAAGGAAATAACCTTTTTCAATCCTTTCCTAAAGAGTTATTTCTAAATTATTATCCGTAAGTTAAACCAGTACCAAAAATGTATGTCTTCTCTTTCATGAATAGAACATTATGTTCTTAAAAACAAAAAAATTACCTTTCTAAACCCCTAAATTTCGAGTTACTAATAATATCGAACTCCTCTATACCAACAGAGGACAATTAAGAAAATTCAATCACTCTTTAGAGGATATTCTGGAATTAATCTTGAAGTTACTAAGTAAAATGAAAATAAAGGAGACATCTAATAGAGAATTTTCGTCAAACCTAACACGTAAACGTTCGTAGTGTAAAAACCTAGACTACGACACTGATAACTAGAGGATCTATAAAGTAAAGGTTCTGTGTACCAGTAACTTGAAAGTATAATCCTTTAACTTAAAGACCACTCTTTGTTAAATTTCTTTACAAGGAACACACACACACACACACACAAAAAACCAATCAAAAGTCGTACTTTATCTACTTGCAATTGTATTGGTAAACCGATATTAAGATTTATGTAGTCTACACTATGGTAAAATTAATATGTTCTGGTTGACTTTTTTCATTTTGTACTTATACACTAAAATTAATTCTATGTACGTATGAATGTTCCATGAAGAGTGACCCTTTTAGAACCCCTTCAAGTAAAAGTGAGGAGGAAGGGGGAGAAGGAAATTTACGATAAGAACAAGTAATTTAGGGGATTATAGGAGTCTTTACAAGACGAGGTCAAAAGGAAATAACGAATATCTGGAATCCTCAATTTCGAGTTTAGGTTGATTTTCGGTGACACTCTCGGCCAGACTCTCGAAACAACACAAAAATTCTCTTACTGTTTTACCAGGTGTGACAAAGTAGACATGGTGGTCGTTCGTTTTAGAGTTGTTTTCGTCTAAACCCCGGGTAGTCAACGAATGACTTCTATCAATAATTTGTGTGTTTATCTTCCTTGATATAATGTGATATTTAAACTTTCTCGAAATATTGCACCAAATTTCTAACTTCCAACAGGAATTGTAAATGAACAAATGTACTGACAAGCGTAGATGGATACACGCACGATTTAGTGAAGTCAGTACGGACTGAGAAACGTTGGGATACCTGATATCGGACGGTCCGAGGAGAACAGGTACCCCAAGAGGTCTGTTCTTATGACCTCACCCGGTGGCACGGGAAGAGATCCCCCAGAAGGGTTGGATCCCTAACTTAGGCTTAGAGGACGTAGAGGACACAACCTTCCGTCCAGGAAAATGTGATTGCGGTGGACTCTTCGGGTAAGTATAGGTGTAGGAATTTATTTGTGTACTTGAAACGTCTATCTATCACTTCTTTCTGAAGTGTTTACGAGTATATGACTATTATGAAATCTCAGTGGAAATGAGGGGAACGTAACCTATACTAATGCATTGACAAATGAAATGAGTCAAGTCAGCGATCCAACACAGGTTGAGAAACACTGGGGTACCTTGTGTCGTGTGGTCCGAAGGGACAGGTAGTGGTTGAGGACCCGGAACGAGTTTGAGTACAGGTAGTTCAGTCGCTACGGAAGGTTAGGTTGGTAGAGTAAACAGTACGGGAAGAGGAGGACGGAAGTTAGAAAGGATCGTAGTCCCAGAAAAAGTCACCGAGTCAAGAAGAATAGTCTACCGGTTTCATAACCTCAAAGTCGAAGTCGTAGTCAGGAAGGTTACTTATAAGTAGTCAGGAAGGACTTATAAGTCCTGGTTAAAGGAAATCCTACCTGAACAAACTAGAGGAACGACAGGTTCCCTGAGAGTTCTCAGAAGAGGTTGTAGTATCAAGTTTTCACAGTTAAGAAACCGCGAGTCGAAAGAAATACCAGGTTGAGAGTGTAGGGATGTACTGACGATCTTTTTGGTATCGAAACTGATCTACCTGAAAACAACCGTTTCATTGCACAGACGAAAAATTACACGACAGATCCAACCAGTATCGAAAAGAAGGTTCCTCGTTCACAGAAAATTAAAGTACCGACGTCATGGTATACGTCACTAAATGTTCTAATTGGATATTGTCGATATAATTTTGGATGTCAGGGTACCTTACAACGGAGGAAGTGACATGAGGAACTTTTCTCTCCGGTCACGTTAAGGAGTTCAGTACCTATGGGTACTAAACCCGGTACTTAGAGTCAAGACAAGTCAAGTCAGTGAGTCAGTACAGGCTGATAAAGTTAGCGTCGTGTGGTCCCGAGGGACAGGTAGTGGTTGAGGGCCTCAAGTGAGTCTGAGTACAGATAGCTCAGTCACTACGGTAGGTCGGTAGAGTAGGAGACAGTAGGGGAAGAGGAGGACGGGAGTTAGGGAGGGTCGTAGTCTCAGAAAAGGTTGCTCAGTTGAGAAGTGTACTCCACTGGTTTCATGACCTCGAAGTCGAAATCGTAGTAAGGAAGGTTTCTTTAAGGTCCCGACTAGAGGAAGTCTTACCTGACCACCTAGAGGAACGTCAGGTTTCCTGAGAGTTCTCAGAAGAGGTTGTGGTGTCAAGTTTTCGTAGTTAAGAAACCGCGAGTCGGAAGAAGTGTCGGGTTGAGAGTGTAGGTATGTACTGGTGACCCTTTTGGTATCGGAACTGGAATCAACCGTTTCATTACAGAGACGTAAACTTATACGATAGATCCAACCAGTATTGAAAAGAAGGTTCCCCCTTCACAGAAAATTAAAGTACCGACGTTAGTGGTAGACGTCACTAAAACCTCGGGGGGTTTTATTTCAGACTGTGACAAAGGGGTGGATAAAGGGTACTTCACTACCCTGGTCTACGGTACTAGAAACAAAAGACTTACAACTCGAAATTCGGTTGAAAAAGTGAGAGGAGAAAGTGAAAGTAGTTCTCCGAAAAATCAAGGAGAAGTGAAAGACGGTATTCCCACCACAGTAGACGTATAGACTCCACTACCTATAAAGAGGACCGTTAGAACTAAGGTCGAACACAAAGAAGGTCAGGTCGCAAAGAGTACTACATGAGACGTATCTTCAATTTATTTGTCCCACTGTTATATGTCGGAACTGCATGAGGAAAAGAATAAACCTTGGTCAGACAACAAGGTACAGGTCAAGATTGACAACGAAGGACTGGACGTACATCTAAAGAGTTCTCCGTTCAGTCCACCAGACCATAAGGGTAGAGAGAGTCTTAAAAGGTGTCAAATAACACTAGACGTGTTTCCGAAACCGTATCAGTTATTTCGTCTTTATCTACAAAAAGACCTTGAGAGAACGAAAAAGTACTAGGTCGCCTACAACCGTTAAACTAGAGACCAAGGAGACGGAAAAGATTTTGGTCGAACTTGTAGTCCCTCAAGTACCAAGTGTATAACGACTTCTGACCGAACCTCTTAAAACCCGTAATGAAATGATCGTACACTCTACTCACGTTAACACGTCATCAAACTCGTAAGAAACCGTAACGGAAGGAAACTCTAACCTTACTTTTGACTGGAAAAGGTCAGGACACCGGTGACGACTCAAAAGGTTTAAACGACCGTATAACTCACGTCGTGAAAGTGTCGTAGTAGAAAGTCCTAAACTTTGTCGAGTTGACCTTAAGGTAGTGGAGGTGATCGAAACAAGCGTCACTACGAAGGATTCCGGGTGAACTGAAGTGTAAGGTTCTACAGACCGAGATCTACTCACTAGTGTGGTAGTACTAATAAACCCAACACTTCTAGAAAAAACATGTCAAGAAGATACATAAGAACGGTGGAGAAGAATTATAGAAGACGAAGACAATCCAGGTATGGTAAAGACAGGAAATAACTCGGGTAGAAACGTACTTTACAAGGGAACCATAGAGATTAAAAGAACTTCTCTAGCGATCAGAAAGAGTAAGACATCAAAAGGAGATAAAGAAACGTAACTAGTGACTTCTTCCGAAAGAATAGAGAAGAACGATAAGAGACCTTGAGACGTAAGTCTACGAAAATAGAAAGGAAAAGAGGAAACAAAAAGCGAAGAGAAGAAAAGTGTCGATAAACATTCCGGAGGGGTCTGTCGGTAAAACGAAAAAACGTAAAGAAAAGGTACCTCTACCAGAACTAGGGACAGAGGACAAGTTACAGTACTTGGAGTAAGGTATCAAGTAGTCCGTGAGATAGATAGTCTAGATCCGGGAATTTAGATAAAGAGTGAAGGTGACATATTAGTATTCCCTAAACTAAATCCAGTATGGACTTACCAGATTACCAAAAGGGATGAAAGAAGTTAAACTCAGACTTAAACCATTATTCCTCAAGTCCTAGACTCGGTGTCAGTCGAGGGCCAGAACAAAAACAACTGACATATCTCGAAGAGGTAGAAACCGACGTTTCTTATATTAGTCACACTAAAGCAACAACTGGTAGACCACTACAGGTACACATCTCAGAAGAGAACACAACAACCTTCTCCCACAAACGATACTGGTCACGTAAAAGAACCGTTTTGAGATGATCAGAAACGGGACGAAGTAAAGAGTAAGGTTCCGGCTTAAACGGACAATGAGGTGCACAAAGAACTGAAGGATAAAAACGTAAGGTCAGGGGATATTACTTTTCCTGTAGAAAAAACCCACAATCAAGATTTTCCAGAGAATCCAGAAGTATCTTGATAAGTTGAAGTCGAAGAAGTCGTAATGACCAACCCCGCATCTGTACCTAATGGCACTATAACTTACCAAACGGAACCTTTACTTGTCTCTAGTAAGACAACAAAAACTCTGACGTAGGTTCAGGACGTAAAGACTGAGAAAACAACTGGTACTACCGATGAGGTAAAGAAGAGTCCCTAAGGACGGGCGTCATTATCTATATTAGATCGTCCAGAAAAACCTTTGTCAAGTCTTGAAGAAGGATAAGAAAGAAGAGGGTCCGACTAGGGTCTCAACGAAAATAGACGTCACAACCGTATTACGGTTCACGTTAGTAACGGATCCAAAATCTAGTGACCATAAACTAAAGGTACGTAATGTCGTTATTAATACCAATAGTAATTTATAATCAGTCACAACCCTATTCTAAATAAATAACAAAGTGTTTTAAACCAAGGGTATGCTAGTCAAGTATATAAAATAACGAGTTCGTTTTTAACACGAGATGACTCTTTTTGTTTAATTCCCCTGTGTGACAGTAACCAGACGAATTTTGAACCAAACTCTACTAAGTACCTTAACGGATCGTTGTTTGGTGAGAGTAAAATGTTATGGCCCACGTTAAACTGATGAGCTACGTGTTATTCTTTTTTTAAAAGTAAACAGACCAATTTCTAAAAGGTGACAACGACGTTTACAAATTCACCTAAAGAGTCTTTATGCGACCTTAATTTTTGTTTTTGTTAGAAGAAACTCAATCACGGAAAAATAGAAAATTTCACAATGTCTTCCCGTCAAAACAATAAGTTGTGGTAAAATCGGTTATTGTGTTACTACTAATACTCCTAATAAATGGTTTCGTAAATAATTTTCGAAAAAGGACCTAACTTCTCCAGACAGTGGTACCCTTCCTTCACCAAGTAATGTCTCGTCGAATTGTTATGTTTTCGTAAAGAGGTTGGAAGGAACAACGAAAGGGTTCCCAAACTCCTCAGTAAAACTGCTCGTTAGTCGTCCTTAACCCCGCTCACTTTTCACCAAACATCAAATTCATGGCGGTTTGGACTAAAGGGTTGTAGATGAATTAATAATCACAGACTCTACTAAGAGAAAGAATCGACCAAACGGTTTACCTTCAAGGTCCACAGACTGACACCCACACGTAACCGCTGTCAGGTGTCCCGGCGTTTCTCAACCTGTACTGACTTCGTTGAAACGTCCGTACGCGCGTAGCTGAGTCTCTTCCACTTCTCCACTTGGTGTCGTCGCGGGAGTCTCACCTACCCAAAGACCCCACAGACTCTTCAGACCGAACAGTGACTTACGAAGTCGGGTCTCTACAGGGGTCCGTGGACGAGACTAACAACCACACTCTAGGGTTCTCTATGTGGAAAAAAAAAAAAACGTCGAAACCCAAGAATCAACACCCTATACCAGAGAATCACGTCGTACACCTTAGATCAAGGGACTGGTCCCTAACTTGGGACTGGGGGACGTAACCCTCGAACCTCAGGATCGGTGACTTGGTGGTCTCTTAAGGGTTCTATGTTTAAAAGTTGGGCTTACATTGGACTCGAACACACTCACCATTCCTACCCCTCACTCGTTAGACGAATTCGTTAAAAAAAAGTAAGTGGCTTATAATGATATTAGGTCTAGAATGGAACACACGCACGATTCAGTGAAATCAAGTTGAGAAACACTGGGACCTACCGTCGGGTGGTCCGAGGGAGACAGGTACCCTAAGAGGTCCGTTCTTATGACCTCACCCAACGGTATGGGAGGAGGTCCCCTAGTAGGCTTGGGTCCCTAACTTGGGCCCAGAGGGCGTAACGTCTATCTAAGAAATGGTAGACTCGGTGGTCCCTTCGGGACCCGTAACTGTCCGTCCCCCACGGTGGACCCTTCGGGGTTTGGAACGGAAGGAAGGACAGTTAGTGATTAAAAAGTTTGTTGATCTTTTTGTGAAAAGTATAACTTTGTTTCATCCGTAGTAATCCCAGACTAAAGTTTAGAGGGGAAGTCTTTTTCGGAAGAACTGAAAGGACACATTTCAGTGCAGGGAGAGGTCAAGGTCAGTACGAGACAAAGGTCTGGTCCGGTTATTATACTACTGCACACACACACCCTCTTTTCCGCCTAGACACTATGCTCCCGCAACCCACAACAACTTAGGATTGGAATGGTGGAGCAAGTAAAGAAATCGAAGTATGAAAGGTCTCTTGTCGAGTCCCGGTACACTGTTTTGTCCTTCTGTTCTCTTTCTCCTCGTTGTTAAGACAAACAGTGGCCCACTGGAGACACTGGAAGTGTGTAGTCGTCGAATAGGTAAGTTATTGTTCTACGGAAAAAGAGAAAAGAAACTGTCGGAGAGGATAAAACGGAAAGTTAGTGTTTACAAAAGATGAATTCTTGGTCAAAACCCCTGAAGGGACCACCAGGTCACTAATTCTTTGGTGAAAGGTTACGTCCCCTACGCCCAAGCTAGGGACCAGTCCCTTGATTCTAGAGTGTACGGGTAAACGAGATCTCGGACACTCGACGTTAATCCCTTTGGACACACGACGTTACTTTTAGCTCACGAGACTTTGATTCTAGGTTACGTCGATTCATTTATTTATTTTTAAAAATTCATTTTCTATTTTCTTGGTGAAAAACTAGAATGCATACTATTTACGACCCGACCTTCTTCGTGTTCGACCTTAGTTCTAACGGCCCTCTTTATAGTTATTGGAGTCTATACGTCTACCGTGGGGAATACCGTCTTTCACTTCTCCTCGATTTTTCGAAGAACCTCTTTGACTTTCTCCTCTCACTTCTTCAACCGAATTTCGAGTTGAAAGTCTCTTGCTTCTAGTACCGTAGGCCAGGGTAGTGAAGTACCCTTTATCTACCCCTTTGACCTTTGTCACAGTCTGAAATAGAAAAACCCGAGGTTTTAGTGACGTCTACCACTGACGTCGGTACTTTAATTTTCTGTGAATGAGGAACCTTCTTTTCAATACTGGTTGGATCTATCGTATAAGTTTTCGTCTCTGTAATGAAACGGTTGTTTCCAGGCAGATCAGTTCCGATACCAAAAGGGTCACCAGTACATACCGACACTCTCAACCTAACACTTCTTTCGACTCACGGCTTCTTAACTACGAAAACTTGACACCACAACCTCTTCTGAGAACTCTCAGGGAACCTGACGTTCCTCTAGGTTGGTCAGGTAAGACTTCCTCTAGTTGGGACCTTAAAGAAACCTCCCTTACTACTACTTCGACTTTGAGGTCATGAAACCGGTGGAGTACGCTTTTCAACTGAGTAACCTTTTCTGAGACTACGACCCTCCCTAACCCCCGTCCTCCTCTTTCCCTGCTGTCTCCTACTCTACCGACCTACCGTAGTGACTGAACTACCTGCACTCAGACTCACTTACGACCCTCAACCACTACCTGTCCCTCCGGACCGCACGACGCTAAGTACCCCAGCGTTTCTCAACCTGTACTGACTCACTGACTTGACTTGACTTGACTATACATAAAAAGGAGGTCTGTAAACTATTTAGAAATTTTAATTAACAAAACTGAAAAATACCCTAAAAACAATAACGACAAATGAAAAGAGTTCATACGTGAACTATAATGTAGGAATTGGTCATATAATAAAATGTAATCACGGAAAAGTGTTTTAACTTATTAGTTTACCGAAAAGAGGAGTACCGGTGTAGGAAGGTCTATAATAGTACAATTTAAACTAGGATAAGACTCTTTTATAATTACTAGATAGAGTCAATAAAAGATACAGTAAAAAATAGAGAGTCCCGGATCAGATTAAATAAAGAAAAGGAGACCATATGATTTTGTTGAATAAGATACCTTATCATTGAATAGTTTTGTTTTGTTTTGGTGTTGAGTTGGAAAATATAAACCAGGACCACTTAGAAAAAAGTGGTACATCTTTAGATTTTATGAGGAATGGTCACTTGTCAGATCAAGACGGAGAAGAAGTTACATTCATTTGTAAAGAAAGAGTAGAGTAACGACCAATCCACCAGACACAGACTCCGAGGACTAAACACCTGGTACTTAAGGTGGTCCAGTGTCTCAGTGAATGACTCAAGTGTTTGCAGACAATCGACTTGTTCCCGTAGGGGTCACCGAGTCGTCATTTCTTAGAGAGACGTTACGTCGTTACGTTCTCTGAGCCCAAACTAGGGACCCAGCCCCCCTAGGGGACCTCCTCCCGTACCGTGGGGCGAGGTCATAAGAACGGACCTCTTAGGGTAC
Source organism: Capra ibex (assembly GCA_006410555.1). Lineage (NCBI taxonomy): Eukaryota > Metazoa > Chordata > Mammalia > Artiodactyla > Bovidae > Capra > Capra ibex. Next base: position 3,808,861 of record SJYO01048061.1, on the reverse strand, counting down.
CTGTCTCCTTGGACCACCCGATCCCAGGTACCCTAGTGTCTCTCAGTCTGTACTGACTTCGTTGGCTCGTACGTGCGTTCGATTTATTTTTTACAGAACCCATACATACCTACTCATAAAATGTTTACATCCATCTATGTATTTTAATCATTTTAAGTTAGTAAACTTTCAAAACTATTTAAATATCAAAAAACTTTTTGTACAAAAAGTTATTTCTCGAATATTATCATATTTATGATAGAAGGGATTCTTTCTAAAATCACAACTTTCAACAGGAGTAAAAGTTGGATTCTTTGTGGTACAATGAAACCAGATAATATCATGTGTATTGAGACTGGGAGTAAAAGAGGACAAGGAGAACCCAAATCTTAAATATGGGTTGTCTCATGGTCTACCGAAACTCTTCATACCATGGGTAAATGAAATTATTATAAACGAGTAGGTAAAAAGTATGTAACTTTTACACATACCTCGAGTGTGACTCACCAAGAGTAGGGACCGACTCACCAAGAGTAGGGACCGACTCACATTCTGGGTTCATGTTTCAAACTTTCTGATGTCTACTCTAGGAGAGGGAGGGTACGGGGGCCGTGGGTGACCTACTCGAAAAGGATCTTCCTCTCTCACCAACCCGTGGAGACGAAAATTTCTCAAGGGATTTTCTTTCGATACCTTCTTTTGGATACTACTTGGAGTCAAGTCAAGTCAAGTCAGTGAGTCAGTACAGGCTGAGTAACGCTGGGGTACTTGGCGTCGTACGGTCCGGAGGGACAGGTAGTGGTTGAGGGTCTCAGGTCGGTTTGGGTACAGGTAACTCAACCACTACGGTAGCTTGGTAGAGTAGAAGACAGCGGGGGAAGAGAAGGACGGGAGTTAGAAAGGGTCGTAGTCCCTTTCTAACCAGAAAGGTTTACTCAGTCAAGAAGTGTAGTACACCGGTTTAATAACCTCAAAGTGGATCTGTCTCAAAATTTTCCGTCTCTGTAGTGAAACGGTTGTTTCCAGGTAAATCAGTTTCGATACCAAAAAAGTCATGAGTACATACCTACTCACTCTCAACCTGGTATTTCTTTCGACTCCAGACTTCTTAACTACGAAAGCTTGACACCATAACCTTTTCTGAGAACTCTCAGAGAACCTAACGTTTCCCTAGTTTGGTCAGTTAGGATTTCTTCAGTTGGGACTTATAAGTAACCTTCCTGACTACAACTTCGACTTGAGGTTATGAAACCTGTGGACTACACTTCTCGCTTGAATGAACTTTTCTGGGACTACAACCCTTTAGGGTTCCCGTCCTCCTCTTCCCCCACTGTCTCCTACTCTAACAACCTACCGTAGTGACTGATTTACCTGTACTCGAACTCGTTTGAGACCCTCTACCACTTCCTGTCCCTTCGATCGACACGACGTCAGGCACCCCAGAGTTTCTCAGCCTGTGTCGAATCACCGACTTGTCGGCCCTCAAAAGTTTCGTATCGTTCACTCTCTTTGTTCTCTACTGAACTCCCGAGTCGCGAGTCGGAGTGTTCTCACTTTTTTAATCTGAACTCATAGTAGAGGAGAAGTTCGGACCAGAACCCTCTTAGAAGACCGTTGAAGTGAAACTCCCGTGAGTCGAACAGTGGTCAACGTCGTCCACTGTTATATCGAACAGTGGCGACATAACGTTATGGAGCTCGGGGACACAAGTAGTGTATTTGTACCAAATTAATCTTTTACGGTCTGTCTTCACAAACTAAGAACCGGAAGTTTTGAGTCTGTGGTCCGACAAACCGAGAGGTGGCGTACGGACCGTTTCACTCACGTGTCCCGGACCGTGTGTCTGTGATTAGCTATTGCGAACACAACTTACTTGGTCGTTCCTTTTCTCGTCACGAACTTATTTCCCGAACAAACGGTTGACTTCTCAAGTCAATACTCATCGCCTCTTTTTCACGGGTCTCCGTTTTAAGGACTAAGTGTCTTTCGTCAGTGAAGGTTCGTTCCGACAAAGATTAATCAGTTATGTAGAGGGTTCAGATAATTTGAAGTTCGTATACTCTCAGGAATGACGGTTTATAATGTTTAGTAAGAATTAAGACTCTTCTTATTTAATTCGAACCCAAAGAAAGATAACTTCTTCGTCAATCGTCGAAAAAGGTAAAAAGACCTTCACCCGTAATAACAATGACCAAGGTGAAAAAAAAAAAAAGAAAAAAACCGTTCCACTTCTACCGAAAATAAGACGACGAACGAACAATCTACTCGAAACGTTTTTGAGACACGGGGTACAAAGGAACAGACATTCTATCCTTATCGGTGTACATGGTGTAGAACAAAATCCCGTTATCTACTGTATATTTTTGTGCAAATTGTCCTATACCTCTTTGACGACCACCACCCACTCAATAAGCGAGTCAGCATAGACTGAGAAAACTGTGAAACACCTGACATTGGGAGGTCCGAAGAGACAGGTACCCTAAGAACAGGTCCGTTCTTATGACCTTATCGAACGGTAAAGGAAGAGATCCCCTAGAAGGTCTGGGTCCCTATCTTGACCGTAGAGGAGGTAACTATCCACCTGAGAAATGACGACTCGGTGGTCCCTTCAGGTGTTCACATTTGACCCAGGTTCCTAGGAGGTTATAAGAGTAACATTTCTACTCTTCTTCCTCTGGGTCCAACAAATTGGGTCCACGAGTTCCAGACGTCGACGCTCCCGACCTATGTGCCAACATTGAACCACCGTCTCTACCGACACCTCTCCCCACATTGGAACTAATATCTTTCGTAGAGATTACTATCCTTCCGTCGTGTCGATCCTGAGATATAGTTCCTAAGTATTTAGATATTGTTTTAATGACTCCTATCTTCACTCCCAAGACTAAAAATTTGTTCAATAGGCCTGTCACCGGAGTCCATTCTTCGTGTGACTCTGAACCCGAAACTCCTCCCGTTCACCCTCTGGTCGTCCTTACCACATAACCAAAAAAAACCCTAACACTACGAGTTGTGCGCCGAGCTTTTGAGTTCCAAATTACATCGTCCTTGAATGACGAGTACACAGACCCCACCAACTGGTCGACAGTCGACCAGCACTTGGTCAAGTCGACCCTACTGACCCCACCAAGGTCAGACGAGGAGGTAGTGATTGGAAGGTAGTCTGACCGGGTCCGTAGACGAGTACCAGTTAAGAAGTTTAACACCTCAGAAAAAGACTCACCAAGGGGTCAGACAACAAGAGAGATTGCGTATAGAGACAGGAGGCTCTACAGGAATCGAAATGAAGAACTGGTGACGACTTCTTTCTAACCTTTTACATGGGAATCTTGTTGAAAGAGTCGGACGAAGAACATCTTACGACCTAAACGTCTTCGGAATTTAAAAAAAAAAAAAGTAAAATTTGTGAGAGCCAAAGAAAATCAGGCCCCATGTGACACACAGTTTTTGCCTTTGGACGTCAGAAACCTCTGTGTGAAGAGACAGAGATAAATAGGAGACTCAAAAAGACGAGAAATATAGTGACATCCTACCAAAGGAATTCTTAGAACTTTCGGGAAAACAGTTTGGATCAACTTGGAAAACAACTTGGGTCCAGACGTATTCATCATTCACATTCACAAGTAAAGAGTCAGCACAGACTGAGAAAACACTGGGGTACCTGACATCGGGAGGTCTGAGAAGACAGGTACCTTAAGAGGTCCGTTCTTATGACCTCACCCGACGGTAAGGAAAGAGGTGCCCCAGAAGGACTGGGTCCCGAGTTTGGAACCAGAAGATGTAACGTCCATCTAAGAAAATGGCACCCAGATGTATGCAGAGGAATTGCTAGGTTCTTCACAGTTGTTTACCAGAGTAACTAAGTAGGAATTAAACTAGACATAGGTACCGGTACAGAATTGTCCTCTTATAAAAGGACCGACTTTGCCGACCGCTACTTTTCTTAGAATCAAAGGTCTAATCGTCTCATACCGTGGAAACACAAAACGCACGTCGAACGTTCAACAGGTCAATAAGAGACTCAAGGAGAAAAAGAACGTGATGAACCAATATATGTCGGTCCCTCTCGGTCGACTACGAAAGTTCGGTCGACGGAATTTTAAAGAAACGACTTCGGGTCTCAAAGCAGTCCTTGTAAAAGATAGAAGGTAAAGTGTGAAACGGTGATGCTATCGCACTCAGTGGTTGTAAGGTGGGAGAATATTGTCAAAATAACGGTGAAGAAGGTCCAAAGATGTTGTCAAAATAAAGACAAAAAAAAAGATCCGACATAGACGGTGGACCAGTGTTTTTGTTACGGTGTCCAATCTAAAAACATCTTCCCCTGCTGTCCCCTACTCCACCAACCTACCGTAGTACCTGAGTTACCTGTCCTCAAACTCGTTCGAGGTCCTCTACCACTTCCTGTCCCTTCGGACCATACGACGTCAGGTACCCCAGCGTTTCTCAGTCTGTGCTGAATCACTGACTTGTGAATCACTATTAGAACAATTCTGGAGTGAGACACATGGTTGAACACTTATCGAATAAATAACGACACCATTTCGATGGATAGGTGGTCGAGGTTTGAGGTACCGAATTTTCTTTCACGAATAATGAACACAACACAACACACATAAACACGAGTCGGTACAGGTTAAGAAACATTGGGACACTTGACATCGGGCGGTACGTTGAGGCAGGTACCCTAAAAGGTCCGTTCTTATGACGTTATCCAACGGTAAGGAAAGAGGTTCCCTAGAAGGGTTGGACCACTAACTTGGGTACAGAGGACTTAACGTCTGTCTAAGAAATGACAGACTCGGTGGTCCCTTACCGATGGGTGAGGTCATAAGAACGAACCTCTTAAAGTACCTGTCTTCTCAGACCTCCCGATGTCAGGTACCCCAGAGTCTTCTCAACCTGTACTGGCTCGTTGATTGAATTGTCCACTCAGACGGTGTTAATGTGTATATTATCCTTTTGTTTATACTCCAGACACCTAGTCTGACAGATACTGAGTGCTTCGTAATATCTGTATAAGGGTTGGGGTCGAGGATGCCTCGACGTGTCATTCAATGGATCTTACGACATCAATTTGATAATGTCCGGTTTCTTTTCATGAGAAGAAAGACTCACGCCGGTTACACTGGACGAGGGTCCTCACAGACACCCCACTCCCCGACCCTCCTCTGTCTACACTGTACCCCTTCCTTCCTATTTGATCCTTGAGGTCCAAGACCGACGTTAGACACCAGCGACTGTCGAAAGTTTAGAGGATGAGACCACCATCCCACAGTGGTCCCCGTCTCCGTGGGAAACAGTCGGTCGACTTATGAGAGGACCGGAGTCTTAGTGTCCTCGACCTCCTCCCCTAAGTCGTCCTCTATCTCGACTGTTCCTTTCCTCCTTTCAGTCACAGTTACAGTCCCGCCGTTGTCTCGTAGGAATGTCGGCACGAGACTGGAAGTGTAGGACTTGTAGTCGATGAAGTGAAGGTAGAAGGATTAATGGTCGTAGGGAGGGGGTTCGTATAGAGAAAGAGAGAGTGTGTGTGTATCCGTTTACTTAGGACCCTCTACCTCAAAGTCGAAACAATTGACTGTCGGGATTTGGGGTGCGGGGTTAGAAATCGGTTGAGTCTTCCGTGGAGACTAATAAGGGAAGTACTCCCAGAAAGTATACCCTAAAGTCTGATAAGGATTTAGCAAATCGGAAGAGAAGAGACGTTCATCGGTGGGATTCCGGAGAGAGATAAGGAAGGTAAAAACGAAGAGAACTTAGTTGGAGAAAGAGAGTAAACATAAGGGACTCTGAGGGGTAGTGAGACATCGACTACACCGATTCACGGTCCGTCAAGAGACCGTCTCCGAGTCAGCGAGAGTCGAAACCCCTTACTCTTGGAGTACCAAGGAGGTAAAACGGGATGAAGGGATACTTAAAATGCGACGCAAATACGACTCAATCCAACAACGTAAAGACGTCGGCTACCGTGGAGCAGTCCGTCGGACAGAATGTATGAATAAATGACTTGGACCACGACTGACGTAGGGGACTAACGTTCCTCCAGTCTCACAAAAAGACTTGTTTCTCGACATACGAAACCGTGTCGACGAACCATAAAAAGGATCTTACGATCTTCCTTCGTCTGTAAGCAAACCAAAAGCGGTCAGAGAGAAACAGATTTAACAGGATAAACCGAACCGGACAACCAAAATCAGATAATCTTGTCGCTACATCCTTTGCCAAGGAGAACCAAATACTCGAACTTGGGTTCAAGTAGTTGTACACGGAATCGTCCTATCTCTAAAGACATTCACAAAGACCCGGTAGTCTAGAAACACTTTTCGTAGAGGTACAAGGTCTACATCCCATACTTACACGTTTAGGGTACACCTCTAGCGTCAAGTGATTGAACACCTACCGGGGGGTCTCTTTTCTTCACTAAGTCATATTACTAACGTCTGACATCTTCTCTCTGGTTCTTTGGTGATAAGACACCACGGCAAATTTTAAACCCGTTCCCCGGTGTAAAAACTCCGTTCTTCTCGATGTAGAAGGAAAAGTATTATTATTGTTTTTATGATGTGTAAAGTCTTATTCGTTATAAGTAGAGAGTTAATCATAATTGTCGATTAGTCTCACGTCGTCCCCTCACCTCGAGAGTAGTTTGTCGTCCGCCGACCAAAATAAAAAAAGTTACGGCGAATTTCTAATAAACTTTTTAGAGGAAGTCTCTGGGCATACACCCCACGGTGCATGAGGGTCAGTCTTAAATTTCACTAGGTTTTATGTTATAATTACTAACTACGTCTTCGAGTGTCAAACCGCGACCCCAAATTAATCTATTCGTAACGTCGACCCAAGTCCGTCTCCGCTGGACTACCCTACGTATTCGGCAATACACTGAAGAGCAGATACCCCATAGATGACTTCACCTTTGTCTTCGTTCGATGATCCTTAATACTACTACCGAAAAAAAAAAAAAAAAGGTCACGACTTTACTCATCTTCAGACTAACAGCCCTCCCTCTTCGTAAAGCATTAATTTTTCGACCCGAACGTAGAACATAAATTAAATAACTACTTGACTCGTGAGTTGTTTTGGGTCGATCTCGTCGGGGTGGTTCAAGACCGTTCAGTTCATACTTCGTGTTCAGTTCGACTTCGAGAAACCCAGATATGGGGAAACGTGTATGTTTTAGGAGAGTAGAGTTTTGGTAGGAAGTTGAAGGTTCGTAGTCTCAGCGTAGTCCGAGAATTATAGAATGAGTACGTCTTTTTAAGGATGTTATCAACGAAACCAAGTGAGAGAGAGGGACTTTTAAACTCTTACATTTGACCCCAACTATCGTAAAGTTAAGTACTCCAGTTTCTCTAACAGGTGGAAATCAATACAATTCTCAAACCTCAGAAGGCACAGTGTACGATTTTTCCTGATCTTGTGTGTCAGACCACAGACAGATGTCAAGTCGAGGTCGGACGCACGACTGGAGACAGTGTACTCTGTCCGATTCCTCTTGTTAAATACCTAAGAATAACATTTAATTTACCGTGGTCTTACTCCGAGTCTCGCAACGTGCAAATTTCACCATAACAATCTAACTAGACATTTTGTAGTGACACGTTGTTTCTCCTTCACACAGATCTACAAAACGTAACACCTTATTAATGTTGTTGGTAGATACTTCAAGAATCAACGATAACAGTTGTAGATGTCTCAAACTTCAATGTCCACCTGTGACTCATAATACTAAAAAACATACATTTCTTTCAACTTACTCGGAAGAGGACTAACAATATTTAGTCAAACATTCCCAAAACTTATTTAAACTACGAAGTTATATTCGTCCTCTCTGTACTCAGAAAAACCTCTATGGAAAGAGACGGGAAGGGACCACCGAGATTACCATTTCTTAGACGGACGTCACGTTCTCTGGGCCCAAACTAGAGACCTAACCCTTCTTGGGACCTTACCGAATGGGTGAGGTCATAAGAACGGACCTCTTATGGAAAGAGACCGATACTTTAACAGTAAGGAACGGGACTCTTCCCTAAGTACGTAAAAAGAACAATTTCTTCCCACACGTGGATCCTTAGTGTTTTAAACTTTCTAATTCAGGACTAAACCGGTAAAAGATCGTCACGAGAACCAGTCAAACGATTTGGAACTCGGAGAAAACAAAACAAACGTTTTACCCTTGTTATCGGGGGAATAGAGGAAGAGAGGGTCCCTTTAAGACTCGTAGATTACTCCACCCTACGTAGAAGTTCACATCTGGGTTTTGATCCACATAGTGAACGTTACGTAATCAACAACGAAACACTCCGTCAAAACACCATTAGGTGGGGTATTTCGATAACTCTTGTCTACTGAGTTTTTAAAAGGTCACTCGTTCCTGTTACCGAACCCAAAAGTTTCGAAAAGGATTATCACTATGAGAGTGGTGGACGAAAACCACCCTCCACTTCCTCTCACATCCGAAAAAGTGTGCATGTGTGTCTACTCCTGTTACTCTAAGACGCGTACTTAATGTTCGGTTTCGAACCTGGGTCCGGAAGACCGGGGTTTCACTCGCAATAGGGGAAAGATGACCTAACAGAGACGTCTGTCAGACGTTTATTTACCTTTATCTCCCTTCCCAATAGTTCCTTTACACCAATTGAAACTTTAACTTCCCACGTCTACAGTTGTTTCGTCCATTAAGTAATCTCGTCTAGTTATTCGAATTGTCGTCCTAACGGTACTCTAAGTAACATCTATTGACGGAACAAATATCTACTCTCAACCGATGTAACACCTAAAAATTATTCATCTTGTATGGGAAAAATCAACGTACGTTATTGCTAACGACTAGTAAACGTTCACTGCGATGACATGAGCAAGGGAACTATTTTATTAACTATTTGTGTACCGAGGAAACACAGAAAAGATTAACTACGACTACCTTTTCGACTGTTGTTATTCATCATCCTAATAACGTTATGAGGTAGTCTTAGAGACTCCTATCTCTACATAAAATCACGAAATACGTAGTGGTATGTAGGATTTCCGTTAGTTATTTTTAATGACTACTATCTGACTTGACTACTTAGTTTCGGACCACCATACCACTGACTTTCCATCTGTACCCATGAAACCTGTCTCCGTCACCCACCTTACATCCTTTACGATGATTTTTCAATTACGTATCCATTACTTGTGTACAGAACACTACATATCTGTTCGTGAATTGAATATCTTATTATCATTAACACTGTTTACTATTATCGTTAATGAAACTTTTAAATTTAAATAAATAAAAATTAACCTCCTGTTAACGAAACGTTATAACACAACTAAAGATGGTATATCGTTGTACTTAGTTGATATCAATATGTATACAGGGGAGGGAGAACTTGTAAGGAGTGTGGAGGAATAAATACCCATGAATGGACAAGTAGAAGGTTGGGTTGCTTCTTAAGGTCGAACCCAAGAGAAAAGACTGAAATGTATATGAGAGGAACCCGAACGAGAGGTGTGTTCCGATGTAACTAATAAACCCGTTGTTACTGGGTCGAGTTCGTTGGAACCAGAACGGAATCAGTGTGTGTGGAGATTCATGAGGACATCGTAAAAATTGAAAGGAGGTTAAATAATCAATCAACTTTAGGACTTAGACTTGTTCGACCGGACCTCTCTTATCTATTTCATTCTACCCCCTCCTAATTTCTTGGTGTCGTAGGATTTCCGATTCAGTTACTCCTGACATCTCTGTCCCGATCGCTCTCCGGTCTCCTCATCCTTGTGTCAATTCTCTCCCGCCACAGCGACACCTTTAGGTTTCCTTCTTTTGCGAAGTACTCCTTCTCACCCCAGGTACCTTGTCTCTGCAGTCCTTTCTACTCCTGACGTTTTACGGGTGACCTAGTTCGGTGTACCTCCGGTGATCGTTTGAACCAGTCTCGACAAAACCACTTTCCTTTATCCACTTTTAGTCTAAAGTCCCCTAACTCCACACTCACCCTCAACTCAGTTCCCTTTATCTTTCAGGTTGATAGAGTGGATCTCAATAAAATCTTAGGTACTGCGACAAGGGGTACCTAAGGGAACCTTGGTGTCACTCCTGTTCGACACGTTCTCGGACAGGTCTTTCTGGACGGTAGGTAGACCTCGAGTCCGATAAAGGTCGTGGGCCACTCCGAGGACCCTTGGTTTGTTAGGACAACGGTCGGGTGGACCAGAACCTAAAGGTCCTCGTCGACCGAACAAGGTCTCTACAGGTTCAGGAAGTTAGGTAGTCTCTGGAGTTAGACAGACTCTGAAGACCCAGGTCAATAAATCTTTAAAGATCCGGTGAACAAAAGGGGTACTGAGTAGGTGTAAAAAGTAGGTTTGGCCTTTTTACGAGGAGGTCAATGATAGGATAGACTTCAGGGTTGGAGAACACCGAGACACGAAGGAAGAGACTTGGTGTGTAGTGACAAGGGGAGGATTGGAAGGGGTGTTAGGAAAAACCTTGGAGACGATCACTTTCACTTTCACTTTCACATTGAACGAGTCAGTACGGGCTAAGAAACGTTGGGGTACCTGACATCGGATGTCCGAGGAGACAGGTATCCTAAGAGGTCCGTTCTTATGATCCCACCCAACGGTAAGGGGAGAGGTCCCCTTGAAGGACTGAGTCCCTAGCTTGTACCTGGAGGACGTAACGTCCGTCTAAGAACGGTGGTCCCTTAGGTCGACGTTTGTTAAGGGGTGTGTGAGAATTGGAACAGTCTCTCCGTGACAGATAAAGGACCGAGGGACCTTCGGAAAGTGGAGTTCATCTATGAGAGTAAACCCAACCGTAGAAGGAACTAAAGTTTCAGTGAACGTCTAGAAATAGAGGACCAGTACAAGAAGACAGTCCCTCGAGGACCTGAGTGACAGTTCAGTTCGAAAAGTAGAGTCCAGACATCTTCGGTGGGAAGTAGACTCCGAGAATTGAGGAAAGGAAGAAATTGTCTGGTCCTCGGATCCTCCTGGTCGATAGGTTTGTATAGGGTTCCGACTGATAAACCATGGAAAAGACGAAGGTGGGTCTGGTCCGATAATACCAGGAGGTGGACTCGACGGTATCGGAGCACTTAGCCGAAGGAGAAAAAGGAGGAACAGGGTATCAGTTAAAAGGTGAGTTGATGGCCTCCGCTGAGGGGTTCTACATAGTGCGGTACAGTACAAGGACGAGTTTTGGGAGATCCCTGAAAGGTAGTGTGAGTTGACTTTAGGTTCCGGAGACTCCAGTCGGGGACAGATAAAGGAACGAAACAGGACGTGGTACAGGGGAAACGACTCGGCGAGCACAGATTGACCTTGAGGGACTGAGACGGTTAGAGTAGGGTGGAGGGACCTCGGGACCTCTCGAGGGACCTCCTCCTGTTGGGTGAGAGCGAGGAGTGAGAAAGTCGAGGAACGAACTCCCGGGAGCGGGGCCTCGCGGGGGACTCGTGAACAGATCTTAACAGGGAAGGAAAGGAGTGGGGTTGTAGCGAGAGTTGGCCTTCGACCCGTGTGACGAGTCGACGCCCATATTACAGGTGTGGGGTGTTCTTGGACTCACGGGGCTTCCTGCTACAAACGGGTGGACCAAGTAGAGACAGAGGAGGGCCCTTGACATAAGTGGTGTGGTAACAACAACAACAAAAAGCAGTGATTCAGGATAGACTGAGAAACACTGGAGTACCTGACATCAGGCGGTCCGAAGAGACAGGTACCCTAAGAGGTCCGTTCTGATGGTCTCCCTATCGGTAAAGGAGGAGGTCCCCTCGAAGTCATGTAGTATATAATATTTATTTGTACACGACTTCCTTACTTATTTATTCGGGAAGAAGTCAACGGAACAGAATTCCGGTCTTTTGTTCAAACACATCTCAGTGTTGAGTCCTATACTTGTATTTTGAGTGTAAGAAGAGGGATTTTGTATTAGTAACTTCTCGTCTGAAAAAGCCTCACTGAGAAGGACGAGTACGAATCTAGAAGTCAAGTCAAGTCAAGTCAGTGAGTAAGTACAGACTGAGAAACGCTGAGGTACCTGACGTCGTGCGGTCCGGAGGGACAGGTAGTGGTTGAGGGTCTCGCACGAGTTTGAGTACAGGTAGCTCAGCCACTACGGTAGGTTGGTAGAGTAGGAGACACCAGGGGAAGAGGAGGACGGGAGTTAGAAAGGGTTGTAGTCCCAGAAAGGGTTACTCAGTCAAGAGGCGTAGTCCACAGGTTTCATAACCTCAAAGTCGAAGTCGAAGTCAGGAAGGTTACTTATGAGTCCTGACTAGAGGAAATCTTACCTGACCAACCTAGAGGAACATCAAGTTCCCTGAGAGGTCTCAGAAGAGGTTGTGTTGACAAGTTTTCGTAGTTAAGGAGTCGTGAGACGAAAGAAATATCAGGTTGAGAGTGTAGGTATATACTGATAACCTTTTTAGTATTGAAAATGATCTACCTGGAAACAACCGTTTCATTACAGATACGAAAAATTGTAAGACAGATCCAAACAGTATTGAAAAGAAGGTTCCTCGTTCGCAGAAAATTAAAGTCAGTGGTACGAATCCAGAATCCCACCCGAATAAGTCAGGACAAAAAAGATTACAAACAAAATACCAAATACCCGGAGGAAGAATGGATCACGTCCGGTCGACCCTGAGATTTGGGTCACGGAATCAGGTAAGTCTGACAATGTTGTTTACTGGTATCCGACCCGAATATTTGTTACCTTTAATTGAAGAGTACTAAGACCTCCAACCTCCGGGTTCTAGTTGTCCAATCCAAGACTACTACTAGAGGAGACCCAAAGACTAACGATCGTAGGAAATAAAAAAAAAATTAACTTGACAAAGACTATACAAAGTCCTAATAAATAATACTACTAAAAATTTATTATTAAATAGTAATACTAAAATTTCGTTAAATAGTACTAAAATTTATTATTAAATAATATTAAATTTTCTTGTTTAGTAATAATAATAATAAAATATAGTCCACGAATCAAAAGGGGTTGATCCCTAGTCTACAAACGGGGGACGTCACCTTTGCGTCTCAGGATTGGTGACCGGGTGGTCCCTTCGGGGGCTAACGACCGTAGAACATGTGTAAAATATAGGACTTTCTTACTGTAGTCCCGGGCCATAAGAATGTACTACCCCTCGTCTTTCCTTCGTCTGAGAGAGTACTAAGAATCCCTAGGGGAAATGCTCGGGGTCAGGAGAAATACTCCCGGGGTGGGAGTTCTGGACTGGATTGGGACTAAAAGAGGGTTCCGGACAGAGGATTATGGAGCCGTTCCCCATCCCAAAGGTGAACTCCCAAACGCCCCTGTGTTCGAAAGTCAGAGTGTACACACACAAGAGAGGGGGGTCGCCCCGAAACGACACTCCCGCTCCTCCTCCGTCCAGATAGGTCCGACAACCGAGGAGACGCGAAACAAAAAAGAGAAACCTCTGAGCGGAGGGTCGGTCGGACTTCCCCCCCATCGACGGGTCGTTGTCTTCAAAAAGACTGGAATTTTGCACCCCGAGAAAGAATCATGAAAACAGGAGCCGAGACGTGGACTCAATGTTAAGACTCTTTCCGTCTTTTTTTGAAGTGACTCGGGACCACAGTCGGAAAGTTCGATATTGTACAAATGTTTACGATTATTGGCGGTCCTGTTACCACCAGACCACCAGACCCCTTCTGGGTGATCCTTCTAGTCGAAATCAGGTACGAGTAGGTTTCAAGGTCTGAGAAAAGATTTACTCCTTTGACTCCCTGGTGTCCACACGGGATCACCGCCTGTCCGTCCTCGGTCGTATCGACGCCCTTAATCTGTCGTCCCGGACAGACGTGAGTCCGTGGGCGACCGTCGGTCGTTCATGGTAACGGATTTATCGAGAGCTGAAAGTAGACTCGGGATGACGAAATCTTTACCTGTAACTGGTTGACTACACGAAACGATTCTATGTCTTTACAGGACTGTTCCAGTGACTACACAAAACCTGTACCGAGTACGAAAACTGAGACCCAAAGAGTAAGAACCATCGTACACCCAACCGAAGGTGGTGTATGGTAGGACCTTACTGAAACTTCCTATGACGGCTAAGGTTCCCTGGCCGACGGACGGTTTTGGTACAAGGTCCTTTTCTCTACCTTCCCTTCGTCTCTCCATGTTGGAATCCCTAATCTTTTACTCTGTCTGCACCGGTAGACAACGGCGAGGGTGGATCGAGAACCCGCCGACAATAACGTCCCGTTAAAAATGTCCGCGTGCAAACACAAGGCAAACGGGAGGCGAACAGAAAGGTCCAAACAGCACTTCGTGACCTCCGCTACGACCTTCGGGAAACCGACGCGTCTTGTCGTCCCACCGGATCTCGGGACGACCACCCTCTTCCAGACAGGACTGTAAGACCACGTGAAGGTGTAGGTTCCTACCCTTCCCGTAAACCACCGCCTCCGCCCTCTCTCCTGAGTTGCCCGGAGGCTAAACCTACCCACTTTCTATGGTTCTCCTGTGGAACCCAATGGACGTTCTAGCGAAGTCAGGGGGGTATCTACGGTGTGACTTTATAGCTATAAAGACCCAGGACGACTCGGGTTAGTCTTATTTTGTTCGGTGTATACGTACCCGTGCACAAAGGTGAAAACATTAGACTGGACATTCACCACCATACGACGACGACGACGACGACGATTCAGCGAAGTCAGCACAGGCTGAGACACGCTAGGGTATCTGTCGTCGGGTGGTCTGAGGGGGTAGGGACCCTAAGAGGTCCGTTCTTGTGACCTCCCCCAACGGTAAAGGAAGAGGTTACGTACTTTCACTTTTCACTTTCACTTCAACGAGTCAGCACAGTTTGAGAAGCACTGGGGTACCCTAAAAGGTCCGTTCTCATGACCTCACCCCACGGTAACGGAAGAAAATTCACCACCATATATTGACCGGTTCAGTGGACCTGGAGTCACTCTGAAGGGAGGTCCTCCACCGAGGTAGACCGAAAACCTTCGAAGGCAAATCTCCCTACGAGTCCAGCATTCTAGGACACTCAAGGTTCGAAAGAGAGACAAACCGTGTGTAAAAATAGTACACAAATACAAGAAGAGTATAATTCACATTGCGTTAATAATTCGTAGGTCGTCTCACTCCCCCGTGAGTCCCGACCTACTTTGCTGGGTCTTCCCCTTTACCTGTCGAATCGGGTGTCAGGTCTGTCACACTGTACACGATAGTTAATTACTTCCTCACCCCACATGACGACTCTCTCTCTCTCTCTGTCACCCCCGGCCCCAAGAGTTTAGTCGGACTCGACGGTCTCCTTGGAGTACGTCTACCAAGACGGACACGGACCTAAGGATAGAGGTCCTTATTCACTTATAGTCCTCCTACTTCCTGTACGTCTCTGGTCTTACCTCTAGACTCTTATACCACGTCGGGTACACCTCTGGAATTCTACGCTTTGTCGGACCGGACAAAGCCTCTGTCGTCCCTCAAAGTATTCCCATCCCTGTCACCAAATCTTCCCTGTTCCCATCCGCTCGGGACCCTACGTCCATTCATGGTCCAGTATTTCCGAAAGAATACCGTTCGGTTCCTGAAAGAATGTTTTCATTGCCCTTCGACCATTTTGTCACACGCACTTACCGTTGTGCCAGTCTAAACGCAAACTCTCGTTAGTCGGACCACCGTTGGACGCTATTTGACTTCCCGTAAACTCCGTTCTACTGGTTCTCTCTTCGGAATTAATTGTCCTACAGCTCCTCCTCTCCTACTACTCTTTATAAATCTCTTCCCTCATGTCTGTCCTGAATCTTAGACGTATCTGTAACTCAGGTCCCTGTTCCTCTTGAATCCCTACTGAGGGTTCACAGATACATCCCTCTGAGCACCCACTGCCACAGTGATTCCCTCTATGCTTAACTCGTCCTCTTCCATACCTTCCTTCCCTGTTCTTCTTAAAGTAACAACCTTGACAGGTTACTTATAATGAGTTTAAGACGAAAGACGGACTAGTACGAATAGAATCTTTCTTGGGGTGACAGACGTCTCACTCCGACCGTAAAACATAGAGACTCTCGACCTAGGACTGGAGGAGAGGACAAGAAAGAGGGGTCGAGGAGACGTTTCTCGGGTGAGCAGAAGGATACTGGGGGACGGAGGAGAGAGAACAGACACTCAGGAAAGGGGACCTCGGGTGAACTTCGGAGTGGTAGGAATGTGTTGAAAAGGAACTTTTGGGTGGATTATCAGAACATGGGACTCGTCGGGACATACTGTAGTGTATAAAAAAAGACACGTAGATACAAGGTGGAAGAGACTACCTCCACTCGTGTAGACTGCACTACCTCCACCAGCACACATCGACTCCCTGTATTGACACCAACCGACTTTCTTTCTCCAGGTGGAGGTCCGGTGCCCGTGACGTCCGACGACTTACAGACAAACGTTACACCCTAGTTTGATCTCTAAACCGGAAACCCGACCCTTGTGAGTAAGAAGTGTAGCTGGGAGTCCCGAGACGTAGAGTCGAAAACGTCCTAAGGGACACCCAAACCTATGACGAACACAGACGTTTCCCTCTTGGGCGTCTACAGGAAAGAGAGACCCAGTCGACCGGTAGGGCTGGAGTGGACTCCTGTGAGAGAAGTGAGACGAGCAGGTGGGGAAGGGACGAAAGACTTCATGTCACTCGTCAGATCCCCCGGGTCGAGACTCAGACCTCTAGATTCTGTGGAACCAGTAGTTCAGGAGGAAGGTCCTCCCCCGTCACGACGTGGGTGTCCGACTGGTCGTGGAACCGGACCCACGACGCCACCTGCCAATGGTCACAAGAAGTCAAAAGGTAGGTGACCCTAACAGTCCGTGAACTGGAAGAACTATAACAATATACCACGAGACCTCTAATTTATTTCCTGATGTCGTCCGACGTAAACGAAAATTTCTGTCTCTGGGACGGTATAGGGAAATCATGAATCGTAGACCGTACATTCTTTATGAGTTATTTAAATTTCCGTTCACCGAACCATGTGAGGGACTTCACTAGTGATTGGTATTATAAAATACATATGTTTATATGTATTACGTAGGATCAAAGGACTACGACAATAAAAAAGTCATGAATAATATACAGTCCGTAATAATGTCTGTGTATTAAATACACATTGGGTGAGTTATGCAGGTAATTCTCACAAGTGGAACAAAGTCTGTCTATAAATAACTCTCCAGTACTCCGATGGATAGATTCCGTGTTTCTTCAGGACTTGACCCCAAATTTCCGCCCAAATGGAAGTCGGTGGAAGTCCGAGCAAGTACTGGAATAATAATAAAAAAATTTAAATAAAAAGTGACTTCCTATTACCGAAACAGAAAAAATGTTAAAAATAAATTATAGCCTCATATCGACTAAGTGTTACAACACAATCAAAATCCACATATTTCGCTTTCAACGAGCCAGCACAGGCCGAGAAACGCTGGGGTACCTGACATGTCAGGTACCTTAAGAGGTCCGGTCTTGTGACCTCACCCATCGGAAAGGGAAGAGGTCCCCGAGAAGGGTTGAGTCCCTAGCTTGGGTCCAGAGGGCGTGACGTCCACCTAAGAAATGGTCGACTCGGTGGTCCCTTCGGGAGTCCACAGACACATATTGGCTTAGTGCAGGAGTAGGAAAGGTCGTTTTCAGACTGTCATTGCAGGTGGACAAGCAGTCGGGGTAATGGAACAGGAACCCAGCAGACCGAGATGGGACATAACGGGTCGTTAGGACACACGCAATATGCACACGTGTGTGAGTGGGGAAGGGGAAGGAGATTTAGTGAGGTGTGAGGTGCCCCGTACCCTGGGAATACCTCCGTAATTTCAAGTCACGAAAGAAGACACGAAAAAAACACACATGTACGAAGAGAGAGTAATCTCAAAATTCTCCTTTACGAGAAGTCACATACTCTACGAGTAGTTAACGGAAAACGATCATAAGTCGTTAGGTCGATATAAAAATTTTAAATAAAAATTTAACTTCCTATTAACGAAATGTTATAACAAAACCAAAGACGGTATGTAATTGTACTTAGTCGGTATCCATATATCCATATATATATATACGGAACGGAGAACTTGGAGGGAGGGTGGAAGGTGGGGTAGGGTGGGGAGATCCAGCAGTATCTCGGAGTCAAACTCGAGGAATTCAGTATGTCGTTTAAGAGTGACCGAGAGATTAAATGTATACCATCACATATACAAAGGTATCAGGTCGATTAAAACTTCTTTCTTACGTTCAAGAGATTTTCATGTTTAGTGAACCAAAACGTTAAAGAAAGGGGTCATACAATCAGAAATATAAAGAAGAAGTAAAAAATAAAGAGAAAACTCACAGCGAAAGAAGTCACGAAGGGAAGACGTAGACAGTCCTGTACTTATAACCTCAAAGGAACCTCTCAAGAATGACATTTTATGACTCGGTAAAGTAACATCCCGACGTATTCATGACACTGACACCATTCTAGTTAAATTACCGTTCCTTTACGAAGACAAGGTTCTGGTTATTAATGTTGGGTAAGGAGTAGCCGAAGGAACCAAAGTCGGACCAAGGGGACGTCAGTCAGGAAGTACGTCGACGGTTCAAGTAAAAGAGTGGACGACGAGACTGTCGCAGTGGAGAGAGGGTTGTGGGTCTCACTGAGAGACAAATGGGAAGTGAAGGTCAGCATGGGTTTCAGCAGGCGAACCAAAGTTCTGGGAGGGACACGTCCCAGAGAATGAAAGATCTGGATAAGTCGTAAGACTACGATTACGTGAGAGACCCAGGATCGTGAGGAGAAGTTCTACAGTCCTCAGGTGCCCCTCGTACGGCACCTAAGGTTCACGTAAAGACTCACGACTAGGGAAACGGAGACTTACCTGAAGGGACCACCGAGTCTATCATTTCTTAGACGGACGTCATGCCCTGTGGACGCAAACTAGGGACCAACCCCTTCTAGGGGATCTCTTCCCTTACCGATGGGTGAGGTAATAAGATCGGACCTCTTAAGGTACCTGGCAGGTACCCCAGCGTTTCCCAGGCTGTGTTGAATCTCTGACGTGTCGTCCTAGATAAATATAGACGACCGACACGATCCAGAACCGACGTCGAACCGAATAGACTAACACCACGTACCCGAATCAACGGGAGGTCGTACACCCTAGAATCAAGGGGTTGGTCCCTACCTCGGGTGTAGGGGACGTAACCTTCTGTCTAAGAAATGGTGACCTGACGGTCCCTTCAAAGTTATTTACCTATAAAGTATTACTTGACACGTCACGGTAAATAAACAACGGACCATGTTTGGGGTCTTCCCGAAGGGTCCACCGAGTCTACCATTTCTTAGACGGACGTTACGCCCTCTGGAAACAACCCTTCTAGGGACCTCTTCCTTTACCGTCGGGTGAGGTCATAAGAACGGACCTCTTAGGGTACCTGTCTCCTCGGACCACTCGATGTCAGACACCCCAGTATATCTCACCTGAGTTGGCTTGCTAATTGTGAAAGTCAAAGTTTTTAGGGTCTTCGTCACCCTTTCTACAATTAGACTGACAGGAGATTTTACGTCTCGTCCTACCAACTTCGGGGACGGGAGAAGGTCTGTCCTCCGACTGACTCCGGTGTGACGTCTTGGTCTCTGGAAAGACGCACCTCTGGTCCCAAGCCTGTAGAACAGACCAGTGTCAATTCGACATCGTGGTCGTGGTCTTGAGAAACAGGAACTGGAACTGGGGTGACGCACTGTGGAGAGGGCCCACACGGACGTGCACCGGGAGTAGATGAGAGTCGAACACGGTTTCGAACACGGGGTCTCCCGAACAGGAAAGAAGAGGTCACTCCAAGTGGAACACATTGAGTTTAAAAGATTTTGCACTCGCGAAGTATCGGTCGTTCATACGACGTTCAAACGTGAAACCAAAAGATAGAAGTTAAGGGGTTTCTGTCTACGATTATATTTGGATCAAGAACTTTACTGAAAAGATACGTTCTCTTCTACTCACGTTTTGTTTTGTGACGTCTTTTCAGTCCGTTAATGAGTGGGATGGGGGAGTGAACAATAAAAAAAAAAATATAGAAGCAGACCGAGACTACTGTTTAAGTTAACTTTTCCTCGACTAGATACGTGAAAGTGAAGATTGTCGTGGTACTTTAAAGAGTGTGATTTCGACTAGACTTTTTGGGCTAGTTATAAACGAATTTCTTGTGTAATCTCCGTGTCAAGAGTATACCTTCAATTCCAGGGATACCCTAAGTTACCTTTTCGGTTCGAAGGGAGTAAAAACCGAGGGGAGCAAAAAGAAAGAGGTCCCAAAATAAGAACGACGGTAGAGTGGAAGGCGGATTAGGGACTGGAGGTATACGGTAGGTAAGAAAAATAAACCCTAGGTCCTTAACCTTAACCTAGAGTGGAATGATAATGAGTGTCGTCCACCTTCTTTTACTTTCATTATTTCCCTAAGTTTAAGGAATGTTCAGTCGTCAAACGTCTTGGCTTGAGAACAAAGAGGAATTATACCCCGTTCTACATACGACTATCTTCTGGTCACTCGCTAGGAAATCTTCCAATAAGTACGGGAAGCGAGGGGTTTAATAGTTCCATGTAATAGTGATGATCTAGAACAAAAGATTGTCTCAAAGAAGGCCGCCGAAAATTGGGTGTTCCGGCGTCGAAAACTATATTTGAGTACTTATACTTACTCGTCTGGTGTCCTTTCCCGGGGTGTACTGACTACAGTACATCACCTGTCTTCTCTTTCCCCGATACGAACAGGAAAGTTCAGAGAGTCAAAAGTTTCGTTCTTCTGGGGCGCTCCGTGGAATCGTCTTTGTGGGACACACACACACACCCCACCCCCACCCCCTACCTACCCTCGACAGACATGGTTGCCAGGGGTTTGAAAAACCGTGGTCCCCGGAGCAAGTACCTTCTGTTAAAAAGATACCGACCCAACTCCCCCTACCAAAGTCCCACTAAGTTCGTGTAATGTAAATGACACGTGAGATAAAGAGGAGATTCCGGCACCGGATCTCCACCCCCGGGGGACCAGATATGATGGTACCACACATGAAATGACTTGTGGCAGGTACAGTGTGACCTCGGAGGGATTATGTGGTAAACATTATCTCATTTTAATCTTAATTCCCCCAAAGAAAGGGGTCGCCGAGTCACCATTTCTTGGGCGGACCGTTACGTCCTCTACGTCCTCTGGGTCCAAAGTAGGGATTCAACCTTTCTAGGGGACCTCCTTCTTTACCGTTATGAAACCATAAGAACGGACCTTTTAAGGTACCTGTCTCCTCGGACCACTCGATGCCGGGTACCCTAGAGTTTCTCAGCCTGTGTTGACTCGTTGACTCCTATCTTGATTCGATCCCACACACACACATACACACATATGTGCTCATTTTAGATCAAGTCAAGAGTGTGGATCTTTCATAGATAACAATACGGGGAAAATGTCTAAATTTTTGACCTCCAGTTTCTGTACTACGTTAAACCATAGAGTGACTTCATGACTGTTTCGAGACCAAATGTGACCCCAGAAGTGAACGTTTCGATTACGAGAAAGGAATAGACAGTACAATAAGGAAATAGACATTTTTGTTACTAATAGACAGTTAGGGAATGGGGCAGTAAAAGAGAGTCTATTACAGATAGACTCTTACCAACGGGTTGTCAACAATTAAGGTAAAGAAGTAAAAGGAGGGAGAGGAAAGACCGGTTAAAAGAAACGACTTACGTAGGTGTCTGATAGTTTTAAGGGGTTTGTCAAGTTTGGTCAAGACACATGCTCGCTTTATGTCTTAGACAGTATGACAGCCGGTGGGACTTTAATACAAAAATATGTGACACGAAAAGTTTAACCCCGGTTAGTTGAACAGTAAGTGACCTGACAAAAGTCGACTCTAATACGACTGTGCGCCCCTACGTATACAGCGTAAATATCCCTTTCAAAATTTTATACTAGTAAGACGACCGTAGTTAAGTAACAATTGGTTTCTGTTCCAATAAATCTACGTGACTCGCACCACGAAAACCTAGTGAGCCGATGAACACTAAAAGGGGTCCGAAAATTCTTTAAGAGGATACTCCTATATTTGGTGTTGTAACGTAGGAAGACTAGTTCATCCTCTTTACCGATTTATGTGATGTCTATCATCTCTTTACCGTGGTTCAAGTTAGTTAATCTTACAGTGCAGTATTTTAAAGTGGAGTATGACACAGATTTCAAGACCTTATCCCAAAGACGACATACTTCGACCCGTTACTCGAGCGACTAACTCCCGGGGGACTCCATTCTACTCCCACTGACCAATAAACAGAACCTTTATTCCGGTCACTTCTAAACTCCCACCGTCTTCCCACGTCTCCTAAATCGCAGTGACGGTGTAAAGAGTGAGACCTCTTCTGGTTCGGCACCGACAACCTTCAGGTAGTCCTCCCTTACTCGAGTCCGGTCCGCAGGGGCCTCGTCGGTTTCCTACAGACGCCCCCAGGTGTGGACGTGTGGGCGGTCGGAAGAGCTGCACAGGAGGAGCCACCTACAGAGTGTGAGACGAGTATTGACTGGAGGACAATCCAGATCTAGACTGGAGGACGTAGAAGAGGGGTCTGGACCGGTGAGTCAAAATAGGGGAACTCAAGTCAAGTCAGAGAGTCGTCACAGGCTGAGAAACGCTGGGGTACTTGACGTCGTGTGGTCCGGAGGGACAGGTAGTGGTTGAAGGCCTCGAACGAGTTTGAGTACAGGTAACTCAACCACTACGGTAGGTTGGGAGAATAGGAGACAGTAGGGGAAGAGGAGGACGGAAGTTAGAAAGGGTCGTAGTTCCAGAAAAGGTTACTCAGTCAAGAAGCGTAGTCCACCGGTTTCACAACCTCAAAGTCGAAGTCGTAGTCAGGAACGTTACTTATAAGTCCTGATTAAAGGACTAAATAGGAGAATCACGAACCGTTACGACACGACTGTCAATGAACGCAGTTTTTGCAATCCCAATAGGGAGTAGTGATTGACCTTCTTAATCCCTTTCCAGTTTTCCTCTGGGATACATTGGATGGCTGGAGGGTCTTAGGAGGAACAACCTTAGATAGAACCAACTCGTTACGCACATGGTGGGCCTTCCTGGGATTCAGTCTTACAAACCGGTCTCGGTTGACCCTTTGAATTGGGTAGTGGTATTTTGGTCTCTGACGTTCGGTACACCTTCGTGGTAAATGGACCCAAGGGAATGGGAGGACGAGCGGTGACCCCACCGGAAAGGGTTATTTTAGAGAACGAAATATTTTTTTTTCGTTCTGCTTTCAAATCCCGATAGGACTGACGGGAGAAGGAGAATGTGACGTGTGGGTCCGGGAGCCCTATAAGACAACTGAAACAGAAGTACCACGTAGGTCTAAGACCAATCAAGGAGAGTGGTAGTGGCGGTCGTGGCAACAGATTCGGTGGTAGTAGAGTTTGGAACTACTGACATCGTGGCGGTAGAAACAGGACCTGTCTCACAACAGCCAGATTGTCGGACAAGTTCGGTTCCCGTCTAAGTACAAGGACGAGAAAATTTTGAGAGATGACCGAGGAGAAAGGGGAGTCTCACTCTCGGTGTCAGGAAGGTTACTGGAAAGTCCGAGGTGTCAGAGTCGCGAACAAAGGGAGGAAGGGACATGAGGTCGACGCTACCGAAGGAAGGAGAAGTAGAGTCGGTAGTTTGGACGAGTCACACCCAGAGTCAGGCCTAGACAATGAGAATAAAGTAGTTCACAGGAGTAGGTCACAGAAAACTCGGACGAAGTTATATTAGAGTTGTCGAAGACCCCTTTCATGTTGGGTAGGTCGGTCAATAGGTTACTCTGTGTAGTCAAGATGAAGGTTTTTTTACACAGATTACCAAGGGCAAAGTAGTCGAGTAATGGTTGTAGTAATGGTCACTAGGGGCCGGAGTGCACACTCGTGGTGTGTATGTTTTTCGGGGAATTCAGACGTGAGTACAGAAGGTCAAGACACAAAAGAGAGACGGATCTTCGGAGGGGTTCTCTATAAGCATACTGATTAAAGGAGTGAAGAAAGTTCGGACATGAGTTTCTAAAGGAAGAGTTCCTCTGGATAGAACTGGTGGGGTGAGTTTTAATGTTGGAAAAGGATAAAAAGATGATCTTACACTTGAAACGCTTTCGTCTGTAGTAAAAATTTTTAACTGTATATGAATTTTGAATCTTGTTACGGACCTTCATCGTCCAAGAACCACACATAATTACATTGCTCACTTATTCGACCTTTCAGGATCAAGATCTGAACCTATACTATAACACCCCGAAACCCGTTCTGTGAAGTGAAAGGACTTCAGACAAAAAAAAAAAAAAGAAAGTGTATACCTCTCAGATCCCAGATATTAAGGATGAAATACTGAACTCCCACAGAGAGTCTAAAAGTACTTTTGTAAGGTTTTTTATCTGCAGTGATACGTTTATAGTACGTCCCCTCCCCGTCGCCGACGTCTCCCCATCTGTGGGTCACCTGAGTCCGGGTCGTGACCTCGACGGACGGACAGTCGAGAGTGTGCATCGTGACAATGACACTTTTTAATAACAACACTATTTGTTTAAGAACAGTTTAAGGTCGAATCCCGATTCCACATCGACGTCAGACTGGCTTGTTCTTTTTAAACCCGGAAACCTTCTTGATCCGTCGTCATTACAAATGTATTAGAACCATTTTTGAGTAACGATACCTTTGAGAGATGAAACGAAATGTGTATATCGTAAGACTCTCCCTAACCGGTCTTACGATTTCGATCTAGGAACCTTATAACTTTTAGTGTGAGGTTTAATAATTTCAGAAACATGGAGTTCGAACGAAATTACTTCACTGACACGAGACTTTAACTTTTTATAACGAATCAAGTCAAGTCAACCACCGAGTCTACAATTTCGCAGACGAGTGTTACGTCCTCTGGACCCAAGCTAGGGACCCAGTCCTTCTAGGGGACCTCTTCCTTTACCGTTGGGTGAGGTCATAAGAACGGACCTCTTAGGGTACCTGACTCCTCGGACAACCCGATATCAGGTGTCCCGGCGTTTCTCAACCTGTGATGACTCGCTGAAGTTAAAGTGAAAGTGAAAGTCAAGTCAACGAGTTAACACAGGTTGAGAAACACTGGGGTACCTGACGTCGTGTGGTCCAGAGGGACAGGTAGTGATTGAGGGTCACAGGTGGGTTTGAGTACAGGTAACTCAGCGACTACGGTAGGTTGTCAGAGTAGGAGATAGTAGGGGAAGTGGAGAGGGGAAGTTAGAAAGGGTCGTAGTCCCAGAAAAGTTTACTCAGTCGAGAAACGTAGTCACCGGTTTCATAACCTCAAAGTCGAAGTTGTAGTCAAGAAGGTTACTTATAAGTCCTGACTAAAGGAAATCCTACCTGACCAACCTAGAGGAACGTCTAAGAGTTCTCAGAAGAGGTTGTGGTGTCAAGTTTTCGTGGTTAAGAAACCACGAGTCAAAAGAAACATCAGGTTGAGAGTGCAGGTATGTGCTGATACCCTTTTGGTATCGAAACTGATCTACCTGGAAACAACCGTTTCATTACAGAGACGAAAACTTATACGACAGATCCAACCAGTATCGAAAAGAAGGTTCCTTATTCGCAGAAAATTAAAGTACCGACGTCAGTGGCAGACGTCACTAAAACTTCGGGTTTTACATTTTATATTTCAGACAGTGACAAATGGGTAAATAAAGGGGTAGATAAAGGGTACTTCACTACCCCGGTCTACGGTACTATAATCAAAAGAATTACAACTCAAAATTCGGTTGAAAAAGTGAGAGGAGAAAGTGAAAGTAGTTCTCCGAGACGGCCCCAGGCCGGGCCACCTAGGTCCCTTAAGCTTCCACCCCTGTCACAGCCGCAGAAACCTTTATTGAATAAACTAATGTCTATCTCTCCCTAATATTCTAATCGTCTCTTTTTCTCCGACTTATTGAACCAAGTGTACCCTGTGGTTAGTGGTGGATACATCCGGCGTCCGCAGAAAGACAAGAGGGCTTCCTCTCCTCCGTGACTCCGGGGGGGGGGGGGGAGGTTAGAATCTTCGGGTCCGTTTTAATTATCCGAACCACCCATGGGTACGTGGTCTACCCTTAAACCGGTCTTTTATCATCCTCTCTTTTTCCCCGACTTATTGAACCAAATGCACCCTATGGTTATTTTAAGGTTCTGTTCCTAAAACGTGGTAGATGCAACCCGGTGGCCACGGTGAACTTATAACCTTCCACGGGGAGGAACCCGAGGTAGAGCACACCCGAATTTTTGGTCCCGTTTATTCATCTGAACCTCCCGTGGGTACGAGGTCTACCCTTAAGTCGGGCTTTTTACCCCTCGTCTTTTCTTGCTGTACTCCCTTAGTCAGAAAGGCCTTTGACTAGGCTAAAGAAATAAACCCCCAAACGAATATATGGAAAACAAGGTATATCCCTACTTATGTCTCAGTGCGCCCCCAGTCGTCAGGACTGGAAATAGTTTTAGTCCACGAAGTGTATTTACATAATTTTTTTCCAGAATCCCTATAATGTAGTAGAAGACCGGTACTCACTCTGGACGACTGTAAAATACTAGGAAAGAAAGACTATTGGTTTTTTGAATAAAAAAAGTTCCCACAAAAAAAGAATTTGGTCCGTGGTGGGAGGTTTATTTCAATGTAAGGATATCCCACTCCCACATCACTCAATGTTAGTTCTTTCCTTAGATAAATTGGGTTCCAATTGTACTAATTAGAATTTCCAATTATGAATAAAGAGGACATACGAATTTCCAATTATGAATAAAGAGGATACACAATATAAGTAATATTCCCGTCCCTTGTACCTCTAAATCGTCGTTTGTAGTCGGATTGTTTATTTTTAGGAAAGTGGTTACGAGGGGAATTCTAGACAAATCAGAATTCTATCACTATTTCTATGTAAAAATGTATCGTTCCTGTGTCACTAAATATTGTTTCATGTCACTAGATAATGTTTTCTCTTTTAGGTAATTGAGTTTTTCAGATCATAATGATTGGAATTTTGATGATATAAAGGAAAAGATATAAGGTTTATGTAACTAATTATATAAGGGTCCACGGATTCCTATACCTCCGGACCGCCGTTAGTAACTGAGTTGTTCTTCTTTTTCGGGATACGATCAATTCTGAGAGTTTTATGAGGTTTTGACAGACACGACAAATACCAATTCTCCATCATTTGTTAGTACACCGTCCTCATACCTATTAGGACAGAGTGTTCGATCAGAGGGTCGTCTCTCCAAACTGGACTCTGTAGGAACAGGGTGGGTCTCGTCCCTTAATCGTCGTTAATAACTGTGTTGTTTACTTTTTGGGAAGTGGTTATATTAAGGATTGGTTGGGTGATATGATTATTAAAGGTTGAGGGGTTTTCTTAAACGGAAATCNCATACCTATTAGGACAGTGTGTTCGATCAGAGAGTCGTCTCTCCAAACTGGACTCTGTAGGAACAGGGTGGGTCTCGTCCCTTAATCGTCGTTAATAACTGTGTTGTTTACTTTTTGGGAAGTGGTTATATTAAGGATTGGTTGGGTGATATGATTATTAAAGATTGAGGGGTTTTCTTAAACGGAAATCATTCAGATTTTGTAGAGCACGGAGAGTCCAACCCTCCGACATTTGTTAGTGTACACCGACCTGCTTGGATATGTCCACCCGATCTATTTGAAGTCTCCTCAGGTATTCGACTTTGTGAGAACAGTGCGGGTCCTTAAAAATAACGGAACCTCGACGTGCAAATGAGGAAGAGGCTCTCTTTGCCAATACCCCCTCTCGAGGGACATTTCAGTCTCCACATCCACTCTCGTATTTTGTCTGAGACCAAAACCCCAATCTACGAGCCCTTGTCCCCCAAAGGACTCCGAACTAGTACGGTTCGGAGGAAGGAGTACTGGAAACGGTACCCGTCTCAAGGAGTGCGACCGGGGGTCGTTCCGAGAAATAAAGAAACGAAAGACGGTATTCCCACCATAGTAGACGTATAGACTCCAATAACTATAAAGAGGATCATCAGAACTAAGGTCGAACACGAAGTAGGTCGGGTCGCAAAGGGTACTACATGAGACGTATCTTCAATTTATTCGTCCCACTGTTATGTATCGGAACTACATGAGGAAAAGGATAAACCTTGGTCAGACAACAAGGTACAGGTCAAGATTGACAAGGAAGAACTGGACGTATATCTATAAAGTTCTCCGTCCAGTCCACCAGACCATAAGGGTAGAGAACTTCTTAAAAGGTGTCAAACAACACCATGTGTGTCAGTCTCCGAAACCGTATCAATTATTTCGTCTTTATCTACAAAAGGACCTTGAACGAACGAAAAAGCTACTAGGTTGCATACAACCGTTAAACTCGAGACCAAGGAGACGGAAAAGATTTTGGTCGAACTTGTAGACCTTTAAGTGCCAAGTACATAACGACTTCGGACCGAACCTCTTAAAACTCGTAATGAAATGATCGCACACTCTACTCACGTTAACACGCCATCAAACTCGTAAGAAACCGTAACGGAAAGAAACCCTAACCTTACTTTTGACTGGAAAAGATCAGGACACCGGTGACGACTCAAAAGGATTAAACGACCGTATAACTCACGTCGTGAAAGTGTCGTAGTAGAAAGTCCTAAACTTTATCGAGTTGACCTTAAGGTAGTGGAGGTGGTCGAAACAAGTATCACTACGAAGGATTCCGGGTGAACTGAAGTGTAAGGTCCTACAGACCGAGATCCACTCACTAGTGTGGTAGCAATAATAGACCCAGTACTTCGAGAAAAAACATGTCAAGAAGACACATAAGAACGGTGGAGAAGAATTATATAAAACGAAGACAATCCAGGTATGGTAAAGACAGGAAATAACTCGGGTAGAAACGTACTTTACAAGGGAACCATAGAGATTAAAAGAACTTCTCTAGAGGTCAAAAAGTGTAAGATAACAAAAGGAGATAAAGAAACGTGACTAGTGACTCCTTCCGAAATAGAGAGGCACAATAAGGAACCTTAAGTCTTAAGTTTACCCAACAATGAACCCCAAATTTTTTTAAATCTCTTCGAGAAATAACTTTATGAACGTAGGTTTAGGGAACAGTAACGGAGTTTGACTACGAAACATTAATCCTGTCTAAGTGACCACCTACCCTAAAGTAAAATTTCTCAAGAAGAAGTAGAAATTGTAAAGGATCGAAATGGGTAACACACTATACGGAAGCAAGTAGAATTAATTCTAAAGATTCGTCGAATTTTTATTTTAAAAACTACAGACGAACGTTTTCCTCATCTATGAGTCGGTGTTTATACTCCAAATAAAAAAGATCTCCCTTCTCTTTACTAAAAATTAGTAAGAAAATAAGTAAGTTGTTGATACATACCCCGTAGAAACACCAACGGGGTAACAAATCAGTCAGTCAGTACAGACTGAGAAACACTGGGATACATCGGGTGGTCCGAGGAGACCGGTACCCTAAAGGGTCCGTTCCTATGGTCTGACCCGACGTAAAGGAAGAGGTCTGCTTAGAAGGGTTGGGTTCCTAGCTTGGGGGCAGAAGACGTAGAGGACGTAACTGTCCACCTAAGAAATGGTGACTTGGTGGTCCCTTTGGGATACCCTGTACATGTTACGAGGTTTGCGACCCAATTTCCTACTCCGTTCCTATTGGACCTTTAGGGACACCAGGGATAGGAATAAGTGTCTCACCTACCCACCCTCTCTTTAGTTTGTCTATTACTCTGTATTGAATCAACATTAGGACCATTTACCGTGGTTCCTTTTCGTCCTCTACTCTGTCGTCCTCGGGATTCGACCATTCCCCCCTCCGTCGTCCTGGGAACGAGTCGTCCGAGAGAAAGTGGGCTCTGGACTCCCTCAGTCGGTCGATTCCTGCGTCTACCCCCGAACGTTCTCCTGCGTGTAAGTCCTCGAACCCTCTCGTACACACTTCTAGGACCCCACTTATCCTTACTTCTGTTCTGGTTGTGTAGGTCTTAGAGTGTCGAGGTCTCCCCCGATCTGGAGCGTCTCGGAACATTTGATACCCTTCTTGACATTTACCAAAGTCCTCAGTCTCCTTAAGTGCCTTTCCTGAGTTCACCTTCTCACTACCCGGACCTAAACTAAGGAAAATTTTCTAGTAAACCCATATACAGTTATGAGACATTACCAGATATACCCTTTTCTCAGATTTTGTCAACGATAACAAGTCAGTGATTTGACCCAAGCTGAGAAACCCTGGGGTACTTGACGTCGTGTGGTCCGAAGGGTCAGGAAGTGGTAGAGGACCTCAAACGAGTTTGAGTACAGGTAACTCAGCTACTACGGTAGGTTGGTAAAGCAGGAGACAGTGGGGAAAGAGGGTAGGAGTTAGAAAGAGTCGTAATCCCAGAAAAGGCTACTCAGTGGAGAAGGGTAGTCTACCGGTTTCATAACATCAAAGTCGAAGTCGTAGTCAGGAAGGTTTCTTATAAGTCCTGACTAAAGGAAATCCTAACTAATTAAACTAGAGGAACAACAGGTTCCGTGAAAGTTCTCAGAAGAGATCGTGGTGTCAAACTTTCTTCGTTGAAAGACCATGAATCGGAAGAAATACCAGGTCGAGAGTGTAGAGTGTAGGTATGTACTGATGACCTTTTTGGATGTTGTCCTATTGAAACGACGTATGAACTTTGATTCTTGTAACATTTAGTTGCTATGGGGTCATTTTTAAATCTTCCTTTCTAGTAAAACCCACCAATCACCTCCGACTCGACCTCCAGCCCACCCGTACACACCGTCACGAAGCCTCCGAAGACGTAATCAGGTCTGTATTACCAAAACTACCGTCACCACCACCACCCCTACCGACAACCGTCACTTCTGTCTCTTTCTCTTAGGTAACCTGTGTGAAACCTTCAACTTGGCTGTCAGAACAGTCGTCCACCACCTCTACACACCAAATACGAAAGAGGTCTTCCACTACTCTACTAAAGACCTCGTTCAAGTTCCTGTGATTTACTCCTATGAGATCCCTTGTAATTAATACCTGGATCTGAGTCTGGTCACTACTATCTAAGTCCGAGGCCTCTACCGACCGCTGTCTCCGGAGCTTCTCGACTAAGGTAGTTGAGGAACTACAAGACAAGTCCGACACCAGAAATACGTCGGGTCGAAGGTTAGTGGTTGGAGTCTAAAATATAGACCCGACCACGGGCCTCTGACGAATAAGAGGATACGTACAGTTTTTCCCGAGTAAGAGGAGACAAGGGATTCTTGTCTAGAGATTAGACGATTTTGAAAGATAGAGAAGAACTCGGTCAAAGCCATTACACATACAAAGATTCTTAAAGAAACATCTAATAGAATTAAACAACCGTAAATTAACAAGTATCATAAAAAATTTTTATTAAGAAATTTAAGGAAATTCCAGACATTGTTACAAGGGAGAAAGTATTTATAAAAATCAACAAAAGTAGAAGAGAGGAAAAAAGAATCAGACCGATTTCAAAACAGTTAAAACACCTAAAAAAAGTTTGTTGATTGAAAAATAAAGGAACTTAGAGGGACAACAAAGAGATACAAGATAAAAAAAAAAAAAAAATGGGGATTGGAAATAGTAAAGGAAGGAAGAATACCGAAGTCCAAACAAAAGGAAAGGGACTCAATGAATTCTNGATTGGAAATAGTTGGAGTTTTCCGAACTCTCGAAGTCCAAACAAAAGGAAAGGGACTCAATGAATTCTACTTTTCCATCTAACAACTGAACTCTAAAAGAACAAATTACATACGTAAATCTCAATATTTAATTGAGACTCATGACGAAAGTGAAGTAGGGTTTTCAGAACCATACAACACGAAAATAAAAGTAAACAGAGCTCCATAAAAGATAAAAAGGATCGCTGAAGAAAAGATTTGGGTAATAAACAACCTCACACAACAAATTGAGGGCAGCTCAACACGAAAAGGTCGAAATGAAGAAAATAAATAAAGATCGAAGTAAGGTACACCAATCTCTCCTCCTATAAAACTACTAAATTTAGAAATTCTAAGTAACAAAATTCTGTCTCGTAAACCATGTAGAATCCCCTACAAGGCACACGTGAACTCTTCTAACAGCCAAGACGACACCAACCAACCCACGAGACACATACAGACGGCTCAGACACCAAATATCACAATAAAATTCAGGAGATTAAGGTACAACTAGAAGACACATATACAAAATGGGTAATAATTTTCACCTTTTATGACTTCAGAAGTACATAATGACATCTTTACAGGTAAAGGGGGTAAGTCGAGTCAGTTACAAACGACGTTTATAAACCCCCGAGAAAACAGACCACGTATAAAAAGTCCCTTAGATAAATTTTGAATAAAATTTGTTGAAATGACCTCAGATAAGTACAACGGTTAAATTTCTAGAACAAAACTCGGTCCATATCGTCACATCGACTTACGTTATTGAAGACACCAGTAGTGACGTCTGAACGGGAAAGATCAGTTGGAAACTTTGAAGATTGTTTTATAGTACTTTCTCTTTCCACTTAGGTGGTAAAGGAAGGATGAACGTAGATTCCAATAACTGTTGTAAAAAGACACATTTATTCTTGGGAAATTAGGAGACAGTCGAGTAAAGTCTGTTCCGAACTCCTGACTTTTTACACTCAAGGTAGAATACGGATTCTAATGACATCCTTTTTGACTCTTAGTCAAGTCAAATCAACGAGTCAGCACAGTTGAAAAACGTTGGGGTACCTGACGTCGTACTGTCCGAAGGGACAGGTAGTGGTTGAGGGTCTCGAACGAGTTTAAGTACGAGTAACTCAGTCACTACGGTAGGATGGTAGAGTAGGAGATAGGAAAAGAGGAGGACAGAAGTCAGAAAGTGTCGTATCCCAGAAAAGATCACTCAGTCAATAAAGGTAGTTCACCGGTTTCCTAACCTCGGAGTCGAAACCGTAGTCAGAAAGGTCACTTATAAGTCCTGACTAAAGGAAATCCTACCTGACCAACCTAGAGAAACGTCAGGTTTCCTGAGAGTTCTTAAAAGAGGTTGTGGTGTCAAGATTTCGCAATTAAGAAACCGTGAGTCTAAAGAAAAAAATACCAGGTCGAGAGTGTAGGTATCTACTGATGATCTTTTTGGTATCGAACTGATCTACCTGGAAACAACCGTTTCGAAAAATCATACGACAGATCCGACCAGTATCGAAAAGGAGGTTCCTCGTTCGTAGAAAATTAAAGTACCGACGTCAGTGGTAGACGTCACTGAAACCTCGGGGTTTTTTATTTCAGACTGTGAGAAAGGTAACAAAGGGCGTAGATAAACGGTACTTCACTACCCTGGTCTACGGTACTAGAAGTATAAAACTTACAACTGAAAATTCGGTAGAAAAAGTGAAGGTGAAAGTGAAAGTAGCTCTCCGAGAAACCAAGAAGAAACGAAAGACGGTATTCCCACCACAGTGGACGGATAGACTTCAATAACTATAAAGACGGCCGTTAGAACCAAGGTCGTACACGAAGTAGGTCGGGCCGTAAAAAGTACTACATGAGACGTATATTCAATTTATTCGTCCCACTGTTATATGTCGGAACTACATAAGGAAAGGGTTGAACCTTAATCAGACAAAAAGGTACACACCAAGATTGACAACGAAGAACTGGACGTGTGTCTAAAGAGTCCTTCGTCCATTCCGTTAGACCATAAGGATAGAGAACTTTTAAAAAGGTGTCAAACAACACTAGATGTATCGGTTTTCGAAACCACATTAGTTGTCTCGTCTTCATCTACAAAAAGACCTTAAGAAAACGAAAAAGATACTAGGTTACATACAACCGTTAAATTAGAGACCAAGGAGATGTAAAAGTTTTAGGTCCAACTTGTAAACCTTAAAGTGTCAAGTACATGACAACTTCAGAGCGAACCTCTTAATGAAACGATCGTACACTCTACTCACGTTAACACGTCATCAAACTTGTAAGAAACCGTAACGGGAAGAAACTCTAACCTTACATTTGACTGGAAAAGATCAGGACACCGGTGACGACTCAAAAGGTTTAGAACTACTTTTACTTTCTCCTCTCACTTTTTCTACCGAATTTTGAGTTGTAAGTTTTATACTTCTAGTACCGTAGACCAGGGTAGTGAAGTACCGTCTATCTACCCCTTTGTTACCTTTGTCACTGTCTGAAATAAAATAACTCGAGGTTTTAGTGACGTCTACCACTAACGTCGGTATTTTAATCTTCTACGAACGAGGAACCTTCTTTTCGATACTGGTTGGATCTGTCGTATAATTTTTCGTCTGTGTAATGAAACGGTTATTTCCAGATAGATCAGTTTCGATACTAAAAGATCATCAGTACATACCTATACTCTCAACCTGATGTTTCTTTCGACTCACGGTTTCTTAACTACGAAAACTTGACACCACAACCTCTTCTGAGAACTCTCAGGGAACCTGACGTTCCTCTAGGTTGGTCAGGTAGGATTTCCCTTAGTCAGGACTTATAAGTGACCTTCCTGACTACGACTTCGACTTTGAGGTTATGAGACCGGTGGACTACAATTCTTCACTGAGTAACCTTTTCTGGAACTACGACCCTTTCTAACTTCCGTCCTCCTCTTCCCCTACTGTCTCCTATTCTACCAACCTACCGTAGTGACTGAATTACTTGTACTCAAACTCTTTCGAGACCCCTAACCACCACCTATCCCTTCGGACCACACGACGTCAGGTACCTTAACGTCTCAACCTGTACTGACTCGTCGACTTGACTTGACAGGGTTAGGGAACACTAATTTAGTCTTTAATTGTTAGTACGGATATATAATCCCAATAACACTGTTACATAAATCTAACTTCGATCGTGTGATCGTATTGAATTTTTTTAATTTTGATAACCATGACACAAATCTCTTGTTTATTTACATGGTTTTAGAGTTAGTAGAGATCGAAGATACTAAAATGAAAAATTGAATCCCAAAGGACCTTCCAGTCCCTTTTTATACCTACGTAACTAAATCTATTAAGGACTTTAGAACACTTTACACCGAAAACGACTGATTAACGGTCTCACATAGGGATTCCTAAATACCACAAGGTTTTTCCTTACTTTAAAGGTTTATCGTAAGAATAATTCCTGTTCATCTTCGACCCACGTCCATTACTGATTTTAAATTACTGACAAACGAGTCACCATTTTTTTAAGGTGGTCGGTTGAGTCCGTTGGGTCCAAGTTAGGGACCCAACTCTTCTAGAGAACCTCTTCCTTTACCACTGGGTGAGGTCATAAGAACGGACCCTTTAGGGTACCTGTCTCTTCGGAGAGTCCAATATTAGGTACCCCAACGTTCTCAGGCTGTGTTGAATCACTGATTTGTTGTTGTTCTTGTTTAGATGAAAAATGACTCTAGACAACATCCTTTACTCGTATAAACTAAAGTAAATTATGAGATCTATTAAGATAGTTTATCTATAATAAATAGAGGGTAAGTACCCACTTATTTAAATTCTTTAAATTTGAGTGTCTCAGTAAATTTGTAAATCTAAGTCTTAAACTTAGGTCCAGACAAACTACGGGTTCGAGTACCAGAAAGAAACGGTTGTAGGTGGATGGAACAGATTGGGGTTAGAAGTTCTCAGTCCCTAGTTTCTCGGAGTTTTTACGGATCAATACGGATTTAGTCATAAAAAAATTTTTACAAAAACAGAAACGACTGTCACCGACGTGCCCATCCCCTAAAGAACCTGACCAAAGGGAAACTAGGGACCAAAACACAGAAAGTAAAAGGGACTCCAGAAGTAGAGTGTGTAAAAGAGACCGAAGAAGTCCTAAGTCTCCTTCTTACTCTCAGTCGACACATGAGACAATACATCTTATACGACTTTAGGTGGTCGTCCTGTACGTATTAAAATCGTCTTTTTGTCTTTCGTCTAACGTCGAGTGAATAGGAACATAAACGTAGGAACACACACACACACACACACACACACACACACACACACACTGACCACCGAACTAGAGGAGGACGTTACTACCGAAAGAAAACACGAACAATAAAAATAAAGGAAAGAAAGACCCTTCTCTATTTAAAGATCAAATAAACGGAAAACTTTGGGAGAGGGAGTGTTTAGATAGTCGTATAGGAGTGGAAGATGAGTAGTGTCAATGGAGAAGTGTCACAAGGGGGTGCTACTGTTGTCGACTCAGTTTTGGTAGACGGACAAAAGTACAGATGGGTGTGTCAGTTGTCGTACTGTAATAGAAACAATAGACTAATTTTCCTCTATAGTAATCTCGACTTATCTTTTACAAAAAAGGTTCTCGTGCAGATGACTTTGAGGTCTTTTACCAGAGGTATTGCAAGTAGATATTCTTGTGCTCTCTACGATGAATTTGGACCTCGGTGGACCTCGAGGAAGGTTCAAACCATTGTGTAGGGTCCAAGTGAAACGTAAGAGGGTCACTAATGACACTCCTAGGTGGAGCAACTTACGGAACTCTTTTTTCCGTTACTAAATAACTCCTGACGGGAACATCAGGTCCCTAACTCTTAGGTGGACGGTTACGTCCTCTGTGCCTAAGTTAGGGACCAAACCCTTCTAGTGTGTACGACGTCCCGTCGATTCGGGAACTCCGTGTCGATGACTCGGGTGCACGGGATCTCTGACATGAAACGCTGTTCTCTTCGGTGACGTTCCTCTTCCGACTCGCGATGTTGATCTCTCATCGGGGATGAGTGGTGTTGATCTCTTTTGGGGTCGCGTCGTTACTTCTGAATCGTGTCGGTTTTTTATTTTCATCTAAATTTTTAAAAAATTTCTAAACAAATTTTTTTTTTGTCTAAATAACTCAGGAGACCACTACCAGTTCGAAGACAGACCCTTATTTATAAACATTATGTATATAGTTTCACAATCAGTGAGTCAACATAGGTTGAGAAACGTTGGGATACTTGACATCAGAAGGTCCAAGGAGGCAGGTACCCTAAAGGGTTCGTTCTTATGACCTCACCAATCGGGAAGGAAAGAGGTCCCTTAGAAGGACTGGGTCCCTAGTTTGGGTCCGGAGGTCGTAACGTCCTCCTAAGAAGTGACAGACTCGGTGGTCCCTTCAGGTCGTGATCTTCTGT
Source organism: Capra ibex (assembly GCA_006410555.1). Classification (NCBI taxonomy): domain Eukaryota; kingdom Metazoa; phylum Chordata; class Mammalia; order Artiodactyla; family Bovidae; genus Capra; species Capra ibex. The sequence goes on along the minus strand of SJYO01048061.1, from coordinate 3,771,742 downwards.
ACTGGGGTCATTGTTTTTATTTTCTTCTTCTTATACCACCGGTCTCCATGGTCACTGACGTTGATTTCACTCAGAACCCCTGAGGGTCTTGAGAGACCCTTATATAAAAATCCCATCGACCTTAAAGACATTAACACCCACCTCCGTTTTATGAGACAAGTATAGCGGATTAAAGAAGGGGTCATAAGATGCACCCTTTGTGTATAACATTCGGACTTGTTGTCAGTGTCATTGTGTGTGGTCGTACTTCCGTTGGTCGCTATTTTGCATGACACTTATTCATGTATCTAATTTTACGGATACGTGTAGTATCCAATTTTTGTGGAACGGTACGTCTATAAAGTATCTCATTGTTTCGTTATAAGAGTGAAAGTAGTTATCGTTCTTTAAAACAATATAGCAATCCGTCGAGACAAGTAAGGATGGAGTTTTAAAAGACATAGTATTGTTACGATAATTATTGAAAAGAAAGGGGAAGTATCCGAAAATTTTTGGGGAAAATCTTAACACACTCTTCACTTCAACGAGTCAGCACACGCTGAGAAACACTAGGGTACCAGACATCGGATGGTCCGAGGAGACAGGCACCTTAAAAGGACCGTTTTCATGACCTCACCCAACGGTAAAGGAAGAGGTCCCCTAGAAAGACTGGGCCCCTATCTTGAGTCCAGAGGGTGTAACGTCCGTCTGCGAAATGGGAGACTCGGCGGTCGTTTCGGGGGGAATCTTAACATAGTCAAATCAAGTCAAGTCAGTGAGTCAACACAGACTGAGAAACGCTGTGGTACCTGACGTCGTACGGTCCGAAGGGACAGGTAGTGGTTGAGGGTCTCAAATGGGTTTCAGTACAGGTAACTCAACCACTACGGTAGGTTGGTAGAGTAGGAGACAGTAGGGGAAGAGGAGGAAGGGAGTTAGAAAGGGTCGTAGTCGCAGAAAAGTTTACTCAGTCGGGAACCGCAGTTCACTGGTTTCATAACCTCAAAGTCGAAGTTGAAGTCAGGAAGGTTACTTGTGGGTCCTGACTAAAGGAAATCCTATATGACCAACCTAGAGGAACGTCAGGTTCCCTGAGAGTTCTCAGAAGAGGTTGTGGTGTCAAGTTTTCGGAGTTAAGAAGTCACGCGTTGAAAGAAATATCAGGTTGAGAGTGTAGGTATGTACTGGTAACCTTTTTGGTATCGGAACTGACCTACCTGGAAACAACCGTTTCATTACAGAGACGAAAAATTATACGACAGATCCAACCAGTATTGTAAGGAAGGTTCCTCATTCGCAGAAAATTAAAGTACCGACGTCAGTGGTAGACGTTACTAAAACCTCTGGGGGTTTTATTTCGGACGGTGACAAAGGTGACAGAGGGTAGATAAAGGGTACTTCACTACCCTGGCCTACGGTACTAGAATCAAAAGACTTACAACTCGAAATTCGGTTGAGAAAGTGAGGAGAAAGTGAAAGTAGTTCTCCGAGAAATGAAGAAAAAGTGAAAGATAGTATTCTACTATGAACCACAGTAGACGTATAGACTCCAATAAATATAAAGAGGACCGTTAGATCTTAACATATGTATTATATTTTAAATGATATAATTGATAAAATTCACGTATTAAGTCACCGTAATTCATATAAGTTTTGTACCACCTTAGTAGTGAAAATGAGTGGAGGTGTCGAAAAAGTAGTAAGGTCTGACTTTGACATGGGTAATTTGTTAAGGGGTATAAGGGGTGGGAAGTTGGGAACCATTGATGATAAGATGAAAGATAGAGATACTTAAACGGAGAAGATTCGTGGAGTATATTCACCTTAGTACGTCATAAACAGGAAAACACGGACCGAATAAAGTGAATCATATTACCAAAATTCTAAGTAGGTTATTGTAAGTACATACATACATACGATATACGGATGTAGTCTTAAAATAAGTACGTACGTAGTCTTAAAATAAGACAAAATTTCCAACCTACTCTAAAATAACCTTCCTACCTGGTACAAAATAAATGAGTAAGAAACTACCTGTGGACACAACGAACGTGGAAGACTGATAACACCGATTTTGACGGTACTTGTGACCACATGGTCCTGGACAAACTTAGCGACGAAAGGTAAGAACACCCACATAAACGGGTGTGTGTGGATCTTCACCTTAACGATCTTAGATACCTGGTAGATGCCTCTTCCGTTACTGTAGGGTGAGGTCATAAGAACGGACCTTTTAGGATACCTGTCTCCTCGGACCTTCCGACGTCAGGTACCCCAGTGACTCCCAGCCTGTGCTGACTCACCGAAGTGAAAGTGAAAGGTGAAAGTACGTAACCTCTTCCTTTACCGTTGGGTGAGGTCACAAGAACGGACCTCTTAGGGACCCTGCCGCCTCGGACGACCCGACGGTAGATACCCCAGCGTGTCTCAACCTGTGCTGACTTCACTGAATCGTCATCGTACCTGGTAGATCCGAATTAAAAAACTCCTTTACGACATGACAGTGATCTAAAATAACGATGAACGAGTGGAAGAGGAGTGGGAGGATTCCTCGCAAACTGGGGACGGAAGAACTAAGAGCTCGACGAACACTTCATCTGCGTCCTCTTACTCATCTCCCTTCTTGATTTGCCACCCTTCTTTTACCTTACCCAAGGTTCGGTGGACCCCTTCGAGATCCACAAGAAAACACGACCTCTTCTCAAGTCCCTCACTCGTTCCCGTTCGTCTTTGTGTCGGCTCTTGATCTTCCCAGAAACACTCTTTCTCTCTCCTCCACTCACCTCTCCGCGACCCCGACCTTCACTCTTCGACACCTCCTGCTTCGAAAATTCTTCGTAAACACGAGACCCCACACTGGGCCTTGACGGGTAACAAGAGTCTAGGTGTCTTTCGACCCTTAAGGAAGTTTTCAAAGAGAACTAACAACCTAACCCAAGGACCGTAAACTCAGGGACGTCTCTGACAGTATTCTTCGAGACCCATCCTTAAGGGACCGTCAGGTCACCAATTCTGAGACACGAAAGTTACGTTCCCTGACCTCAAGCTAGGGAATGTCTTGATTCATTAATGCTCAGGCTGGGTGCATTGATTCCAGGGTGTACGATGCACTACACCGGTTTTTACGTACATATCTTTTTTTCGGGGACCCATGTACGTTTAATGTCGAGTCGACCGATTTCAAAGACTATAAGATTATCGTTTTAGGGTTGATGAAGTTATTTACTTTTTTCCCCTTTTTTGGGTGTCTTACTTTCGGTCGTTTTCACTTTCAGAGAGTCAGCACAGGTTGAGAAAAACTGGAGTACTTGACATCGGACGGTCCGAGGAGACAGGTACCTTAAGAGGGTCGTTCTTATGACCTCACCCAACGGTAAGGGAAGAGGTCCCCTAGAAGGGCTGGGTCCTTAGTTTGGATCCAGAGGGGGAACCGTAAGCCTAAGAAGTGACTCGGTGGACCTTACTCTCTGTTCCAATAATATTTTGTAATTAAGAAAAAAAAGAGTCAAGAAGTCCGACAATTATTTTATTGACATCGATACCCTCCTCTTCCGTTACCACTGGGTGAGGTCACAAGAACGGACCTCTTAGGGTCCCTGCCCCTTCGGACCACCCGACGACAGATACCCCAGCGTGTCTCAGCCTGTGTTGACTTCGCTGAATCGTCGTCGTACCCTCCTAATCAAAGTAACGGACGTCGGGTCCGAACGAGTCGAGACCGAAATTGACCTCAACACACGAACTTATAAGTATTCGTCCTTAGCGGTTGAGTGTTTAGTCCTAATAAAAGATATGTCCTATGGGTGATCTTTGTTTCAGTGGTAAATAAACCTTTTTTGTTATACCACACACCCTACCTTACTCCAATACCATTGTGTCAAAGGGATTGGGGTTCAACCCGCCATAAGACTACGTGGTAGACTTTTCCGTTTTATAAAAATTCGTCATCTCGGAACATTTTGGTCGTGTATACCGACGGAATCAAAACCACGATTTTATCCTAAGGAATACAGTTCCTACCTCCTTTAGAGAGGAAGGTAGGAAGAACTCAAGAACGCCGACCTGATTATTATTTGAACCGACCTGCCTCTCTAATTGTCCTCTTTTTTTGGTTAAAGTAAAGCTCGGGTATCCTGTAATATTTTATTACGAACCACCCACTGGGTTTGTCCGTTAAAATTATAGAAAAATCTGTTTCTTTGTTATTTAAACACTTCTAAACTGTGCAATTTCTTTGAAATCAAACCCACGAATTTACTTACTTACTTCAGAGAGTCAGTACAGGGTGAAAAACGCTGGGGTACCTAACATCGGGTACCTTAAAAGGTCCGTTCTCATGCCCTCACCCAACGGTAAAGGAAGAGGTCCCCTAGAAGGACTGGGTCCCTAGTTCGAGCCCAGAGGGTGTAACGTTCGTCTCTGAAATGGAGACTCGACCGAATTAATCATTCTTAAATCCGTTCCAAACCCGAATATTTAACCACTTCTCCATTGTTCCAGAAACAAGTATTCGTAGAACCGGGACTTAAAAGTAAAAAGACTACTATTTTTACAAAAAGATAAAAGACAGGTTCCTCCCATGGAAAGTGTTCCCTCTAAATAAAGGGCGAAAGTCCCTGACCTCTCCTCTCAGTCTCACAAGGAGAACACGACCAAGAAAGAATTTAGTAAAACTAAACTTTATTAGTTGTACGGTGACTCCGTATCAAACCCCACCAGACGGTACTCCGAGTCGTGAATGAGACCCTACTAGAAAAGACATTTAATTTGTCGTAATGGGGTCTTGTAAGTGTCCAAGGAACTAAATAGTTAAGTCAACGAAGGATTGTTCCATGTTTTAGAGAAGTTATGCACAAAGTCCAGAGGGAAAAAACTCAGGCAGGAGAGGGTGGTGGATGGACCGTGGGTAAGACTTAAGGAATCAATTGTGACAGGTACGGTATAAGAGGCAAGAAACCGTCCACATCCAAGAAGAGACCCCTTACGGGAAGTGACGGGAGCCGGGTCTACTTGAGACGATTAAGAAGATCTGAGACGAATCCGTAACAGAAGGTTCTCTTTCTGGAAAAGATGGTGAAGAGTGGGAAGAGTGGGAACAGATAAACAGTGCCACGAGACAGAGACGGAGACCCAATAGGGACACGTGGAGGCAGTATTGTTACATAAAGTGTAGTGCCGACATTTACTACTAAAGGAAGTACAGAAGGGTCCTATCTTTCGACAAACTCCAACATAATCAAGCGATTCCGACGGTATTGTTTTATGGTTTATGACCAACCGAATTTATTCTTAATTAAAGAGTGTCAAAACCTTCGACTTTCAGGTTCCAGGTCCATGGTCGTCCCGACCAAAGGAGACTCGGAAGAGAAAAGTCGACCAATCCACCGACGGAGGAACGGGGTACAGTAGTGTCCCGGAAAGGATACGTGTTTTCGTAGGAACGATAGAGAAGGAAAAGAATATTCCTGTACCCAGTACGACTTCGTCCCGAGGTGGGAATATTGGAACAAATTGAAGTTAATGGAGCAAGATACAGGATAGAGGTTTATAACAGTGTGATCGCAATACCGGCCTCTTCCGTTACCGTGGGGTGAGGCCATGAGAACGGACCTTTGAGGGTACCTACCTCCTCGGACCATCCGACGTCAGGTACCCCAGGGACTCTCAACCTGTACTGACTCACTGAAGTGAAAGTGAAAAGTGAAAGTACGTAACCTCTTCCTTTACCGTTGGGTGAGGTCACAAGAACGGACCTCTTAGGGTCCCTGCCCCCTCGGACAACCCGACAGCAGATACCCCAGCGTGTCTCAACCTGTGCTAACTTCACTGAATCGTCGTCGTCGTCGTCGTCCCAATACCAAGGTTGTGTAATTAAAACTCCCCCTGTGTTAAGGCAACCTCGAAGGGACCACGAGTCTACCATTTCTTAGACGGACGTTACGTCCTTTGGTCCTAAGCTAGAGACTCAGGACTTCTAGACGACCTCCTCCTTTACCGTCGGGTGAGTTATAAGAACGGACCTCTTAGGGTACCTGTCTCCTCGAAACCACCTGATGCCAGTCACCCCAGAGTTTCTCAGTCTGTGCTGACTCGTTGAATGTCGAAGTCAAAGTCAAGTCAATTACTGTCTCCTGTTCCTAGTAAACAATGTTATTAAGCATAGAGATACAGGATAGTTTCACGAACCATGAGTCATTTGTTACTTGTTTATACATAATTTCTTAGTTTATTGTTTACCCTCTTATTTACTTATTTTAATATCTTTTGACGAGAGTAACAGTTCCAGAATTCTATGAGTCTCAACCGTTTACTTCGACATCATTTCTTATACTAGTCTCTCTTTCCCTCAGACGTCTCTTTATTTTTATTTTCTTTTTACGACGTTTCACCAACCCTTTATAACGGACGGAAAAAAAAAAAAAACCAAGAATGTATCTTATAGAGGTTCGTTCTAGAAAATCTCGTTTTAGAAAAAAAAAAATTTCTTTTATAGGAATATTTCTTTCCTATTAATAAAAAATTTTTCTTTCCTTTTGTAATCAGTCTACTACAACTACTACCCGACCAATAATAAAGACTTGTGGGGTTTGTTTTTAATAATAAGATTACTTCTCGATAGGACAGTTGTATAGAGACAATTTCGAATCGTACCCTGAAGGGACCTCCAGATCACCAATTCCGAGACCCGAAGGTGACGTCTCACACACTCAAGCTAGGGACCAGTTCCTTGATTGTAACGTCTGTGGTCCGCTGTGTTGGTTTTTCTTTGGGGTTTATGTGTCAAAATTTTTTTAGATTGAATTTTTAACTCCTTATTATCTCCCTATACCACACTACCCTTTCTACTACTTTAAGTCCTACATGACTTGGACTTTCTTTACTCAGATACCATATGTCTTCCCGTAAATGTCACAGTTTTTAACTTCCCCTTACTCCGACGACCTAAATGAGTATTATACAATTTTTAGTGACTACGTGTAGGAGGTCTTGACGATTTCACTTTTTCTAAAAATTTTACTAGTTTACAACTACTCCTATCCTCGTTGTTCTCACGCACGTATGACGATCTTCCCGACACTTAACCATACTGGTGAGACATTTAAGAAACCGTCATAGACAGTGTAATTGTGACGACGACGACGACGACGATTCAACGAAGTCAGCACAGGTTGAGACACGTCGGGGTTTCTACCGTCGGGTAGTCCGAGACGACAGGGACCCTAAGAGGTCCGTTCTTGTGACCTCACCCACGGTAAAGGAAGAGGTATGTACGTGCATACGATTCAACGAAGTCAGCACAGGTTGAGACACGACGGGGTACCTGTCGTCGGGTGGTCCGAGGAGACAGGTACCTTAAGAGGTCCGTTCTCGTGACCTCACCCAACGGTAAAGGAGGAGGTGTGTAATTATGATTTCTATACGTATCAGTCGTCGGGGGGTTACGGTGGAGATCTATATATGAGTCATCTTTCCACATGTGTACAAATGACTTTCTAAGGTGTCGTCAGCAGGAGTATCAAGGTATTTATCCTTAAGTACAGATCTAGGGTAGTTGTTGTTCTCCGGGTGCTGTAAACCAGGTTGTTAAATCACGGTTTTTTATTATTATTGTATTATTCCCTAAAATTTTTCTACCTACTAAGATTCACTTTCTAGGGATACGGGGATCTCTCAATATCGGTCTTACCAAAAGAATTAGGTCTTCGGTCCAGGGAGTAAAGATTTATCTGTCAGTTCTATGCAAGAAAAGTAAAAAAATTTTCATTTAAACTTCGTAGTGGAAAAATGATTACCTTGGTATCTTAGCTCCGAGTAAAATGGGGAACTCAATAATCGGGGTCGGTCGCAAAGTGTGTCTCGACCTAAAAATCGGTGTGTATTGGGAAGGTAGTGGTAGTGGTGGTAGTAGTAGCAGACAACGCAGATGGGGTTAAAGAATGTAATGTGTGAAAGTCCTAGTAATGGGGTTTAACCTCTTAAAGTCCGTCTTAGTAGACGCTTTTATAGGCTCCATTTTTATACGGTAATGTCCGACAACTACAGTGTGGCTCCGGAACGAACGATGAAAAGACGAGTAAAATAACGTGAATTGGGTGAGTTTTTCCTTGACTTGATATTAGTTGTCGTTAAATAGACACGATTACCTCCTACCCTGTCCGTGACCATTATATTCCACCGTTCATTACTCTCTCTGTATCTCCTTTTTTCGGTTGTACCCGGGTGTACGAAAAGTCTATAATATGTATGATATTTATGGACGGTATTATTGAAACATAAGTCGACCCTACCGGATACCGGACCCTCCCCCTCCACTCTAATGGTGGAACACATAACACCAGTAACCGGCTTTGTCCCTCCCGACATGTCGTTCGGTCTTTTAACTCTCGACTAAAAGTCGGTTACTGGTACCTGTTGTCCACCGACAAACACTCGGTCCAAGTATGTAGTACAGGGTAAAAAGGTAAATTTTTTTAGCGGTCTGATCAAAATAGGACATTGACCAAAAAGTTACTTAGTGGAGTTTCACCTGGAATGAAGGACCACTTGAGGTCCCTTTTAAGCTTAAGTCATACCGGGAGTTCAAGTACGGACATCTTTACCTGTACTTCGAACCGTACACGGTCAGACTACTTCCTTGGAACTAGAACCGACGGGAATTTCCTACGGGTACCCCACCCGACGCTCCGACCGAAACCGACAGACACCTATCGTGTGTCGTAAGAAACGTAGACCTACAGGATAAAGGCACCCTTCCGTATCTAGTAAAACGATCTGAGACACCTGTTCAGTTTTATTTAGTTCTAGACGAAATCTTGGTTTTGGAGTTAATGAAAAAAGTAGTCTAAACGAACCCGATATGTATATATTTACCCCTTTTTCCGTCTGTGTCTTACAGTTCGTTTGTTTGGAAAAGAAAAAAACATGACATTGACATCGAGTTTTTTTAGTCGAAATATTCTCGCATACCAGAATTACTGAGTCTTTCCCTCCGTTTCGACTAGTGAAAAGTGTCAAAAGTGGAAAGATTTTACAGTAAAGGAGGGAGTAGGAATTGACAGTACATACCACGGTACAACTGGGTACTGTACCACGGTACAACTGGGTACTGTGCGGGAAGTGGGAACTTTCCAGTAAGAGGTCTCAGTGTCAAAGAATTATAAACAATCCAATTCACGGCGGAAGGTTGTGGGTCAATAATGGCGTCGGTTAATTGATCAAGTGACCGAGTACTTTGACGTTGTGAAGATCTTCGTTATTTTAATTTCGTGTCTCAAGAAAAATTTCCGTCTCTTTAAACCGTCCTGAAAGACAACAACGACAGTCACAACACTCGGCGGGAAGTACAAACTCTTCGAACTCGACATTTCTCAACTGATGTAGGAAACTACATACTTCTTAGGTTAAATCTCGAATCGGACACGTGCAAAAGATCTTTGATTCGGTCCACAAACCTATCCCCTCACCATAAACGTTCCTCCAGAAGTGTCGTCTCTACAAACCGGGACTATTTACTCCGTCTTTGACCAATCGAGAATTAGTTTGGGTAAGAGAAAGGAGACTCGACTCTCAATCAAGTGTAAAAGGAACGTCACTCCATCCACATAAGTGTATTAACTCTACATCGACTATCTTACACGATCTTTAGTACAAGTATGGACACGTCGACCGAGGTGTCAGAAAGAGAAGACTGAACTGCGTCCGTTTACACCATTGACTCTTGAACCACAACTTTTACTACCTAGGTATTCCAGGGACTCAGTGGAGAACCACCGTTTTACGGGTGTCCAGTCCTTATTCGAAATGACTCTTTTTATTTGTATACAAGAGACCTCGGTACTCTAAGTCCCAAAACACAATGTAGGAATTAAGAAGGAATCGGTTTTGAGATTTGATCGTATACGAACTCAAATTACGCATAACTGTAAAGTTGAGTGACACTGTTCGTTCAAATCTGAGTGGAAACAATTTTGTTTATTTTCGGACACGTAAAAGTCCTCAATAGATAAGGTTTAGGAACGTTCAGTTATCAAAGAACTGACAGTCAATAGTAACCACTAATCTTCCGGAGACACACGTTTCGAGAGAACTTCCGCAACCCATCCCTGTGACCAGTATCTGATTTGTGTTACGGGTTCCTTGTTTCCTTTTGTTTCTATTTACTTTTTTCGTACATCTGGAACCTCCGACCGGTGATTTTTTTTATGGGTGTTGGCTCCTTCAACATTGCACTTCACTTTCAGCGAGTCAGCACAGACTGAGAAACGTTGGGGTACCTGATATGTCAGGTAACTTAAGAGATCTGGTCTTATGACCTCACCCATCGGAAAGGGAAGAGGTCCCCTAGAAGGGTTCGGTCCCTAGTTTGGGTCTAGAGGGTGTAATACCCGCCCAAGAAATGGTCGACTCGGTGTTCCCTTCTGGGATTTTTCAACTCAATCCGAAATAAACCGCCCTTACAATCCTGAACTCAGACCCTCTGTCATAGAGTCACTTGGACCTCTCTCGACTGAGCTTCCTCCGTCCCCTCCTCGGTCTGATATTTGTTCAAACGTCACTCCCCATCCATTAGACTTATAATATTCTAGTGACAATTAATTCTCTTTTGATTTAGAGAGTGTATTCCTCTAAATCGTTAGAAGATACATACCTTTCGACGTTCGTAAACCCGAACTACTTTAGTGAAGAAAGTATACGTAGATCGACACACCCCGGTTAGGACGAAAGAAATAACAAGTGTATAATTAAGGAACAAATTGTATTCTCTACCACTTACACCACCTACCGATGGAGTGTGTAGGGTGGGGTGGGGGTGGGAGACGGTGTCGAGGAGCCGCAAATGCCCCTTCCTTAAATCGACTACCGAAGGTTTACCGTCTGAAACAAAGTGGGCCCGAGTCTTTAGACATATACCTTTTCCAAGCAAATGACCATCTCACATCTCGTCTTTTGTAAAATAAAGTGTTCCGATTAGGAGTCTCGAGTTTGTTAACAATGTCCTCCCAGACCCTTACAACTCTGAACGGTTTCGGTGAGGCTCTTGGTCCTCGGTTTGACTCTACTCCTTGGTCACAAACTTAAGTATCTCGACTTGACTGTCCAAAGGAAGACTCCGACGGAGTCCGGGTCCCTTGTCTCTGCACCCAATACCAATGTCCGTTTCACTGTCACGAAGGGTGGGCTAGGTCCTCCAGGAGACTCCAGAAAAGTAATCCGAGGACTCTATATGGAATCTGGAAAGTCAAAGAAAAACACCTTTATTTTTGGTTGGTGTACCCTTTTTACCCGATGAACAAGACTCGAACGACATCGTTCCCTCCATCGGTGTAGGGAACGGAGACCGTCTCTGAGTTCTGGTCCAGGCCCTCACCCTCTCGGAGTCTCTCCTTTGTCCCTTCCGGAGAGGGACTAACCTCCGACGACCGGTCCCCCGCCCGGTTGGTCCTCACACCGAGGAGATACTAACCAGTCCTACGTATAAACCGAAAGAGACTAACCATGATTCCACCTTCATCCCTCACTTTTAATCCCTTTGATATTCAACAATTAGTTCTCGACCGGTAAGCCCCGTCTGACAATGTGCTTAATAACAAATCGCGGGACCTAACAACCATCTCTACCGTTGGACCGAAGACGTTCAGACACTGTCGTCCGACTGAAGGACCCAATAAATGACATCTATCCGTCAACCGAAGGGTAGTCCAATGACGAACACCACCCAGTCTCAAGTAGACATGTAATACCAAACCAGTACTAGGGAAACAGATAAGTTAGAGATAAAAATGTTACTGAAAAAGATTTGTCTGGTGAAAGAACTCCACCAGAAGGAAGGAAGATGATAGAATAAATTTCCGGAGGGAGAGAGGAGTGGTATTTGAACAGGGACCCCCACCCATGGGCGGGAGTTTTAGAAGGGAGGGACCTTCGATCTGGGAAACAGGGGATCCTGTGGAAAAACTACCTTTGAACCTCCATTTTAAATAGAGATGTCAAACCGGGGAACTTTCAGAATTAGTGGAGTCAGGAGTTTTAGAAAAAGAATAAAGACAAAGAGACTCCCCTACATCGGAAGAAAACGTTTGATAGGGTGACCACCGTTGAATGAAAACCGACCGGTCCGTCTTATCCGGAGAGTAACACACACACAATTCAACGAAAACCCGAAGGGACTATCGAGTCATCCATGTCTTAGGTGGACGTTAAGTCCTCTGGGGTCAAGTTATGGACCCAATCCTTATAGACGACCTCTTCCCTATCCGATGGGTGAGGTCATAAGAACCCGAAGGGAACACCGAGTCGACCATTTCTTAGGTGGACGTTACGTTCTTTGAACCCAAGATAGGGACCTAACCCTTCTAAGGAACCTCTTCCCTTTCCGATGTGTGAGGTCATACGACCGGACCTCTTAAGGTACTTGACATATCAGGTGCCCCAGTGTTTCTCAGTCTGACTCGCTGAAAGTGAAAGTAAAAGAGATTCAGCGAAGTCAACACAGACTGAGAAACGTTGGGGTACTTGACATCGAGTAGCCGAAGGAGACAGGTACCCTAAAAGGTCCGTTCTTATGACCTCACCTAACGGTACAGGAGGAGGTCCCCTGGAAGGGTTGGGTCCCTAGTTTAGAGAACACAGAGGACATAACCGTCCACCCAAGAAATGATAATCACTGTGGACCCTTCGGGGTCCAGAGAGTAATATAACTTAAATTTTTTTCTTAATTCTAATTTTTTGAGACGTTTGTTGACTCTTTTTGATAAACTATACATATATAAACATGTATAAAAAGAAAAACTCGAATAACTAAATAAGACGAAAATTTAGTCTTTTCTTAGACCAGTTTTCTTCTTTTATTTTATGTAAAGAAGAGTACGGGGTGAAAGTCGACAAAATCCGACTACCGTCTGGGGCGTGTGGGTTAGAGTCATAAGATAGGCAAATTTTCTCGGAGTTCATAGTTGAGAAACCTTCGGGTCACAGAAATTTAAACTTTTTATCCGTCCGTCCCGTCCTACGGCACTAAAGTCTAGGGACCCTGAGTAAATTCCTCGAACTAATTGGGAAGCCAACCCGAGTTGTTCCCCTTCGACTTCACAGACGAATCCCCTTCTTCATCCCCCGTAAGTTTACGCCCGACAGCGGTAAACTTTTACAGAGTAGCGTCCTGGAAGCATCGACGTCGTGGTTGAACTTCGGACAAACGAGTGTTTACCGGGGAGCTCGTCAGAATCCCGACACACCGACTCGGCCCCTCAGAAACAAACTCTTTCACGAAAGGTGACCCTCCTCCCTTACGCTTCACTCCCTCGGGAGAAAACCTCCTCCTTTCGATTCCTCTTTTCAGTCTCGGACCCCTTCTGACGTCTGGTCTCTACCCTTTCTTATTCGTTCGAATCCTGAGAGTCCAGTAGAAATACCCGTCCATCCATGAGTCCTCCCCGAAGGGACCACCGAGTCGCCCTTTCTTAGGTGGACGGTTACGTCCTCTGGACCGAAACTAGAGATCCAGCCCTTCTAGGAGACTTCCTCCCGTACCGTTGGGAGAGGTCATAAGAAAGGACCTCTTAGAGTACCTGTCTCATTGGACCACCCGATGTCAGGTGTCCTAGCAACTCAGTCTGTACTGACTTCACTGAATCGGGCGTATGTCTGAACCCAAATTCAAAACCGAGACGACGAAACCTAGACCCACCCAAACCTGTTCACCGAACTAAGGGTCCTCCGACTTTAGCGGGGTGCCAATTTACCCTGACTTTATTAGCTTAAGGTGAAACAAAAGTCCTATTTTACTCCTTCACATCACGGGAACTATAGATCTTTCGTAAGGTTTTTACAAACTGGATCCCATTAAGAAAAGCATCTGAGTATACTAACAAAATGAATTATACACAAGTTCAAGGAAACCCATTATATAAAACATGTATTTGGACATGGGTTCAAAGGTGAGTAACCTTTCCTGGGACTACAACCCTTTCTAACTTCCGTCCCCCTCTTCCCCTGCTGTCTCCTACTGCTCTACCAACCTAGTGTACTGACTGAACTACCTGTACTCAAACTCATTTGAGGCCCTCTATCACTTCCTGTCCCCTCGGACCACACGACGTCAGGTACCCCAACGTTTCTTAGTCTACGTTGACCCGCTGACTTGACTTCCCCGTCAGAGGTGAGTCACTGTCGAGTGAAGTAATCTTTTTTGGGTCGACATAAAATCTTAAAACTAAGGTTTCTTATCGATTATGAATAACTCACAAACCCCGGAGGGACCACCGAGTCACCATTTCTTGGGCGGACGGTTACTTCCTCTGTGTCCTCTACTCTAAAGCCAGGGACCTACGTCCTTCGAGGGGACCTCTTCCTTCACCGTTGGACGAGGTCATAAGAACGGACCCTTTAGGGTACCTGTCTCCTCGGACCGCCCGATGTCAGATAACTCAGCGTCTTCTCAGTCTGTGTTGCGTTACTGATTTGTGGTTCTTGTGACTCGCGACTCCTCGGTCCACGACGGAATTCGTGAAAGATATGTGACAAAGTAATTTAGGAGTGTTAATCGTGTTGTTTCTTTCCTCATAATAATAAGGTTACGATCCTTAGCCCTTGACTCCGTGTCACTCCAGTAGAACGGACGTCAGTAAATCGACCATTCGCCACCTTACCCTTAAACTTCGAGAATCCGGTCACCAAGAGGTCACTCCCCACTGGGGGTTGGGTGGGAGGTGTCCCTTGTAAACCGGTGCAATAGTCAACAGTGTGTCCCGTCCCCCTCCTACGAGGACCAGGGATCACCTATTCTCCGGTCCCCACGACGGTTGTTCGTAAATCCATCGTGTTTACAGTCAACACGGTTGCAACTCTTTAGTAAGGATTCAAACACAAGAGTTGGTAAAGAAATAGACCAAGGGTACATAAAAGATGTCGATTGTGTTTCTATTAAACTCTGGTGTAGTATTGAGACGCCGAGAGGCGTCCAGAACGTACGACACGACACGAGTCAACAAGACAGGACAGGTTGAGACGCTGGGGTAACTGAGATCAGGTGGTCCGAAGGGACAGATACCCCGAAGAGGTCCGTCCTTATGACCTTACCCAACGGTACGGGAGGAGGTCCCCTAGAAGGACTGAGTCCCTAGCTTGGGTCTAGAGGACGTAACGTTCACTTAAGAAAGGTCGACTCGATAGTCCCTTCGGGGTCGAGAACGAACGGTAAGCTGTTTTGAAATCCTATTCATTAATTCTTAATTAATGAATTAATGAATTATTCATTAATTCTTAAACAACGACAAATCCCGAAGGGACCACCGAGTCGACCACTTCTTAGCGAACGTTACACTCTCTGGACCCAATCTGGGGACCCAACCCTTCTAGGGGACCTCTTCCCTTACCGATGAGTGAGGTCATAAGAACGGATCTCTTAAGATACACATCAGGTACCCCAACGTTTCTCAGCCTGTGCTGACTCGTTGAAAGGGAAAGTGATCAAAAAGTTACTTAACACCTTATTTGTAAAATTTTTTAGGTTTACATTGTATCATGGTCTTTTTTTTTTTTTTCGGAGGAGGAAACTAAGTCTTTGTCGTTCAAAGACCCTCACGTACCACTTTGGACTTTCCCTTAAGAATTCACTACGCAGTTACTTTTCACGTTTTGTGACCACCTCTACCCAAGGTGTTCACCACTGTCCTGGTGTTTCCTCGTCTCTGTGTTTCGTCCATGAGCGGACGAAAGAGGGGTTTCGGTTTCTTGGTCCGCTGTCTCTTGTCTTCCTGGACCCAAGCTAGGGACTCAACCCTGTTAGGGGACCTCTTCCTTTACCGGTGGACAACCCTCGGTCGCACTCCTTGAGGAGGGTACCGTTTCCAGTACTCCTTCCTTCAAACCGTATGCGTTTCCGCACTAGTTCGGAGTCCTTTGGCGGACAAGGGTTTGGTCTCATGAAATGCCCCTCGAGAGGGGGTATTGGTAAAGAGAACCTCTTCCTCAATTGAACGTCGAGGTTCAATTATTTTTAAGGACCCGCACTGTTCTCACGAAGTTGAATGCTTGAGACTTCCAAGAGACCGGACGGACTAGTCCGAGCAGACCGGCGTACACTAACAAATGTCGGAGGGTTGACACTCTCCGTACCCTACAAAATTTTGAAAGATTTATGTCTGAGAAAACTCTTCAATCTAGTAATCATATCATATCACCCAACTAATCCTTAATATAACCACTTCCCAAAAAGGAAGTAAACAACACGGTTATTAATGACGATTAAGGGACGGGACCCACACTGTTCCTACAGAGTCCAGTTTGGAGAGACGACTGTCTGATCGAGTACACACACTGTTGGAGAGTTGGTATTTGTCATGTCTCTCAAACCTCATAATCGCATCCCGAAAAAAGTAACTACTCAATTACTAACGGTAGTCCGGAGGTATAGGTTTATATAATTAGTTACATAAACCTTATATCTTTTCCTTTATATCATCAAAAAACTACAATCGTTATGATCTGAAAACTCAATTACTTAGAAGAGAAAACAATATCTAATGACATGAAACAATATTTAGTGATATTTAGTGATACGATACATTTTGACATTGAAATAGTGATAGAATTCTGTTTTATCTAGAATTCCCCTTGTAACCACTTCCCAAATGTAAACAACTCGGTTATAAACGACGATTTAGAGGTATAAGGACGGGAATATTACTTATATTGATCGTATATCCTCTTTATTCATAATTGGAAATTCTAATTAGTACAATTTGGAATCCAATTCATTTAAGGAAAGAACTAATATTGAGTGATGTGGGAGTGGGATATCCTTACGTTGAAATAAACCTCCCACCACGGACTAAATTCTTTTTTAGTGGGGATCTTTTTATTCAAAAGACCATTTGACTGGTCATAGTCTTTCCCGGTATTTTACAGTCGTCTGGAGTACCGGTCTTCTACTACTTTGAGTATTTGGAAACATATTAAAATATACTTCGTGGACTAACACTGTCGGTGGGTGAGGTCATAAGACCGGACCCCTTAGGGGTACCTGTCTCCACGGAGCCCCCGATGTCAGGTACTCCAGCGTTTCTCAACCTGTGTCGACTCGTTGATTGCGAAACTGTAAAAAAAAAAAAGACCTTTTGTTTTGTTTTGTAGAGACGTCGTCTCCACATTCTGGTCTCCTCGTAGGAATTTAAAGGGACCGACCTTCCGACGAATAAGTAGGGAGGTGGTAGGTAGACAACAGACAAGACCCTGTCTGTCACTACTTCCTCTCTTTTTTTCCAGAACGGGAGTCCCGAATACAAAAACCGACTCTGTCTTTTAAATTTTTACTTGTTTTTTATATATATGAAACTATAAACTCCCACTGTCAGGATCCTTCTCTTCGTCGTCTCCGTTCACAGTGTCCTCCGTTCCGACGACAGCAAGTCCATCCTAGAGACCCTTCTGGAGAGACGCTTCTACCGTAACCTCATTTTTGGGTTTGTTTCGCTCCCCTACTCAGTGTGTTTCCGTATCCCCGTCCACTAGGTCTTTCGCTGCATCAGTGAAAAAAAAAGAAGGGTCTTCTCGTTCTTCGGGTCACACCCTCTTGCTCCCCGACTCGTGACTTACCAATCTTTAGTTACAAAAGACAAATTCGGTAGGTGAGATACCATAAACATAATACGGTAGAAGGGTCCACCGAGAGCTCCCTTTCTTGGACGGACGGTTACGCCCTCTGGATGCGCTGCACCCAAGGTAGCGACCCAGCCCTTCTGGGGGACCTCCTTCTACACCGTTGGGGGAGGTCATAGAACGGACCTCCTAGGGTCCCTGTCTCCTCGGACAGTCTGATGTCAGGTACCCCGACGTTTCTCAGGTGGGCTTACCCTCAGTAAAAGTAGTCTCTCCCGTAACTGTCGGTGGTGCATACTTTACCGTTACCAGGGGGTTGTGGTCCGTGGGGTTTCGGGGGAGTGAGAGACAGAGGGAGTCGAGGTAGTCCCTACACTCATAACACTTCCGTTCCTACACGAAAGAACCAGAGACGATTAGGATGGTGAATGACACCGTAAACTGGATTTATGAATACAGAGTCGACTATAGACTACTTGTTTGGGAAAACTTTTACTTACGGAAACAAACTCCTGAATAATTTTAACCCCGGAACCTAAACTTACGAACCTTCAGGGTTTATAACTCGTGTAACTTTGGAAGTTGACGGTAGATCGATCACCAGTCCCGACTGAAGGATGATACGAATCAAGTCGTTCTCCGACGGAATGAATAAGTAATGGGATTACTATGGGAAGGGTTCAGACTTACCAAGTCGTCCCACCTAATAGAACGGACGTATAATAAGAAGTTTCATCTTGTCTATTCTTTTAAACGAGACAAAACTCCTAGACTTTTAGAAAATTTCTGTATAAACACCTACTCCCTTTTTTTTTTTGGTTGGTACGTAGAAAGTAACAGATCATACACTTAAACCCGAGTTTTTAACTAGTAGTCTTCGTTAAGGAGGATTAGTTGGACTGTTCTCTTTCAAGTCCTTTTCTATCTGTATATTCTTATATTGCCTTCACTCTAAACATGTCCTGAAATATTGAATTTCAGGGGGTCCTGTGGGGTTAGGAGACTATCACTATCTTTAAATAGGGGTTATTTTAGTGTAACCGGTCTCATTTTTTATCCTATAATTACTGGGACCTCCTGACTCCAATAATGTACCAACTACTACAAGAACAAAAGGAGGATAGAAGGAACTATCCAGTAGAAACGGTAATCGTTGACCTTGTTTTCAATTTTACGCACACCGTAAAGATTTTACGGTAGGGAACGACTTTCCAATCGTGGTATTACTTCAAAGTCCCTCTTATGTTCCGGTAGAGAAAAACAAAAGACATTCTTACACAGCAGGTATCCGACAGAAGTCGGTTCGACTTCTAACGCTCGGTCACTTTCGAACCAAAGATTTGTCAGTCACTGGACTATGATACTTGCCAATCCCACAAACTTCCTACTTAATCCTTAAAACTGGCATCCTCGGAGTTTATATTCTATATACATCTCCACAAAGTACCACTAACTTTATTAAGGGAAACTTACAGTACAGTATTTATAGCACAGTTTTATAGTACAGTATTTCAGGTTGTAGGTTCAATATACTGTTTTTATTTCAGTAAACGTACTCTTATTAAAACGTACCTTACACACACACACGTGTCAACGCAGGGTGAGAAACGTTGGGGTACCTGACATCGGGCGGTCCGAGGAGACAGGTACCCTAAAGGGTCCGTTCTCATGACCTCATCCAACGGTAAGGGAAGAGAACCCCTGGAAGGTCTGGTTCCCTAGCTTGGGTGTAGAGGACGTAACCGTCTACCTAAGAAATGGTGACCCTTCGGGAATGTATCTTATTCCATCAGGAAATTTTACAAAGGAAACTGATACTTCTTAAGTACTATCTTTTATACAAATGAATTTTGACCTTCTACTACTCTAACCTAAACTTCGTTGTGTTTCACTGACTACCCGTGTCGGTGGACACGATGGGTTTAGTTTCAAGTTCCATTAACGACAAAATAAATAAAAATTTTTTAAACTAAAAACCGGTACAACTCCGAAGAAAGGACGGGTACCCGACAGAGATCAACGTCACTCGTCCCCGATGAGAGGGCGAAGAGTGACGCTACCAAAGAGAACAACGTTTTGTCCCCAAGATCCCTCGTACCGCCCGATGTCAGGTATCCCAACGTTTCAAAGTCTGTGCTGACTTCCTCGAATCGTACGTGTCGTTGTCAATAATAGTTTCTAGTACCTTCTCACTTTACATGTCTTAAATACTTCGTGATACGGTACATCATACTAGTCACCGTGTACTTTGTAATTGATATATTTGCAGTTATAATTCGTGAAAAGGGATCTACTTCACAAGTGCAGATAATCCCATGACTTGGGAGTTTAGACTGTAAATAGAGGACAGGAAGAGCGTCCACGAGCCCCTCTGATTCCCTCCGTGTAAGGAGAATTCGCCGTCTCGGACCTTAGGGACCCAAAAGAAAAAGGGTACAATACGACGTATAAATTCAGACCGTTCGAGAACGAAAAGTGGACTCCAGTCTACAAATTATGATCCTTAACGTCCACACGTTTACTTCTCCGGTCTTATGTGAGTGGAATGGACGTTCCCCTATTATTTACAGTATTTTAGTGGCCCTTTCGGTGAAATCTCTTACTCAGGACGGGGTTTATGACTTTTTTCTCGTTAAACCTAGATTAGCACACTGTAAATGAACTCCATGAAAGATCTGCCTTCACCCGTATAAATTAGATTTAAATTTATAGACAAAAAAAATTAAATTTTTTATCTAAATTTTTTAGACAATAAGTACTTCCGTCGACTTTTTGTCCTCTCATGTTTTCCCGAAGATCCCTCTTCGTCACCCGGGACTAGTGCCACAAGAGACGTAAGAGGAGGGAGGCAGTGGGGGACTGAAGCACCCGTGACGTAAATTAAATTATGACGGAAAAACGACTACAAATGTTAGACCCACTTCAGAGACCACGAAACGCACATCTATTTACTATTTATTCACACATATCTATTTTGTTATTTGGGGTCGAAGGATGACCAGAGACGAAGGTGGTAACAGGGAACATCAGATAATAATTACAACGTCCGACTTACTAGAACAAGTTTAGTAGTGAGGAGATCAGGGTAAGGGACGTTTCCGGGAGTAAGTGAGTCCGATTTTTGGCTTCAGGAAGATTCCGAATGTCTCGAAGTCTGTACTCGGGGTAGGGGAGTTGGGGGAGATGGGGGGAGGCGGTGCGTGGGGAGTAGGGACGTGAGTCGAGAGGAGAACGTAAATTTGGTACTCTTACATCGAGTCCTCTCCTTCCACGTAATAAGTAAGACAAAGAATGGAACAAACGACTAGATCGGGTCCACGGAACTGTTACGGACCGTGTCTCGTCTATGAGCCGTCTGTAAACAACTTACTTATTCATGCTAAAGGTAAGAGAGGTACTATATTTGTGACGAATAACTCTCGATTCTTAGTTTATCGAAAACTAGTGTGACGAAGGGATTCCAAGGTTGCAGGACTGGGGGTATCCGTTGAATTCTTTTTTACAAGTCTAACTAGGAGACTTGTAAAGAGAGGATCTACACTCTCGACCTGATAATCTTTCCGACTCTGGACTTCTAACTACGAAAGTTTAACCCACAACCTCTTCTGAGAACTCTCAGGGAACCTGATGTTAGGATTTAACATGTTTGGTCAGTTAGGATTTCCTTTAGTCAGGACTTATAAGTAACCTTTCTGACCACGACTTCGACTTCGAGGTTATGAAACCCGTAGACTACTCTTCTTGACTGAGTAACCATGTCTGGGACTACGACCCTTTCTAACTCCCGTCCTCCTCTTCCCCTACTGTCTCCTACTCTACCAACCTACCGTAGTGACTGAGTTACTTGTACCCAAACTCGTTGAGACCCTCTGTCACTTCCTGTCCCTCCGGACCGTACTACGTCAGGTACCCCAGTGTTTCTCATCCTGTACTGACTTTTTTTTGTTTGTTTGTTGAGGATCACAAAAGGGTTCATTTGTCTAATTCATCTTCTTCCGTACCGTGGTCATACTTCGTTGATTTTTGACCGTACTAACAATCCGTTAACAAGAACAAAGTACCGTAGATGGGGGTAGGAGGAGGACAGAACCCACATTATTTAAGAGTATAATTAAGAGTATAATTGTGGCTGACCACAGTAAAGACCCCCGCGATTTCTCGAGGCCATGGTATTAGGAAACAGAGTCACGTCTCTTCTTAAATCACTCTCGTTTCACCATCTATTCGTCACTAAATAATCCTATCCTACGAATACTCCGAATATTCGTCCACTTACTCCTTGTGACGTAGGGTTCTTGAATGACCCGATGTCAAAGTATTAGTTTCGTTTCACCCCTCCCCCTCTTCAGGAAGAGACAGAAAGAACTCATCTGCAGTACGAAGGTAGTAGTCGAGGAGGAGGTCCAACTCGTCCCCTCAAAAGAACGGGGACGTACCAGTTCGATCCAGGTGTGTAATAACAAAGAGTACAGACGTCTCTCATGCAGCATCCCTCGTAATTGAATGACTCGAGTGACCCGTCCTACACCCAAAGTACGGAGGTAACAAAAAGACAAAACCCCATGGAGGGCACGAAGACAAAGTACCCAAACAACGGTTCGTTCGGACGAACCATACACCAATTCGTTTGGACAAAAGAACTCAATTAGTAATTAAATGTTCCCCAAGAGTATAAAAAGATAAGTATTAGGGGATCACCCTAATTGATATACTAGTCGATAAAACAGGGATCGTTATAGTCATAGTTAAAAGTACACTTAATCCTTACATATATTCGAGTGGAGGAAAAGAAGACCCTAATAGAAAAGATGTACTAAACAGTCCCACCAAAAAAAAAAAAAAAAAAAAAAAAAAATAACGGTACGAGTCCGAAGGAAATCGAAAGGCCAGTAAGGACGTTAAGGTAACCGGAATACCTTTGTGACTGATCTCGAGACAAAAGAACCACCCTAAACAGTTAACCGTCTTTACAGAAAAACCCCCACCTCTGCATCACTACTTTACCTCCCAATGGGATTGGGACCTTACACCTCTCTGACGTGGGACCCTACTGTCTCGGGTGCAATTAACAAAACTAATAGGGAACCATCAAAAGGCAAAGAAATCCACTTTTGTGAACGACAAAAGAAATACTCACTCATAGACCTCCGAGTCTGTCATTCTCTAGACGGACGTCACGTCGTCTAGACTCAACGTCGAGACTCGACCCTTCTAGGGGACCTCCTCCAGTACCGTTGGGTGAGGTCATAAGAACGGACCCTTTAGGGCACCTGTCTCCTCGAACCACCCGATGTCAGGTACCCCAGTGTTTCTCAACCTGTGCTGACTCGTTGATTGCGTGTGTTAAGACGGACGGTCTGTAAGATGGACCTCAACCCCCAAAACTGGTAGCGTCTGTGTCTGCAAATTAATCGGGGGTATGGGGGTCGGCGACAGGTAGTGGCGACGGGGAACTGATACCTTGACGAGAGTCGCAGAGGTCTTTTCAACCGAGGGAATCGACGTCGGTGGAGACACATATGAAGATGAAAGAAGATCTTTAAGTAAGATAGAGAACAAAATACGACAGAGGGAAAGGACAACAATAAATGAAACACCCAAATATGAAAATTTTTACTTTGGTGACGAAACAATTGGAAAATTACCTGGAACCGTCCCTCTCCTCTCCTGTCTATAAATGTACGTCTTACAGTAAACCTTGTTTTCATATAAATTGGTACTTCACCGAAGTTCGGAACGTCCGACCCGTACGTTCAGACCTATTACCGAGAAACTACTTTCTTTTCCTCCCAACTTCGACACATTCGAGTGAAGAGAAATGAGACAAGGGTAGTGTAAGGTGAACAAAACGTGCTTCATGTAAGGAGGACACAGAGGGGTGGTCTTTCAGACACAGACGGAGGTAAGGAGTAATTACAGACCTCCTACCTCTGATACAAAATAAGTAAAATTTCAGGAATACTCAGGGACTACCGAGTCTCCATTTCAGCGGACGATTACGTTCTCTGCACCCAAACTAGGGACCCAGACCTTCTAAGGGACCCCCTCCTTTACCGTTGGATGAGGTCATAAGAACGGACCTCTTAGGGTACTTGTCTCCTTGGATGTCAGGGACCCCAGCGTTTCTTAGCTTGTGCTGACTCACTTATTTACTTGCCTACTTACGACTGGAATCGACGTTTCTAAAGGTCCTTTATTAACAATTTACTTTCTCTCCCTTCAGATTGATTACCAGGTTATGAAAAAATAAGACTTGAAACTAGTTAATGACGAAAAGATGTGTATCTTCAAACGCAGGATCTACATATGAGAAGTGCATGTTCAATATTCGTGGTTGTAATAGATTAGTACACGAGTCAGTGAGTCAGTGCACACTGGGGCACCTGACATCGGGTGGTCCGAGGAGACAGGTACCCTAAGAGGTCCGTTCTTATGACCTCTCCCAACGGTAAAGGAAGAGGTCCCCTAGAAGGACTGGGTCCCTGACTTGGGTGCAGAGGACGCAACCGTCCGCCTCAGAAATGGTGATCGCGGTGGACCCTTCGGGGTAATAGATCGGTATAAATGAACCGAACCAGGAAGGTAACCAAAGGGACCTTTGGAGAGTAACGGAAACGACAGAACAACTCGAACAGATTTATGTCAACTCAGACGGGTAGTCTTAACGGGGTTTATATAAGGAGAGTGTAAAACGTACGACACATCTTAAGTAGAGAATTTGTGGTGCACCATATAACATACTTAAGGACGAGTAGGACATAGTTACCGGAACAGAGTAAATTACTTTAAAAAAAAAAAATGAGACATTGTGACTTGTCATTTGGCACCCACCTCATCCCCTATACTCAACCGGACCTATTTTAAAAATATTAAATTATTTGAACGATTTTTGGTCTTAAAAGACGGGAACCGACTACACAGTTTAAAGGAAGGACAGTCAAAGTGAACCGTTTTCCATAGTCTACAAAGTAAACTGTGGGCGTAGGAACGAGAGTCTCTTCTTGATCGTTCTTTTTGTTCAGTGTCTCGTCGTAGAGATACCACTGTGCGTTAAACGGTGCTCGGACTGTCAAACAGCCACTCAGAGGGAGACTTTAAGTAAGGACAGAGATGAACGTAAAAGGAGCAACTGTTTTGGGAGGTGTGAAAAGAACTCTCAGTAACAAGAACGTGTTTACAGAATAAAAAGTCTGGCATGAAAAGGAATCAATCCTATAGTACAGACATGATATTCTACAGAAATTAAGTTCGATAAAACACTACCTCGCCAACGTCCTTCCCCCTGGGGAAGGTCTCGGGTTTTGACTCAAGAACTGATTGTGAGTCTTTACTTAACAGCCTGCTCTGAGTACACGACTGTTTCGTTCTCTAAAATAACCCTTTCCCGTGGGCCCACCTCTCGTCATCCCATTTCCTTGGGTCCTCTTGACGAGACGGCGCACCGAGCGTCAGAGACCAAAATACCACTACCCTAATCAAAGGCCCACCAGAAACTGGTTAGTAAGATTAAGTCTCGGAAAAGACAACCGTGTGCGTAGCGAGTCGGTTCTACCTACGATCGCTCTCCCTAAGACCCTTCACCTGTCTGTGCGCCACAGAGGAAAGCTGGAAAGGGCTTGAGAAACCAACCACCACCGAATAATCAAGACATAAGGAATAGTCCTAGAGGACAGTATTTTGTTGAGTACATTTACCAATGACACCACAGACCGGTCCCACCCACCAAAGTTAGTCACACGAAGGGAAGGTCTCGACCATATCTAAGGATGTCTGACAAAGTGAAGCTTGTCAAAAAACTTTCGACAGTACTACAAGAACACCGTACTTGACTTCCTAGTCTTAACATCGGAGGATGAAAACTAATGGATGAGACACGTTCCGAGAAATGTGTGCATTCGGGCCACAAGACTGGGGAAGGTAGATGGCACACTTCCAGTTCACATTGGGGACAGGGAGGACTAACAAAGACGTATTCTATATTTACCTTAGTATGTCAAACATTAAAAGGTGTACAGACACAGATGGAGTCAAAAACTCTAGTAATCACGCCAATTTACGTCATACAAAAGTAACGACATATATAACATATATTCGGTTTTAATTTAAATATACTTATTTCGTGTTAAATTTTTAACTAAGATTATGTATGTGAGAGTCTAATTATCTGTAAGGGATTCTCAAAAGTATCTGGGCTGGTCGTACTTCATTGTCAAGGCTAGTGAGATATAAGAACGGTTATAAACGTCAAGAATCAGAAAATTCTAAAATGAGTAAGATTGTTCACACGTCTCCATAGAGTCTCCAAAATTAAAAGTAAAAGGACTACTGATGACTCTAACTCGCGGAAAAGAAAAAACAAGAGTTAAACATACACACGATTTGACGAAGTCAGCACAGACTGAGAGACGTTGGTACACCCGGTATTGGACGATCCGAGGAGACTGGTACCCTAAAAGGTCCGTTCTTATGACCTCACCCAACGATACGGGAGGAGGTCTCTTAGAAGGGTTGGGTCCCTAGTTTGGACTCAGAGCATAAAGAGGACGACCAAGAAATAGTGATTGCGGTGGACCCTTCAGACCGATAACAGTTAAACCTATGGGAGAAAATACTTCACGACGTACTTTAAAAGATAATAAATAAAAAACATTCTTTTGAAATGTATCAGTCCTAAATTTAGAAACCTCAATACGAAACGTTTATATAAGAAGGTGAACATAAAACCGTAAAATAATTGAATAACAGTTAATAATATATGTGGTTTCAAGAATTAAAATTATATCAGTTTTAAGTGTTTATAAAAAGAAATCCCAATCACCAAATTCGTGGATAAGTTCCCTAGAACCGATGGAGTTTTCTCTTCTTTATATAAGAAGATACTATCGAGGGTCCTGAAACTTTAAAATGGAAAGTGTGAACCTAGATATTAGATTATCCTTAACTAAAAACGAATACCGCACTCCATCCCCAGTTCTAATCACAAAAGAAGATACACCTATAGTTTAACTAGGACATGAATAGGACTAAATGAACGATTATGGTCATTCAACTATTACGACCACCATTACTATTAAAAAGTCCTATTATAAACCCTTTTATATATTGTTATTTTACTTGTTTTGATTTTATCACAGATTATTTGTCATTTCTGACCCACCAACCGATACTTACCTCCGGTCGACCCCCGTTTATACTTGTATGGAGGTTTTAATATGGGGTACACCGACCCTTTCCTGTATCCATGGCAAAAACTTCTTATTGGACTGACAAATAAAGTAGTGTGAACCATAGGGACACTCGTATTGTAATGTGTCCACAAGTCTAAAACATTGGTATGCATCGGAGTAAGTAAGGGACGTTATACGAGAAAAATATAGTATCTTATAGAAAATACAATTAGATTCCAATTATGAGATAAAGGTTCGAAATACGTCTTAGTTTATTAAATAGTGAGAAACACGGGATAACACCCTCTACTTCCCCTTTTTTTGGGAGAAAATGTTTATACGCGTTTCTTTTCTTAAAATTTAAGATAAAACGAACAATCAAGTTCTCTCACATAGGTAAAAAGAAAGAAATAACTTAAAACTTAACAATAACACATTATGTAAATTTAAGGGGGCACATAATAATCTTGTCAGCTAATTTAATACACAAAGATTTTCTACATGGGTAGAGAAACGTATACTTATAATACATTTTGCTACCAATGTGTAAAGTAAACGAGTGATGTCACACTGAACGCCCCCATGTCAAACAGAGACTCGTAAATTTTTGACCTATGTCCGATCACCTAGTCTAGTCTCTTGTTTTCTCGACTCTCGACTACTTTACGACGAAAAATAATTCCTATTATTTACACTTACATACAAAACTTATAGAAGGACTGAGGACGTATAGTTCCCCGGTCTCCCTCGAATGTATCTTAAATCTCACTCTTTAAAACTAACAAGTGTCACCCCAAACAATCCCCACCCCCACCCCTTAGGAAGTTCTTACAGAAAAAAAAAAAAAAATTATCTGCACAATTAAAAATAAAAAACCGACACCACCCCGAAGCAACGATGCGTACCCACAAGAGGTCGACGCCACTCGCCCCCGACGAGAGGCGACGCCGAGTGACCGAAGAGTGACTCCACCGAAGAGAACAACGACTCGTGTCTGACATCCATGACCCCGAAGTCATCCGAAGTCATCAACGGGTGCCGGAACCGATGGGGCGTCGTACACCCTAGAAGGACACAGGTGACGTAACCGTCCATCCAAGAATTGGTGACGCGGTGGTCCCTTCCGGGGAAGTCCTTTCTCAACCGGACACCCACCCACCACGAAACACTACCTCACTCTCCGAGACCCTTGGGGGCACGTCCGTCCACTGTGCTATCGGAAGGAAAACACAGTTCGAGTCGGTGTCCACTGTTTTTTTTTACTAGACGTCGAAAAGGGTAGGTCTTCCTAACAATCACTGAAGTTATTTAGATAGGTAAACCAGTTTTAACCCCGTAATAAATTGTCTGTCTGACTTTTGAACGTTTCCTTCACTCTCGTAAGTTTTCCACCCCCTAAGAGGAAGGAGTCCGACAAACTCCTCGGCACAGAGAGAACTTACCGTACACAACTTAAATTAAGTCGTAAAAACGACAGGCTGTAGTTGTACCTTACATTTTAATCCCCACTGTAACTAGAACCCGAAGTACCTACATAGTCGGTGTTGGAAATACTGGGTGATGTTTGTCGAGGACTTTTTTTTTTTAATGGAGATAAGTTGTTTTGAAGAGATTTTGGACACTAGACATGAAAATAGACTGGTTACTTTTTAAGTTGATAAACAAAAAAAAAATTTCAGTATAAGACACAAACTCGAAAGAAAATGGAAGATTTTAAGAAAGGAACTAGTGTAAAGAGAAGTATAGACACCGAGTAAGGAGTCAACTGAAAGGCTAAGTAATTTTTGGTTGTTTGTTTTCGAAGTTCCCAAGACATATAAAGGGTTTACACAGAAACAGTGGGGGAAAAAAATGAATTAAATTTAAATAGAATAAAAGGTTGTACTGTATGTTGAGATTCACGTCGACAAAAGTATGTCTAAACACTAGACGATAAATGGCATCCTAATTCAATACGTTAACAAGAAAACTGACACAGAAACCAAATGACATGGAGCTACACGCCCGAAGGGTCCACTACGATCACCATTTCTTGGGAGGACGGTTACGTCCTCTACATTCTCTATACCCAAGTTAGGGACCCAGACCTTCTGGGGGGACCTCTTCCTTTACCGTTGGACTAGGTCATAAGATCGGGTCTCTTAGGGTACCTACCTCCTCGTACCGACCAATGTCTGTCCCGACGTTTCTCAGTCTGTGTTGACTTCGTTGAATTGTGTATGTGTGCGTGTGCGTGTGCGTGTGTGTGTATGTGTGTATGGAACTACATGTCGGGACTTAAGAAGAAGATCGTAAAGTACACATCAATAAAGTCAACAATGACTTTATAATACGGACTTCATTTGTAGGAAATCGGAGGACCTTATATATAATATATACAACAACAACAAGTTAGTGATTCAGTACAGACTGAGAAACGTTGGGGTACTTGACGTCGTGCAGTCCGAAGGGACATGAAGTGAGGGACTCAAACGAGTTTGAGTACAGACAACTCAGTCACTACGGCAGGTTGGTAGAGTAGGAGACAGTGGGTGAGGAGGACGGGAGTTAGAAAAGATCATATTCCCAGAAAAGGTTACTTAGTCGACAAGGGTAGTCCACCGGTTTCGTAACCTCGAAGTCGAAGTCGTAGTCAGGGAGGTTACTTATAAGTCCCAACTAAAGGAAATTCTACCTGACCAAACTAGAGGAATGACAGGTTCCTTGAGAGTTCTCAGAAGAGGCCGTGGTGTCAAGTTTTCGTAGTTAAGAAACCGTGAGTCGAAAGAAAAACCAGGTCGAGAGTGTAGACTTGTATTGATGACCCTTTTTTGGTATCAAAACTGATACACCCGGAAACAGTCGTATCACTACAGAGACGAAAACTTATGTGACAGATCCAAAGAGTTTCGAAAAGAAGGATCCTCCTTCTCAGAAAATTAAAGTGCCGACGTCACTACCAGACGTCCACGACCCGAACACCGAGACTTAAGGTGGTTCTCCTTCTACGGAAGTCCTCACCGTGAACCGCTAAAGGTCCTTCGACAGTCCCCAGTCCCAAACTCCACTCTTTCCTCCAGAAGGGACCTCGTGTCTCAACCTTCCGTCGGTGTAAGTCTACGAAGACCTAGAACGAGGGCGGGAGTTCGCACACCTCAGGTGGAGTCCCTTCACCCGATGAAGACCGAACGAGGTGTCGGAGAGGAGTCGACGGTCTTTGTAACGCGACTCACCCTTGGGTAACCGACAGTTAATCGTAGTAGAACTTTATTGTTCGATCCCGAAGGTCATACAGTAGGTAGAGGGAAGTGAGTCTCTACGACGGACTTCCCAGATTTAAGTGTTGACAATTAATTAAGGAAGGGTCGCAGGTCTCGTGTCCCTCTAGTTCGGGAGAGGAGGGTAAAAGGGAGTAGCGACGACCGTCCCATTGCGGTACGTCCAAAGAAAGAATCGAATCGTTACAGAACAAACTCTTCACAGATCTAGTGGGAGTGAACGAGAACAAAAGAACTCGTCTTCTCTCTTTTGTTCTCTAGTTCCACAACTACGAAGTCGGGACACCTTTTCACCGTTTCTAGTGTTATCCAATATAAATCTAGGTGTTAAACGGAGTCCTTCTATTGACCGTTTAATCCAAAGGACCAGTCCGTCAGTCAGGAAGACAAAGACGGCCCAACACACGACAGAGTCTATACAAGTCCCGAAGACATGGAAGTCCGTGAATATTAATTAAATTTTTTACCCTTCTACGACGCACATTTGACGGACATTAAATTACTCTATTCAGTTTTCCCCTTCCTTTCTCCCTTAAAGAACGTCAGTAACCAACAATGTAAAAGGCGTAACAGAAAGATTAGACGAGACTTGCCTACTCTCAATCCAAAAGTCTAGGATCTTCAGGTACCGTTGCTCACCATGACTTCTATTTATCTGTCTCATTCAAAGTCGACGGGGGTCCCTCTAAACGTCCTCCAGTCGTCGGAGGGTCGGACGTGACGACACCGGCCCCCTCTCCCAACCTGAGGGGTCTCCTCCATTCTGAAGTGGTGTCATGTGGAGTTTAACATCAACCTTAAAAAATCCTAATCTGAAAGACTCTTGGGGTAGGTCGGTTAGGAAGTTGTTTCCCTTATTTAGGAAAAATATACCCTTGTTCGGTCTTTCCTTTACAGGAGAGTTCATTCCAGTAGAGACTTTAACTCCTTCTCTGGCATTATCTTGTTCTGTCTCTCTTCTGGTGAGGTCTTAACATAGCCTGTTCTACATCTGGTCCTGTGATCGTTAAGAGGGGTCTATTGATTGGTAAGGTGAGAAGGGTGATTCTACTTTCTGATAGTGGAGAATGACCGTTAGAGAGGGTGGAGGTTTGGAGGACGGAGGAATACTTTTCACTGGTTCCACTGACCAGTAACTCAACCCATACGTAGGACTACCGCAAGTCAGAACTTGACCAGAACGGAGACATTTGAGACACCTTAGTGGGTCGTGTCCCCGTTTATGATGTTCTTTCGGGAGAGTTAAGAGGTACTGATTCTATAGGGTATCCTGAAGGGGCTACCGAGTCGCCATGTCTTAGACGGACGTTACGTCCTCTGGACCCAAGTTAGGGACCCAGCCCTTCTAGGGGACCTCCTCCTTTACTGTTGGGTGAGACCATAAGAACGGACCCTTTAGGGTACTTCTTCTCGAACCACCCCATGTCAGACTTTCCAGTGTCTCTCAGTTTGTACTGACTAACTGACTCGTCGTACGTTCTGTAGGGTACGCAGAAGTCTTTACTTGTTCTGGTGGGTTGACTCTTGTTCTCTTCCGACAGATGGGTCTCAAACGATAACCTTCCCTCAGTCGGTGGTAGTCACCACAAACCGTCTGAGTCACCCTTCGTCCGAAACAACTCTTATACTTCTCTTTCGAAATTCTTACGAGACTACTCGTAGACCCCTTCGACCTCCACCTTGTTTATCTTTGCACTAACCCATCCCCTCGTATAAATCGAAAGAGACGAACCAGGACCAAACCTCCACCCCCGTTTTTCATTCCTTCGACGATCGATAATTAGTCAAGGACATACAAGACGAAGTCTCCAACACCAAACCGAAGGACCCGGCCACCGACGTCCTACACCCAGTCAAGACGACACCATGCACCAGACCGGTCGTAGGCAGGTAGAGAAGTCGAGTCAAGAGACGAGACTTAGGGGGAACGACGGTAGTCGATTTACTAGAACCTACACTCAAAAGGGACCTCGCAGGTCTACTCGGAGACCAAGACGGTCGTGGAACCAAACCTGGACACTCTAGGTCGTCTCTTGGGTCAACTCTGGTGGGTCTGAAGACTGGGTGTCCCGATCTTCTACTAGTCACCCATAACAAAATTCAACGACCACAAATCAGTGAGTGAGTTCAGACTGACACTAGAGTACCTGACATCGGGTGGTCCGAGGAGACAGGTACCCTAAGAGGTCCGTTCTTATGACCTCGCCCAACGGTAAAGGAAGAGGTCTCCTAGAAGGGTTGGGTCCAGAGGACGTAATGTTCGTCTAAACAATGACAGACTCGGTGATCCCTTCAAGGTAAAATTCGACGATTCAAATTCGATTAAACAAACTGACGTCCACTAAGGACCACCCAAAACCACTGACCTGAAAGTAAAAATTGAAAACAAACAAAAAGGCACAACCCCATATCAGCTAATTGTTATGACACTATCAAACTTCGCGTATCACCTCCCTGAGTCGGTATGTATATGTACATAGGTAAGAGGGGATTTGCGGGGAGGGTAGGTCCGAGGGTGTACTGTAGCTCGTCTCAAGGGCCACGAGATGTCATCTCGGAACAACCACTAGGTAAAAATTATATGTCACACATGTCCCCAATCACTGATCTGAAACTGTTGACACACTCTCGTTGCTGTTGAGGTCCTTAGAGTGTCAGACGACCCAAATTGTAGTGACTTCGGAATTATTTTCTTTTCCTATGGGAGCCTAGTCGGTCGACAGTTGAGCCCCTGGAACACTTTCGACCTCCGGAGATCCCTCCTAAATTCCTTGGGTGTCAGAGGCTATCGGTTCCCGTCTGACCTCTAAGCACTTCTGGTGCTCCTCAGGAGGAGTCCTACTACGGGGAGGAAGGGGGGTCTCCGGGCGGACGGTGGACCTAGTGGAGGTCTGGTCAACGGTCCTAGTCCTGGGTCTTAGGACGACGGGAGGTCTGTGACCCTACCTCGGCTAAGTCCAGTGACAAGTCGGCTCCCAAGACAAGGAGAATTCAGACTTAGTCGATGACGACGTTTTGTCTACCTAAGACGTAAAAGGAAGAGATTGAATTTTACATAAGAGTCTCGTCCCTCGTCGGAAACAAAAAAGAAAAAAAAAACGTCTTCGGGTGTATCATTTATTAAAGTAGAGACGTCCTGTAAGTCCGAACCAACGGAGCGGAGTTGAGACGGTGACGTCGTCGAGGTCGTCATGTATCACTTATCCACACCGGTACGCGGTTCTTTTGAAATAAATGTTTTCGTCCGTCACCGGTCTAAAAAGGGTGTCCGACACCAAACAGTCGCAGACATCGATTAGTAAGGTAGAGTGACCTAAAGCCTTGACAGGATATCCACACTTTATCGGTGTGGATATCTTCCTCCCAGGACTAGACTCCGTTACGAAGAATCTAAATGTGACTTTCACAATCAGTGAATAAAGACAGACTGAGAAACCCTGGTGGTAGTCCGTGGAGACAGGTACCCTAAAGGGTCCGTTCTTATGTCCTAACCCAACGGTAAGGGAGGAGGTCCCCTAGAAGGGGTGTGTCCCTAGCTTAGGTCCAGAGAACGAACCGACGACGACGACGATTCAGCGAAGTCAGAACAGACTGAGACACGCTGGGGTATCTACCGTCGGGTGGTCCGAGGGGACAAGGACTCTAAGAGGTCCGTTCTTGTCACCTCACCCAACGGTAAAGGAAGAGGTTACGTATTTTCGCTTTTCACTTTCACTTCAGCGAGTCAGTACAGTCTGGGAGTCACTGGAGTGCCTGACGTCGGAAAGTCCGAGGAGACAGGTACCCTAAAAGGTCCGTTCTTATGTCCTCACCCAACGGTGAGAGAGGAGGTCCCCTAGAAGACCTGGGTCCCTAACTTAGGTACAGAGAACGTACCGTCCGTCTCTGAATTGGTCGTAATCTTAGTAGACCTTTCGGTCACACCTCTGAGACTAAGTCACTCGGACCTCCCCGGACCCCTAAACTTAAAATTGGACGAGGGTACACTTCGACGACAAAGACCAGGTCCTTAGTACAGGAACTCTCATTTCAAACTTCGGTATATGAAGAGTAGGGACCGACGTCTCTCCTCTAAGGAACATTCTTGACTATAGCGACGAGGTTGACTCTGGTCAATTTAATCTTCACCTGGGGCGAAGACCCGTAAAATCCCCAGGGGGTCCTCTAAGACTGCACATCCGTCCCAACCCTAGGTAACCTCTTTCACTCAAGGTTTCGGGACGTGGGGATTGGAGGGTGGGGGATCGGGTACTCGGGGTCTCGTCACCGTGGTCGTAGTGGACCCTCGAACAATTTTTACGTCTGAGAATCCGAGGTGGAACTGGATGACTTAGTCTTGGACGCAAACTTGTTCTAGGGGACTTTTAGCTACACATGTAATTTTAAACTCTTTGTGCCGAGATTTCCTTCGTTACTCAAAGCATATAAGTTCCAGACAAAGATGATACGTGGTCACCCGATGAATTGAGTGAAATAGAAGGTGAACGGACACGGTAAAAGGGAGACGACGGACTCGTTTAATTGTACTTGAATCTTCGAACTTTGTTGTGGGGAAATAACAGAGTGTCATCGACCTGTCTGAGTTAACCCAGGAGGAGACTCCCACAGTGTCTGGGTTTAGTTCTACAACCCCACCGACCCGAGAAAGGACCTCCGAATCCCCTTCTTTGGTGAAAAGTCGACTAAAGTCGAAAACCGTCTTAGACAAGGACAGCAACGTCTTGGTTCCAGGGACAAAGGAACACCTAATAACCGATCCCCAACGAGAGTTGAAATTCTCTGATAAGACTCAAAGAAGGAGAAGGTACTATTGTTGGTGCGTAGTTTAGGAAGAGAACAAAGGTCAAAGAGACGAAAGGGGAAGACCGCGGTCGATCTCCCTTGAGGGGTGAAATTTCTCGCCCGTACTAATCCACTTCCAGTGGACGTATTAGAGGTCCAGATGGGTGAGTGTCGGTTGGCTACTCGTTGGAATGTCAGCGAAAACGGGACTCACATTATAGTGCCAGTATCAGGACTCCTGACCCCGACTTCTAGACCCCCGGTGAATTCTGAAGAAGGACGGAGTACCGGATCTGGTGTGTCAAATGTTCATTCCGAATCTCGTTCTAAAACTTAGATCCAAATAGACTTAGGTTTGGAGTATCATTGATAAAATAATTGAACGGAGAGTCACCATTTTTATTTACACAATATTTCTTGAAGTAACAATAGGTACACGAAAGTGTAAATAACATAACAAATCGGAGTAATCTTTAAGGAATACTCCATAAAGACAAGGGAAAATATCTCCTATGACCCCTAACCCCTACAAATTGATAAACAAGTTCTACAATATTTGTCTTCTATCGTTTAATTCTTGACTTCTTGTCGAGAGGACTCAAGTTTAGGGTACGAAAGGGGAAATGTAGTAGGGTTAAAGGATTAAAGAACAAATCTAGTAAGAACAATAGATAGACCCTTTATTTAGATGACCCTATGACCTATGTTTATAAACCTACGACGTCGTCCGTACACGTCTTTTTACCCGGGTGGACAATACAAGTAACCTTGTGCTTAAGACGGGTTTACGTCTCTTTATGAGATAAGTTCAGAATTTTTAATGACAGGGATTTCGTCTATCAGTTACTTAAAATTTTACATTAGATCTCTTGTTGTTCAAACACTTCACTTTGAAAAATACCTTTAACGTTCAGTTAGTTCATTAATAAAAACTCTTTACTGTCCGAAAACCGTTTGTCCCACCCAAACAGAGTTGAAACACTAAGCCTTAATCAGGGAGGAGTCTCTTTCGAATTTTCTCTAGCTTCTTTGTCGGAGGTTGGTCACTGATAGGAAGGTAGGTAAAGGAACAAAGATTACGTTTTTTTTGGGTTTGAGGGTTGGCTTTTTGATACGCCGGACTTTCTTACAGGAATGGACATCTTTCACAGTTCTAAGAAAATCTTTGGCCTTACTACCGAAGACCAATCCCAAAAGGACCAGACCGGTTTATCCAACGACTGTATACCCTACCAAGAGTAGACTAAGGGGTTTATTAAATTAGTAAACGGGGGAAAGGAGGACCCCGTTTTCAACATTGATGACTCTTTAATAGGAATATGACTGTTAGTAAAATACACATTTCTTATTGGTCCTGAAAGGGACCACCAGGTTACGAATTCTGGGACACAAAGGTGACGTCCCCTGTACCCAAGTTAGGGACCAACCCCTTTGATTCTCAGGTGCACGGTGTGTCATTTCGACTTTTTTATTTTTATTTTTCTTACCGGTTAACAAATAAGTCTACCTTTATCCGATATTTAAGTTATTATAGAACCCGGACAAAGGAACAGTAATAAATATCTACGTTCCTCTAGACAATGTTAGACCCTACGTCAGATTCCAGATTTTCTATCTAATATTTTTCTTAATCCGGAACCAGTCCAGTTGAAGATGATTTTCGGAAATCCAGAACCTCCTAGTCACTTCCGTTCTTTTTCCAATTGGGGTTCCCGAGGACAAACCACTCGTTTATGTAGTTTCTCTTTAATGTAAAAAGGAAACCGGTTGAAAACTGTAACGAAAACTGTAATATGTCTATTAAACTTCTCTACACCTTGTTATTTGTGTGTGTCTACTATTTGTTCCTCGAGAAAGTAACGAAGACAAATCATCCCCCAAATTGGGAACCAAAAAGTACTCTACCCCAATAAAATTATCGTTTACAACCATCGTTGTTAGTTGTACGTTAGACAGTAAAAGTTACGTCAGAAAGGATTCTCTTATAAAGATCGTATAAACTGTCTTTCGTGATAGACACATAGTAAAGGAGCTAGGTGACATCAGAGTATTCGTCTTTTTGTTCCTCTTTCATTTCCTTCCCGACCTCTTCAATTCAGGTAACAAAACTTGAGAAGTATAACCAAACTCTCCTAGACCAGAAAAGGTCGGTACGTAAACTCCCTCTTCGTCTATAGTTTTCTTACGACTACAACTACCTTTTTATCTTCCTCCCGGTAGCACGATTCATTGGGTGCTCTGTTCATCACTACGACTACAGTAACAGAGTTTCATGTGCATAGGTACGGATCGTTAATTGTGTCCGATTCGATTTCTTCTCTACCAGGTGGGGCAGTTATTATTCTAATTCCACCTAATAATAAGATTTGAATTATAAGATCTGAACTAGTGACTTCCTTCCATAAAACACAGAGGTAGTGTCAGTAAATTTGTTTACGTATCCCTGAAAGGACCACCAGGTCACCAATTCTTAGACGGGCGGTTACGTCCCCTGTATCCAAGGTAGGAACTACATCCTTATTTCTAGGGTGAACCCCACCTCGTTGATTCGGGTGCACGACCTTGATGACTCGGGAGTCCGGTACGATCTCTCGGGTGCGTGGGGTTCCTTTCTAGGGCGTACTCCGTTGTTTCCGGGTAGCGTCGGTTTATTTATTTATAAATTTCTAGGGGTTTACGTATTTTACCTAGAAGAGAGATCTTATAAAGATTGCTTTGACGAAGACTCCGAATGTTTAACCCCGAGTCCTTAGACAACCTTTTGTCAAACCCCATGAGAAAGTACTTTAACTTACGTTTTGGGCAGTATAAATAAACCCGAAAGAAGTATCGTCCCTCTTCACAATTATTTGGTTGTATCGTGAGTAAGACTTAGATTTCAACTATAGAGTACACCTCCTTTTAAGTTCACTCGAGATGAGAGTATTTAACTTTTGTTTTTGTTTTTGTTTTTTTTGGTTGGGTCTTTGTTTGTTTTTAGTCCGGGTCTATCGTCGTCGCCCGACACTCGGGGTCGGTCAGCTATGCTCTTGGTCGACCACGGGAGTGAGTCTGAAACGGAAAGATTGGTCTCCAACAATCCAAAATGGGAGATAGCTCAGTTAACGAACTCCCCCTTTTACAAGTTTAACGGAACGTATAGTGAGTAAAGGGAAAGGATATCTAAGAGGGGGAGTGGGGGAGAGAAGGGTCCTGTAGCTAAAAAGAAGGAACCCAAAATCTCTTTCGAAACGAGGGGTCCCTAGAGGTAGACCGGACGAGTGGCGTCGTTATAAGTGTGAAAGGTCTGTCGGCCCACACTGTGGACGACGACCTCGAGTCGGACCGAGGATGGAGACCTCCTGCTACCAGACTTGAAGACTACCCTCTTTGGTCTTTGGAAGTCTCCTTTCTCTAAATTCTAGAGACTAGAGTCTCTTACCGAGTGTCACGAACGAAATAGATAGTGACGTACAGTCTACCACGGAAGACACTCTGCCGAATGTCCGACCCTTACTGGATCCCCCTTGGACACGTAGAACTCCAAAGAACTCCCCGAGTCCCGTACGAGGGGTTGGGCGGTGCGGTGGGTGTGTCGGTCGAGCATGAAGACCGGGACTTCTTTCCTCTAAAACACTTCTTCCCTCCAAACCACAGCCACTCCCACTAGAGACTTTGGATGACACTTGTCTCGACGACCCGGAAATGGTCTCGACTATTCTCGGGTGTGACAAGTGTACACACTCGACGAGAACAAGTCAGCGAGTCAGTACAGACTGAGAAACACTGCGGTACCTGACATCGTGCGACCCGGAGGGACAGGTAGTGGTTTCGGACCTCCAATGAGTTTGACTACAGGTAGTGCAGCGACTACGGTAGGTTGGTAAGAACAGGAGACAGCAGGGCAGAGGAGGACGAGAGTTAGAAAGGGTCGGAGTCCCAGAAAATATTACTTTTCCAGTCGTAGTCCCAGAAAAGTGTGCACGAATACTCGAAAGTCCGAGTGTTTGTAGAGGGTACTAAGAGTGTCAGAGTCCGTCTCCGTCCATTTCCTCCACAGTTAGTTTTTTTTTCCAAAAACAAAAAAAAATGACACCAAGTAAAGTCGAGTCAAGTCAAGTCAGCGAGTCAGCACAGGTTGAGAAACGCTGGGGTACTTAGTGTCGTACGGTCCGGAGGGACAGGTAGTGGTTGAGGGCCTCAAGTGAGTCTGAGTACAGGTAGCTCAGCCACTACAGTAGGTCGGTAGAGTAGGAGACAGCAGGGGAAGAGGAGGAAGGGGATTAGGGAGGGTCGTAGTCTCAGAAAAGGTTACTCAGTTGAGAAGCGTACTCCACCGGTTTCATGACCTCAAAGTCGAAATCGTAGTAAGGGAGGTTTCTTTAGGGTCCCGACTAGAGGAAGTCCTACCTGACCAACCTAGAGGAACGTCAGGTTCCCTGAGAGTTCTCAGAAGAGGTTGAGGTGTCAAGTTTTCGTAGTTAAGAAGTCGCGAGTCGGAAGAAGTGTCAGATTGAGATGACACCATCTTCAGTGAATTATATTTTATATTGACAAATTTTAGTATGAAGTGACATGTCAAGTCACCGGGGTCCAAGATAGTGTACCAACACGTTGAGAACCCTAGTAAGTATGTCCTATGTATAATTTAATAGTCGTCCACAGTAACCCTAGAGTAAAATGTCTTCTCTTTCCTCTCCCACACTCTCCACCCCACTGGACACCCCTCGGTCGGGACACGAGGTCCCTTTGTCCTACGGTCCTGTGGGCGGTGGAGAGGGGAGGGGATGTCGTGGGGGAGTGGGGAACGAGACCTCTTAACGAAGGACGTCTCTTGGTAGGAAGGCGTGTTGAACCTATCCTGTCTGAAGGGACCACGGAGACACCATTCCTTAGGTGGACGGTTCCGTCCTCTACGTTCTCTGTTCCCAAACTAGGGACCCAGTCCTTTTAGAGGACTTCTTCCTTTACCGTTGGGTTCTGGAGGGACCACCGAGTCTACCATTTCGAGGACAGATGTTACACCCTCTGACCCCAAGCTAGGTACCCAGACCTTCTAGGGGACCTCTTCCTTTACCGTTAGGTGAGGTCGTGATAACGGACCTTTTAGGGTACCTGTCTCCTCGGACCACCCGATGTCAGGTACCCCA
Organism: Capra ibex; assembly: GCA_006410555.1. Classification (NCBI taxonomy): domain Eukaryota; kingdom Metazoa; phylum Chordata; class Mammalia; order Artiodactyla; family Bovidae; genus Capra; species Capra ibex. Next base: position 3,731,830 of record SJYO01048061.1, on the reverse strand, counting down.
GCGTTTCTCAACCTGTACTGACTCACTGAAGTGAAAACAAGGTCATAAAAAACGGACCTCTTAGGGTACCTGTCTCCTCGGACCACCCGGTGTCAGGTAGCCCAGTGCTTCTCACCCTGTGCTAAATCACTGATTTATTATTAAGACTACCCAAAACAAAGGACTCTGGTACAGTCTGGTAGGTTGAACGGAGTATTCACCAATCGATAAACTGACAAATTCTGTTTAATAGACGATAGAACTGATCCAGTTTGAAAGGAGACTGGAGGAATGGGGAACTTGAAACTAAATGGGATCAAGTCAAGTCAAGTCAAGTCAGCGAGTCAACACAGGGTGAGAAACACTAGGGTACTTAACGTCGTGCGGTCCGGAGGGACAGGTAGTGGTTGAGGATCGCAAGTGAGTCTGCGTACAGGTAGCTCAGCCACTACGGTAGGTCGGTAGAGTAGGAGACAGCAGGGGAAGAGGAGGACGGGGGTTAGGGAGGGTCGTAGTTTCAGAAAAGGTCACTCAGTTGAGAAGTATATTCCACCGGTTTCATAACCTCAAAGTCGAAATCGTAGTAAGGAAGGTTTCTTTAGGGTCCCGACTAGAGGAAGTCTTACCTGACCAACCTAGAGGAACGTCTGGTTCCCTGAGAGTTCTCAGAAGAGGTTGTGTGTCAAGTTTTCGTAGTTAAGAAGCCGCGAGTCGGAAGAAGTGTCAGGTTGAGAGTGTAGGTATGTACTGGTGTCCTTTTTGGTGTCGGAACTGATCTGTCTGGAATCAGTAGTTTCATTACAAAGACGAAAACTTATACGATAGATACGACCAGTATTTAAAAGAAGGTTCTTCATTCACAGAAAATTAAAGTACCGACGTTTTTGGTAGACGTCACTAAAACCTCGGGTCTTTTTATTTCAGACTGTGACAAAGGTGACAAAGGGGTAAATAACGGGTACTTCACTACCCTGACCTACGGTACTAGAAGGAAAAAACTTACAACTCGAAATTCGGTTGAAAAAGTGAGAGGAGAAAGTGAAAGTAGTTCTTCGAAAAATCAAGGAGAAGTGAAAGACGGTATTCCCACCACAGTAGACGTATAGACTCCAATAACTATAAAGAGGACCGTTAGAACTAAAGTCGAACACAAAGAAGGTCAGGTCGTAAAGAGTACTACATGAGACGTATCTTCAATTTATTCGTTCCACTACTATATGTCGGAGCTACGTGAGGAAAAGGATAAACCTTGGTCAGACAACAAGGTACAGGTCAAGATTGACAACGAAGGACTGGACGTATGTCTAAAGAGTTCTGCGTCCAGTCCACCAGACCATAAGGGTAGAGAGAGTCTTAACAGGTGTCAAATAACACTAGGTGTGTCAGTTTCCGAAACCGTATCAGTTATTTGGTCTTTATCTACGAAAAGACCTTGAGAGACGGAAAAAGTACTAGGTCGCCTACAACCGTTAAACTAGAGACCAAGGAGACGGAAAGATTTTGGTCGAACTTGTAGACCTTCAAGTGCTAAGTGTATAACGACTTCGGACCGAACCTCTTAAAACTCGTAATGAAATGATCGCACACTCTACTCACGTTAACACGCCATCAAACTCGTAAGAAACCGTAACGGAAAGAAACCCTAACCTTACTTTTGACTGGAAAAGATCAGGACACCGATGACGACTCAAAAGGTTTAAACGACCGTATAACTCACTTCGTGAAAGTGTCGTAGTAGAAAGTCCTAAACTTTATCGAGTTGACCTTAAGGTAGTGGAGGTGATCGAAACAAGCATCACTATGAAAGATTCCGGGTGAACTGAAGTGTAAGGTCCTATAGACTAAGATCTACTCACTAGTGTGGTAGCACTAATACGCCCAGTACTTCTAGAAAAAACATGTCAAGACACATAAGAACGGTGGAGAAGAATTATAGAAGACGAAGACAATCCAGGTCTGGTAAAGACAGGAAATAACTCGGGTAGAAACGTACTTTACAAGGGACCATAGAGATTAAAAGAACTTCTCTAGAGATCAGAAAGGGTAAGACAACAAAAGGAGATAAAGAAACGTAACTAGCGACTTCTTCCGAAAGAATAGAGAAGAACGATAAGAAACCTTGAGACGTAAGTCTTCGAATATAGAAAGGAAAAGAGGAAACGAAAAACGAAGGGAAGAAAAGTGTCGATAAACATTCCGGAGGGGTCTGTCGGTAAAACGAAAAAACGTAAAGAAAAGGTACCCCTACCCGAACTAGGGACAGAGGACATATTACAGTGCTTGGAGTAAGGTATCAAGTAGTCCCTGAGATAGATAGTCTAGATCCGGGAATTTAGATAAAGAGTGAAGGTGACATATTAGTATTCCCTAAACTAAATCCAGTATAGACTTACCAGATCACCAAAAGGGATGAAAGAAGTTAAACTCAGACTTTAACCATTATTCCTCAAGTACTAGACTCGGTGTCAGTCGAGGATTCGGACTCGGTTTACCCTTACACCTTTTACGAGGAATTTCGACTGGAGTCCCCTTTCTGAGGAGGTCGAGTTTATAGATTAGAACAACAGGTGAGAAGTGGAGAGGAGAGGTGAGGGGAGAGTCAGGGTGGAAGTTGTTATGGACCCCGATCGTAACGAATCAGGAGGGACGACGGACTGGAACCTCTTGAATCACTGTCGGAAGAAAGATGAGGATACCAGAAAAACTTATGTCAGGGAGAAATGGATTTAGTCCTAAACCCAAAATAGACTGATCAGTGTCCGATTCTACTTTCCACCGAAGGACAGTGGGTCGGAGCCAGTGGGTGTACCACACTGACAGTGTGGCCGGTCCCCACCCACAACCTACCACCGGGACTTGGGTCTGGGGTGAATAAGGTCTGGGTGAATAGGGTACCCAGTGAGAGACATGAGGACGTTGGGACACGGGACGACCTCAGAGACCTTATTTCGAGAAAATGTTCTTACCTTCTCGGTAGAGTTTGTAGACGCACCCCGGGTCCCGTCCAAATACAAAGAAACAGGGTGACCACAAAATGGAATTGGACTCTTGTTCGACAGACACAAGATGGTTTCTCACTCAATTTCCCTCCTTACCTTGTCCCTACTTCCTGCCCTTTTACTCTTGAGAATTGTCCCCAACTACAAGACCCTATTTACGGTCCCTATAGTCTGTAAGAATAAACGAACGAATCAGCGAGTCAACATAGACTGAGAAAACGCTGGGGTACTTGACATCGGGTGGTCCGAGAAGACAAGTACCTTAAAAGGTCCGTTCTTATACCTTACCCTACGGTAAAGGATGAGGTCCCCTAGAAAGACTGGGTCCCTAGCTTGGGAACAGAGAACATAGAAGACGTAACGTCCGCCCAAGAAGTGGTGACTGTGGTGGACCCTTCGGAGTAAGAATAAACATCCACCCAATTTACCGTTGGGAGCTGTGCCTAACGTGAGTAGAGTGTGCGATCATTTCATTACGAGTTTTAAGAGGTTCGGTCCGAAGTCGTTATGCACTTGGCACTTGAAGGACTACAAGTTCGACCAAGATCTTTTCCGTCTCCTTGGTCTCTAGTTTAACGGTTGTAGGCGACCTAGTACCTTTTTCGTTCTCTCAAGGTCCTTTTGTAGATAAAGACGAAATAACTGATACGGTTTCGGAAACTGACACACCTAGTGTTATTTGACACCTTTTAAGACTTTCTCTACCCTTATGGTCTGGTGGACTAGACGGAGAACTCTTTAGACATACGTCCAGTCCTTCGTTGTCAATTTTGACCTGTACCTTGTTGTCTGACCAAGGTTTATCCTTTTCCTCATACAGTTCCGACATATAACAGTGGAACGAATAAATTTAAGATACGTCTCATGTAGTACTCTTTACGACCTGACCTTCTTTGTGTTCGACTTTAGTCCTAACGGCCCTCTTTATAGTTATTGGAGTCTATACGTCTACTGTGGTGGGAATACCGTCTTTCACTTCTCCTTGATTTTTCGAAGAACTACTTTCACTTTCTCCTCTCACTTTTTCAACCGAATTTCGAGTTGTAAGTCTTTTGCTAGTACCGTAGACCAGGGTAGCGAAGTACCCTTTATTTACCCCTTTGTCACCTTTGTCACAGTCTGAAATAAAAAGACCCGAGGTTTTAGTGACGTCTACCACTGACGTCGGTACTTTAATTTTCTGTGAATGAGGAACCTTCTTTTCAATACTGGTCGGATCTATCGTATACGTTTTCGTCTCTGTAATGAAACGACTGATTCCAGGCAGATCAGTTCCGATACCAAAAAGGACACCAGTACATACCTACACTCTCAACCTGACACTTCTTCCGACTCGCGACTTCTTAACTACGAAAACTTGACACCACAACCTCTTCTGAGAACTCTCAGGGAACCAGACGTTCCTCTAGGTTGGTCAGGTAAGACTTCCTCTAGTCGGGACCCTAAAGAAACCTTCCTTACTACGATTTCGACTTTGAGGTTATGAAACCGGTGGAGTACACTTCTCAACTGGATAACCTTTTCTCAACTGAGACTACGACCCTCCCTAACCCCCGTCCTCCTCTTCCCCTACTGTCTCCTACTCTACCGACCTACCGTAGTGGCTGAGTTACCTGTACTCAGACTCACTTGAGCCCCTCAACCACTACCTGTCCCTCCGGACCGCACGACGCTAAGTACCCCAACGTTTCTCAACCTGTACTGACTCGCTGACTTGACTTGACTTGATTTACCGTTGGGTGAGGTCATAAGAACGGACCTCTTAGGGTACCTGTCTCTTCGGACCACCCGATGTCAGGTACCCTAACGTTTCTCAGCCAGTACTGACTCGTTGAAGTTAAAGTGAATGTTTTAAAGGTTTCGTTAAGATAAAAAACCTTACCTTCTTGGTGTGTACACGGTTATCCGAGAAATCTCTACGATCTCGATGTTTCTACCTGCCCAGTTGGTCGGAACGGACAGACCAGAGTACCTTCTAAGTCTAAGTAATAGTTGTGACCTCTTCATCCAAGGCCCAATGGACGTGTCACCAGGTACCATTGATATCACGAACCCATCACCAGAGTCATTACCACATTAAACAACCGGGTACAGTATGTAAAAAGAAAAGACGTTATGGTTCTTATCTCCTTTTCCGGAAGTACATCTTTAAGACTCGAAGTAAAATACCACGAAACAGGACTACTTTAGATACTTGAGACGTCGGTTATAAAGACATCGAACAACCAGTGGTATATGGCATATAAGAGTTCGAATGGGACCTCTTTGGAAGAGTTACTCGGTGGACGTTGTAATGACCGAAAACACCGACTTAAGGAATTTTAGGTTATACAAGACTTCCTACACTAGTTATTGGTCTACCGAGTTTGGACATGGGCCCGGTTCTTTGCTCCGTAGATTAATCGTCAATCGGGTCCCACACTCCATTGACACCTCTCCTCACCCCTGGGACGGACCCGACCCTCCGAGGACCGACCCTGTGAGTTCCGACCGTTACACTGTACAGCCGTGCTCCACCGACAACCTTCACTCTTGTGTCGGTCCTGGAAGGCCGACACGAGTAATCCCGAAACGTCTTAAGAGTTAATAGAGAACTGGACCGGGTCTCGTTCCCGGGGAAAAGTGACGGGACGTTTTCCTCAGTCACCTAGCCTTTCCTGTGGGCTAAACTTCAAGAAGTGACCCCGAAGGGACCACCGGCTCTACCATTCCTTAGACGGACGTCGTGCCCTCCGGGCCCAAACTAGGGACCCAACTTTTCTAGGGGACCTCTTCCTTTACCGTTCGGTGAGGGCATAAGAACGGACCTCTTAGGGTCTCTGTCTCCTCGGACTGTGACCCGACGTCAGGTACCCCAGCGTTACTCAGCCTGTGTCGACTACCTGCCTGTGAAAGTGAAAGTACCCAAACCGAAACGTCAACTCAACCATCTTGTGTCTCTACGTCACAAGCAACCCCACTCTCCCACCACCTCGTTTCCGTCCGAGACCTCGTCTACCAAACCTCGGGACGTGCCCCGAGTCCTTCTCTCTTGAACACTCTACTCGGGCTACTTCAGGACCCAGGGTGTGCTCCGTAGTCCTCTCGGGTCAGAGGAAGGACTGGGAATCTCCGGGCGACGACTGACAGGGACCTTGGTCTCCTCTCTCGAGAGACACCATGGTGGGGACCCCAGCGGTCGGATCACAAAGAATCGAAACAACACACGAAAGGCACAAGGGGGCCCCATCCCCGGGAGGAACGACAAGGGTTTTACTTTACGTCTGCGACTATTTCTTCTGTCACGGACCTCAGACTATACGGGGCTCTGTTGACAGGACTACGAGGACCCTGGTCACTCCTGGGTCCTCCAGGTCGGACACGGACACCGCTCACTGAAGAGTTCAGGAAACTGCATCGGAGCACTTAGTCCTACTCGTGGAACTGTTGTTCGTTTGTATGATTAGGTCTGCTACCACTACTCTGCGGGAGTATGTCGAAAACCTCTGACACGAGTGCTCTCTACTTACTGTTGAGAAGGACCATAAAGACCGTCGATAAAAAATGGTTCGACACAGGGTTCTTAAGACGCCTTATATGAAACGAAGGACACGCCTATTGGTTTTTTCAGTACTTTTTTTAGTAAAGGTGGATTAATCACCCTGGAAGTGACATAACCGTTTCAAAAAGTCTTTCCAAAATTTTACACAAATTTGGTAAATTTAGACAGTCACATCAGGACTTAGACGGTAAGAGATTACTGTAGAGGTTAACTCAATAAAACTATCAAAATATGCCATAACAAATGCACCAATTATCGGTGTATACTTCGGTATTGTGTTTATTTTATTCGTTACGAAATTTTTTTTTTGTTTGGGAGATTACAAGTTTACCCTGAACTTGTAAATGAGTCGTATATCTCTTCCTAAAATTTAAAACTTACTCACTGTGTGGCATGACCCCTTTTCTTATCTGAGAAGTTAAATTTGGTCTATATGACCAGTTTATGTCTTTCGTTCGTCTACACCTTCGTATTAAATTCACACCGAAACCTTGACAAAACGATAGAGTTAAACCGAGGATCCAAAATCCTATTCTACCACGTCGCTTATAATTTTACTCTTCTTACAAAGTAGAACTATTTCACGTATATTGTTTTGACTGGTAAAATTAGTAAAGTTCCCATGTCAAGTCGTCGCATTGCATGTAAGTGTGATAACGCGTTGGTTAAAGTGTAATAATACGTTTTGACTTTGATATAGGTAACTTACCGTTCAGGGGAAGGGGGTCGGGGACCGTTAGTAGTAAGATGACAATGATACTTAAAGTGATGAGAACTATGGAGAATATTTACCTTAGTATGTCATAAACAGAAATACACCGTCCGAATAAAGTGAATCATATTACAGGAGTTCCAAGTAGGCACGTCTTAAAGGAATGAAAATTTCATTCGAGAGAGAACAGAAGAATATTCCTGTGGTCAGTAAAACCTAATTCCCGGGTGGGATGAGACCTTACTGGAGTGGTATTTAATTGAGGAACATAGACATTTCTGGGACAAGGGTTTCCAGCGTAGGCGTCCCTGGTCCTCCATCTTAAGGTTGTGTAGTAAAAAACCCCCCCCCCCCCCCCCCCCTCCNTCACCCGCCTCCCCACTGTGTTAAGTCAGACATTGTTCCCTCTCTACCCCGGTGTACTCACCCCAAGAGTAGAAGTGGACTTAAAGTTGATCCCGACGGAATGAAACGGTCGAATTATGAACCCCTAGGAAGCTTCCTGAAACTCCTTCCCACGGTAACCACCGTCGTATCACTTTTCGTGGACTCACACCACACACGGTGAAGGATGTCTCTCTGTTTGTATAAGTCGACCAGATCTTTGCCGAAAAAGAATTCCGAAATCTCAGGTCAAAGAGAAGACACACGGGCTAGGATAAGCCGTACTCGACCCGTGTCTGCCGGTCAGGGGCGACTACCGACAACGGCAACTGGGTGGTGACTCTAATCTCACTTATCGGAGTAAGACCGGTAAGAGAGGTAGGAGGAAGGCTCAGGGGACATAGTGGTATACACGCTACGTACCCACCAGACCGGGAGACCCCCGGGACGTAGTTCGTAAAATAGGGACTGCGAAAGACTACGGGGATCTTGGGTGTCGAAGGGAATTAATTTCCGTCACCCACCGTACTGCCGTCCTAATCACAGTCACGGACCGGAGGGAGTCCTGGTCCCCTGCGGCACCAGGTTCAAGAGGGTAGACGTATTGGTCGGACAAATATTATTACTTTTTAGAGTTTCGTCCCACCCCGAACAATAGAAGACCCGAATGACAGGTGAGACGACCGAAGTCCTTCTCCGACCGGGACTCAAGGTACCCCCAGTACATCGACAAAGGGAAGTGACGTTTACCTCCCACGATATCGAAATTCACGTAACGATAAGACGGGAGCTACGTCTTACTTGTTGTTACTACAAGACGACTCGTAGTCAATGTTTGTAAAATCCTTTCCGAGTCGGCAAAACCTGCTACTCCGACATAGTGAGTTCGCATTACTCGGTTCTCCTCTTTGTGCAACAAACGCACGTTGCGATCCTGTCTGGGCACGGGACCGGCGGACTCAAGGAAAAGACGAGACAACACTTAAACCTTCCATGTCCCACAAGCAAGTCGGAATGTTCGTGATTGTGCTTTCCTTGTAAGACCGAATCCCTGAGTCGACTTTACTTATGGTCCCTGTCACGAAAACGGTTGATTAATAGCCGTCTTTTAAGTCTTAGACGTTTTACGGTCGAGGAACCACCGGGGTGGAGGTTCGGGGGAGGATGGGAGGGACGTTCGGGTGTGTGCCCTTTCTCCAAATCTTTACTAGTAGTTGAGCCTCATTTAAGAAAATGTTTAGGTTATAAATAAAAGAATACATGTTTTTCCTTTGAGGTTCACTTGTATTTTTACTTTGTTTCACGAAAACCGACGTGACTGAAATTGACAGGTAATAGAACAGTGTTAATTAGTGTATTTGCGCCATACCTGGCAGCGGTGGCACCGTGTAAACAATATGTCTCCCTTACACTATAAACCGATCAAATTCTTACAATCTTTGTCTTTCTCCAGTGTGTCTTGGACCCCTGACCCCACCACCAGTTTCCTAAGACTCTAGTAGTGAGATGACTTCAGTAGATTTGTCGTTTAGAGGTTAGGGTTTATCACATCAGTCTCCGGGGTCACGTGGAGGTGAACCGACTGTGTTGCACTCTCTTGGTTCCAAGGTAGGTCTCCTGCACCTGGTGACTACACACTTTGTTTATGTCGACTTAACAATCTATGGATTTGACACTCGACTTTCGGTCTAAAACCTCTCATGGTAATAAAGATGTCCTCTTAGACCATCGTTCCCGTAGTAATTTTTTTTTTAAAAAAAAAAAAAAAAATGAACCGACGTAGCCCAGAATCAACGTTACGTATTCGAACACCCTAGAATCTAAGGGTCCCTAGTTTGGGTATAGGGAACGTAACGTTCCGCCTAAGAATTGGTAGCCTGGTGGTTCCTTCAAAGTCGTTCCGGTAGTAAAACTTAACTTGTGCCGTTACCACACAACGCCGGTTGCATATTACAGAAACGACTAAATACCGGTTTCCCTGGTTGGCACCCATTCTTTACTTCGGTTACTATTGTAGTGTGCACACTTCTAAAAATTTAATTCGCCTTAGTACATCAAAATGAAAAAAAAAAAAAGATTTGACTCTAATTTCCCGAAAATTTCTTTGAGTTATAGCAGTACATGGGTACGAGGGGGACTCACTAGATACATGTCCAAACAAAATTTGGTCAGTCGAGAAGTCCGGTTAAGAAACGAACTTTGGACATGTACCTCAAGAGAACCCTCGTCCGGTGTCAAGATGACTCACTGACCCCTGTCTGTGACTGAACAAGCCTAGAGATTTATCGAACACGTCTTAAATTTTTTATTGTACTCTTTTTCTCGTCTGAAAAATTTTAAGTCTTAGACATCAAACATTTTGATGATAACAAAATCGTACTTCAGCCACGACTGGAAACGTCTAGTTAGTATTTATTATTTAAGAGGGTTCTTTTCATAAAGAACTCCTTCACCCTTTTTGTGTTTGATTTTTGATATGGAGAACGTGGTATTTATAGTCGATGAAACCCGATTCGTGAGAAAGTCCCCCACCATTATTACGTACTCTCATATGTACTTATATATGGAATCAAATGTATCTATTACACCTTAAAACTTACTAGATGTAGACCGCAATCATATCACAGATTATAATACCTATACCAGTAGCACGACTAAGAGGACTTTAACACCGTTATTGAGTAGTGTTTATGTCGAAACTACCTGGGTTAAAAAACGGAAGGGTACCGTCCTAGGTCTTTAATCAAGATTTTTTGGAACAATGTTCAACCTGAATTTAATATGTAGTTAATGTCTACCGAGTGACCTGTTACTTTCGTGTGTAGTCTTCAGTCAAAACCGGTCACCTGAAAGTAGGTGCGACCAAAGGTGGATTTACAGGTCTTCCAGTAGAGGCGAAAGTAGTGAGAGGTGCCAGTCGACGGCCCAGGTGGTGAAGAATTGGAGTCTCGGTGTCCTTCGACACAGGCAGTACCCCAAGTAAAACGTGTGCTGTCTAAAGTAACACCAGGCGGGAGGTTTAGCATTCAACTGGCTTCTGTGGCTCACCGAATAACCAAAACCACGACGCCTTAGTTTTTTTCGGGGCACTCGTGGTACCGCACCAAGGGGTAGGGGGACGGGGGTTGGAGCCGGGGAAGAGCTCGATAAGGACTTTGTGGGACTACCAGGGTAGTCAGTACGGAAGGTGCTCGTTCAGGGTAGGTGTCTACAGTGCATACTTTGGAAAGGTTCGTGACCTAGGACGAATAAGTATTACCCCCGAAGGGTCCGCCACGATCACCATCTCTTGGGCAGACGGTTACGTCCTCTGTATTCTCTACGCCCAAGGTAGGGACCCACCCCTTCTAGGGGACCTTCTCCCGTACCGTTGGGTGAGGTCATAAGAACGGACCTCCTAGGGTTCCTCCTCGGACCATCCGATGTCAGGTACCCCAGCGGTTCTCAGCCTACACTAAATTGTTGATTTGTTGTTGTTCTCCTTCTTTCTGAAGGGAGAGACGACAATTCTCCGTAACCTGTTTACATTCTTCGGAGGTGCAGGGACACCCGAGTCAATAGGTGTCTCTTTCGTGACTTGACCCTTCTAGTGACGAGAGGGAGAGTGAGACACACGGGACTTACCCTAATAGGACCAAAAGATACGGCGAGATCTTCTCTTGAGAGAGTGACTTAGTCATTTTACACCTTTTATTATCCCAACACTCCTAGTTTACTTCCTCGTCTACCTTCCGTCAATCCTATCACTAACCACATATCATTCATGACTTTGTATGAGATGACGTGAGTTATCCAAAACAACGAGGAAGAGACTCTTAGGAAACAGTAAAAGACTCACCTGGGTGGATGAGGGAGAGTCTCATTGCTTACAATGGATTCAATCTCCTACGGACCTTACACGTGACCTTCGGACACCACTATTAGAGAGCTAGAAAGATCCAACACCAATATTATAGAAACAATTATCCCCGACGACTCTGAAGGACCCACCAGGTCACCAATTCTTAGACGGAAGGTTACGTCCTCTACTCCCGAGCTAGAGACTGGACCCTCTATTCTAGGGTGTCCGGTGTCCCGTCGATTCGGGTACACGGTGTTGATCTCTCAAATACGTGACGTTCCTTCTGAGTAGAGTCGAATTATTTATTTACTTATTTGAATTTTTTTTTATCCTCGACGGAAGAGATAATCGACTTTTGTTCCCGATTGTAACAAGATGAATCTCTTCGGTAAAACTCCTTTTACAAAGACTACTCCCTTCATATAAAAAGTAGTAAAGTGATAGATAAATAAGACAAAACAACGAAAACCGGTGTGACGTACTGGAAGACCCTAGAATGAAAGTCTGATCCCTATCTTGGGCCCGGGGGATGTTACTTTGAACTTTAGGATCGGGGACCTGGTGGTCCCTTCAGTGATATTTATTGAAATCTACACCTGGACTTGAAACTTTAAGTTCTGGGGTTTGTGTGTTTCTCGTGACTATGGGAAGTCTGGGGTTACGACCCTTTCTGACTCCCGTACTCCTTTTCCCCTGCTGTCTCCTTCTCTACCAACCTACCGTAGTGGCTGAGTTACCTGTACTCAAACTCGTTCAGGTCCTCTGCCACTTCCTGTCCCTTCGGACCGTACGACGTCAGGTACCCCAGCGTTTCTCAGTCTGTGCTGACTCACTGACTTGTTGTTGGAAAGTCTGTTCGGTTAGCGACCTCTTTCCTGAACGACATGCATGGCCTCCCGTCCGCGGTGACGGGCTTGAAGGAGACCCCGAAGGGCCGGAGCCGGCGCAGGACCGCTGGGGGAGGGGCCAGGCTCTCCCACCCCGAGTCCTCAACGACGACCGACGAGCTGACATCCCTACCCCCACCCCCCTCTCAGTCCGCCAATAGAGAGGGGTGCACGAGAGGGTGGGAGGAGACACACGACCCGACCGGGGAGTAAAGTCAAATTCTTTCCTTCTTTCGGGGTACCCTTTCAGTTCACCCCTTTTTGCCACCTGGGTAGCACGGGTGATCCTCCTGACCTTCCCACTTGTGCCCGTTTTCTCAGTTCCTTTTAAACTGATTCAGTGGTGGCGTGTGACACTCCCACTTTTCGGACTGAAAGGTCCACCGGGGAAAAGAACCAGCAGGAAGGACCTAAGGAGGTACAAGCGTCGGGGTACGGGGGGTGAGGACCCCCGTGGCGGTACGTGCTCTTGCCGTCCCTTCCCGAAGGTCCTTCTTCGCCCCCATCGTCTCTCTCGGACGAAACCCCCGTCGTGTGCGAACGGTTGGACTCCCAGTCGCGGATCTCGAAGGTCTACTTAGGAGTCGTCTGCTTCGAGACCCTACTCGGGGCCTCCTCTTGCTCTGAAGGTAGTTGATTCTGACTCCAGTTCTCCTTCACGAACCTAGAGGAGGTACGTAGAGTGGGTCAGAGACGAAATGGTCGTAGAAAAGGAAGGGATAGTCATGACACCAGGAGGGGAGAGGAGGCACTGGGGAGAACTCAAAAAAATTGGGGTTTGGTCTCACGAGCCGGTCGTAGTGGAGGGACGAAACGGTCGGGGTGTGACGACCGGCGGGAGCCCCGTCTGTCCACCGTCCCGGTAACATCTGTGGGACGCAACAGGGGACACAACTGACAGGATCGGGTTCAGAGTCACTGGGTACTACGGATGACCGACCCCCAGCCCCCCTCGGTTACTGTACACTTGGGTGGGTTTTGTCCCGACACCGTGTTCTCCGGGGAGCCGTCCAGGACGAGTCGGTGCCTCTGGGTCCGAAGTCGCAGACAGCGGCCGGGACTGACACAGTGATGTGTAGTCTTGCGACCCGGTCGAGGAGAACTAAGTGTAGTTTTCGGAGTGTTCCAGGCCCGGAGGACGGTCGACGAAGAGTGAGTGTACGGGAGGTCCTCCGGCCACTGCGACTCGACAAAATACCTACACGTCTACCTCCGACCTTTACTTCGATCCGACTCGGGGTCTTGTGTCTTCCAGGAATTCGATTCGGAGGGGCTAAAGGTATACGAGAAGATTACGGGGTGTTTTCCTCCTGATTAGGAGCAACTCGGACAAATTCCTCCGACTTCCGGTTGACGTTTGGAAAACGAGTGAACTGACGTTCAAAGACCCTGAGCTACTCCTCTTTTGAAACTCCCGTCTTGATCCGTTTGGTATAAGAGGATTCAGTGTCCTCCTCAGGTACCGACCTGAGTTTCGGAATGTCTGCGCTACAATTGAGAAATCTGTTTATAGGTGTCCTAATAATTTAAATTTCGCAAGGACGCACCAAAAAAAAAAAAACATAGGTATGTTTAGTCTTAGAAAACTTTATTCAAGGTGTTTAAGTCCCTACTGTTCCTGTGTTTGTATTTGACCCAGTTGTACAACGTCAACAAAAAATAGTTGAATTGAAGGACAATCTTTATCGTAGTGAACACGCTTTGCTGATACACTTGCCGTGGCCGAGGACAAAACACTCGTAGGTGCCCACTGTCTGTGGGCGACGGGTATGGAGCCCAACGTGTGACAACAGGACTGACAACCAGAAGTCCAGAAGCGACCCGACGCACCAGAGCTACGACCCGCCCAACTCCTAGGCGAAGTTGAGGACGACAACCGAGACGAAGTCCGACTACTATTACGATGTCCTGACAACGACAAAGATACCTCTGTCCCAGGAAGAAAGTCCTTGCCCTTTCAGTCGGGTTGTAGGGGACGGGGGTGGTAAGTTTATAAGGAGAGAAGAGGAGAGAGGTTTCCTGGACGGACGGCCCACTGGTGAACTTTTTTTGTATCTTTCTTCCTTTCTTCCTTTCCCTTCAACGAGACAGCACAGGCTGAGAAACGCTAGGGTACCCGACATCGGATGGTCCGAGGAGGTAGGTACCGTAAAAGGTCCGTTCTCATAACCTTACCCAACGGTAAAGGAAGAGGTCCCCTAGAAGACCTAGGTCCCTAGCTTGGGCCCAGAGCGTGTAACGTCCGTCTGCGAAATGGTAGACTAGGTGGTCCCTTCGGGCCACTGGTGAATTCTCGAAAGTTTATTCCCAAAAAGGGACTACCCATAGTCTGTCGAAATCTCCTCCCGAACCTTACAAGTAAACGTATTGCTAGGAATACAAGTGACTATTATGGCACACTCAAAATAAAATTTGTCATAACAAAAAGGAAGGAAAATTTGTTAAAATTTAACTTTATGTCAGTTAAATATTAAAGTAGATTCAAAGTCCACATGTCGGGTCGGTATAGGGACCACCGAGTCTACCATTTCTTAGACGGACGTTAAGCCCTCTCCACCCAAACTAAGAACCCAGTCCTTCTAGGGGATCTCCTCTTTTGCCGTTGGGTGAGGTCATAAGAACGGACCCTTTAGGGTGCCTGTCTCCTCAGACCACCCGATGTCAGGTACCCCAGTGTTTCTCAGTCTATACTGACTCGTTGATTGTGATAATATATATATATTACCTCTTCTTTTACTATTTGGTGAAGTCATAAGGACGGACCCTTTAGGGTTCCTGTGTCCTCGGACCTCCCGATGTCAGGTAGCCCAGTGTTTCTCAACCTGTGTTGACTTCGCTAAATCGTACATCGTCGTATGTGTGTGTGTGTTTGTGTGTGAGAGAGAGAGAGAGAGAGAAAAAGTCCATAAAAGGGGAATATCCAGTAATATGTTATAACTTATGTCAAGGGATATAATATGTCATATTCTCCTAAAAATCTAGTAATTGTACTCAAAGATAAAAAAAGGGGAAGAAAAGAATAGAATACGAGTGATTCGGTTCATCGAGTGAGGAACGGAGATTCGACATTCTTCGTCCTGTGGACCCACCAACTCTCTTTGGGAACGACACAAGATCAACGAGACCAACGTCACCCGGTTGGACAGGACCGTGTGTAACTCCGGTCCTGCCAGACCCTCTCTCAGTCGTCACGGGTACGGGATTGTCCCAGACACCCCCCGTCTGCACTAGGGACTGGATCGTCCCGACTACCCCGCACCCCACCCCTTGTGACTCACCTGAATCACCACCCCCCGTAGAGAGTGTCGACGGAACGATATGCTCCGACCTGACCAGGTAAAGAGACCCCTGGAAAAGACGAGATTATCTATGCGAAACGTCAACTACAAGAATCTTTGTTCTATTTTTAAAACAAGACATATTTGCAAATGACCAAGTAAACTAAAAAAGGTGGGGGACACACACTTTCACTTTCACTTCAGTGAGTCAGCACAGACTGAGAAACACTGGGGTACCTGACGTCGGACGGTCCGAGGAAGTAGGTACCCTAAAAGGTCCGTTCTCATGATCTCACCCAACGGGAAAGGTTCGTATCCAGTTTTGGTATTTTCAGTACTGGTTTATCTTCTCGACTGACGTTTGTGTCAGTTGTGTCATGTGTAAGTAACTAAATACTTAATCTCTTAGAATTGCGAATATCAAGTCCTTCGTCTAGTATTGAAAACCCCTCTCCGCCAGAAATTGATTTCTAGTTTGTGACAGTTACTATGTAACCCGAAAAATCCCCGTTAAATTTTCATCGAAACAGTTAAGTTAACGTAAATTTGTGCATCTCTAACAGCCGTAACATTTGTGGACGCAAAGCATTTTCCGCTAGCATTTATAAAATTATAGGTATTTGACGAAAAATTTGTAAGTAGGACACAATATTTCTACCCTAAGTTACCTTTGAAGAAAGCCTGAGACGAGCTCTACCCTACCGACTGAGACCCGGTCTTAATCCCAAACTTAGTGACACTTACCTAGGCCCACTGGACCAACTTCCAGGTATTCCACTAGTGTCTTCCTGGGTTAGGTCCATGACACCCTCGGGAAAGGAAACCTGTTAAACGGAGGGAGGAGGGGAGGAGGAGGAGAGGGGGAAGAGGAAGGGAGGGGGAGGAGGAGGGGAGGGGAAGGAGGAGGGGAGGGGGAGGAGAAAGGTTTCAAGAAAGGAAACTTAGGAGGGGGAGGAGTGGAGGGGGAGGAGGAAGGGGAGGGGGAGGAGAAAGGTTTCAAGAAAGGAAACTTAGGAGGGGGAGGAG